>WHPX01000954.1:782500-1352383 GCA_011057435.1 Actinia equina | reverse complement strand
ACTACACGACACTACTAACTAAGACTACTACGCTGACTACGACTACACTATCGACTACGACGAACTAACTACTACTACACGACGCCGACGACTACGACTCTACGACTACACGACGACTACCACTACTACGACTACACACTACGACACACTACGACTACGACGACGCGACTACGACTACACACTACACACTACTACGACTACTACTACACTACCAACCCCGGCGACGGCAGGCTCAGGCGCCTCAGCGGACTAGGCTCATGGAGGGAAAAACGTGGAAGGAAAAAAAGAAACGTGTGGTAGTACAAGGGACGTAGCAGGAGCAACCTTGCTGCACGAACACAAATGATAGCTGACGGACATGCACTCTGCGTTGTGGGCGGGGGGGGGGTTAATCTGGATTGTAAAAACAAAAGCGCTGATTAGGGCAGGGAATTCCTATAGATTACGTATCTTGTCACAGACCTCGCTCGTGTGCGGTGAGGAAGGCTGCTGGGTACCAGACTTAGCTGACTCTTGGGTAGCCCTATATCTAGAACCCAGTCATTCACAGTAGTCGGTCTTTTTGTCGTAATACTCAAGGCCGTATCAGCATCACCATGTTCATGACACCATCAAAGCATATTCATCCTGTAGCATCCTCGTGAGCTCACCAGGGGTCAAGTAGGGAGCATCAGCAGGTAGCAGCCGGACCCAGCATCTGTACATCATGCACCGCAGGAGCATCCGAGGTAGCATCATCATGCATCTCATCATGTATCAGCAGCATAGCATCATGGAGCATCAGCAGGGACACAGCAGGTCTCATCATGTCGCTCAGCAAGAAGCATCACATGCAGCGCATCAGGGAGCATCATCATGGAGCACCAATCATGGAGCAGCATCAGGGAGCAGAAGCATATAGCATCCGCCGGGATCAGACAAGCGAAGCATCAGTAGCAGCAGCATTGCGCAGCAAATACCATCAGCATGGAGCGCATCAAGGCAGCAGCCATGTATCATCAGCATTTCATCGCTCATGTATCATCAGAGAGCACTCATCAGGGTCAGCATCATCATGGGCACCAGCCGGGGCCCATCAGGGGATCACATCATGGATCAGCATCATGGAGCAGCGCAGGGCTCCAGCAGCAAGGGCGCACCATCAGGTACATCAGCATGGTACATCAGCCCGACAGCAGCATGCCAGCAGCAGCAGGCGAGCAGCAGCATGGGCACCAGCAGGGAGCAAGCCGCAGGCTCATAATCCAGGAAATTCATCATCAGGGTCATCCGCTAGATCAGCCGCAGGATGTAGCGTCCTCATGGAGCATCAAAGACCAGCAGCAGGGATCATCCTCAGGCAGCGCTCATGTGAGCATCATCAGGAGCGAGCAGCGGGACATCATAAGATCAGCATCCAGGAGCATCAGCACTCAGGGCAGCAAATCATCAGGGATCCTCATCATGGGCCGCAGCATGGAGCAATCAGCAGCCGCAGCATCCTGCAGCCAGCAGCATGGAGCACCGCAGGGAGCCAGCATCATGGAATCATCAACGGGATGATCAGCGGGAAGCACCACTCATGGTCTCAACCGCATGGATCACCCGCATGTAGCCAGCGCACATCATCAGCCATGTATCACTCAGCATGTATCCCCAGCATAGCTCAGCCGCAGGTAAGCAGCCTCCGTATCACCATTGCCTGTCAATCCTCCTCATCCATCACAGCCTAGTCGCACTCCGTCGCCTCCTCATTATCATCATCAGGGATCAGCAGCAGGAGCAGCAGCAGGGAACAGCAGCAATAGAGCACCATCATATAGCAGCAGCAGCAGCAGCACGGAATCACCTCAGGATCATCATCAGCACAGCATAGGGCTAGCGCAAGCAATGTATCCGCACGCCGGGAGCCGCATCAGGGAGCATCAGCAGGAGCAGCACAGAGAGAGCACCAGCAGGAGAGCAGCCGCAGTGATCGCATCAGGAGCACATCGATCAGCATCCGCAGCAGCAGGGGCAGTCAGCCGGTAACATCCGCATGGATCAGCAGCAGTACCGGCAGCAAAGACCGCATGAGCGGATCAGAAGGAGGAGACCTAGGGCCTAGGTTAAGCTGCGGCGACGGTTACTCACCAGCGATGGACGAACACCGGCGGAAATAAGAACCCGAGACACAGGGTTAGACACAACAAAGAAGAAGTAGGACAATACAAAAAGACAGGTTGAGGCCACGGGCTCCTGGTAAGCTCGAGTCACATGGCTTCTGCGTAGACAGTGGAATCCAAGAGTTACTCCGGTATATTCGTCGCCAGCCTGTACTTTCAGTGGTATGCTTGCGCTCTAAAAAGGCTTCTTATCAGACCTGGTGGTGATCAGTAGTTACGCTCCATATATTCCCTTTACTTTCAGTGTACCTTGTCTCTCACCAATTCTTCTATAGCATGTGATCAGAGTTACCCCCAGTATATACGCTTACTTCATGTAACCTTTTGAATCTCTAAACATGCTTTCTCTAAGCGTGTGCTCCGAGTACTCCGTCGATTACCTGTACGTCATGTGTCCGCTTGTATCCTCAACACTGCTTCTATACAAGACCAATTGTTATCTAAGAGTGAACTCCTGTCGTAGTACCTGTCTTCAGTGTACCTTGTATCTCTAATCCATTGTGTTCCTGATAGACAGTGTTTATCATCAAGAGTAACTCCTGATTATCATTACCTTTCACTTCAGTGTACTTCCTGTATCTCTACCAATTGTCTTTCTATAGACAGTTGATAAGCGTACTCCTGTCATATGACCTGTACTCTTGTTAAATGCTGTATTCTCTAACAATGTTTGCGTCTATCCAGACAGTGTGATAGAGTACTCCGTCTAGTACCTGTCCAGTGTATGCTTTGGTATCTGCCTAGCATACTGCTTTCTATAAACCGGTGATAAGGTAACTCCTGTAATTAGCCTGTACGTCAGTGTACCTTGTTGCTCTCTAACAATGTTTCTATACACGTGTGATAATATATCGCCAGTATATTACCTTACTTCAGTGTATCCTTTTATCTGCTAACCGCTTTTTCTATAATACATTGTTGATAATAGTAATCCTGTATATACCTGTAATCTTCAGTTATCCTTGTCTCTCTAACAGCAATGCCTTCTATAAGACCTGGTGATAAGAGGTACTCCTGTATATCCTGTATCCCGTGTATCTTGATCTCTAACCTGCTCTGATAAGACAGTCGGGATAAAGTACTCCTGTTATTACATGTACTTCAGTGTACGCTTGTATCTCTACCCAATGCTGCTATAAGACAGTGTGATAAGGAGTATCTTCCTGATATTTACCTGTACTTTCAGTTTCCGCTTGTATTCACTAACACCATGCTTCTAGACGGTTTTCATGTATATTTAGAACACTCTATCATTGGACTAAACTCCTTCATCACTGAAACCACATGTAAACTTACTTTTTTTAACTCTGATGACGTGTACTCCAGAAGTTTTAGCTTGGGCCACAATCACATTGAATTTTCAAGTCACTCCCTAGCTAACCACTTCTTTGTCTGCAGTACCCAGCAAGCATTACGGGTATGGTAACTGAGTGTACGGGACAGGGGCGCCACAACACTGTGAGAGTATGTTGCTGCTGTTTTGGTCCCATTCAGGAAGGCAAACGTACCCGGTGTGAACTATATGAATTCATCCCTGGCTTATATTCATGGGATTTCTTGTTATATTTCAGTTTAGAGTTCACTGTTGCTATTGCTAATCCTGGGACTCTGCTACTCCCACGTCAGTGAATTTGAGGTCCAGTCTTCTCTAAATTACTTACATCATCTCATCATTTTTATGGGGCTTCCCTTAGTTCTGCTAATCTTTCTAGCCACAGGCCAGTCTTCGGCGAATATATACACAAATATTGTGTTTTCCCTGAAAAAATGTACCCACAAAAAAAATTTATCATTTGTTAATTTATAATTATGCGTTTAAAATATATTAAAACTGGATATCAAGTTGACTCATGTCTTACTATGTATGGTATCGTCTTTAGTTTCGGCCAGCCAGAGCCCCGCCACCATTCTAAAAACTATAAACTGTATCTTCACTTGACACCCACCTTCAAAGCATTTGGGGAAGAGGGGGGGTGATGATTCCCTGCATGCAAAAAATAAGCAAATATAGAGAAGTATAAATCAAGAGTGGAACTGCACTTAACACCTCATTACCCCATCAATTATCACCATCATGTATCATATTGCAATGTTTATCCCATCATTAAGTATCCATCATCATCCTCATGTATCCCCATCATGTATCACTATCATGTATCATATCAATGTATCATTCATCACTGTACTCATTATCATGTCTCATCATCATGTATCCTCACATGTATCATCACATGTATCATCATGTATTATCACCATCATGTAATCATCATCATGTTAATCATCAAGAATCATCACCATGTAGTACATCATTCTACATTATATCATTCCCTTATGGTACAACTCATCATGTATCATCATCCTCTGGACACCAGCATTGCATCAGCATGTGATCATCATGTATCACATCAGTATCATCACACATTGTATCACCATCCTGCAACCACACATCATGTATCATCATCTGGATTCAGCATCCATGATCTCATCATGTATCACCATCATGTATCATCATCATCATCATCATCATGTATCCATCCTCAACGTATCAAAATCATTATCATCCTTCATCATGTTCCCCATCATGCATCAACATCATGTATCATCATCATGTATCATCAATCATTATCAAGTCATCAGTATCCCATCCATGCTCACCCATCTGTATCATCATCATGTCTCATCATCATTATCTCATGGTTCATCACCATCAGTTATTTGGTCTCATAAAATAATTACTTCCTTCACCTCTGCTTTATATTCTAGCTTTTTTCCTTTCACCAAACGTATTAGAGATGTCAGACAACTATTCAATAGTAAATCAAAACGAAACAAAACACATGGCAACCACCATCAAATGGGCATTGTCAGCCTGTAAAGTGAAGTCTGTCTAAATCGGCCAACTGCAAATGTATTGACAACAGTACAAGTATCATCAACATAACAATAGTTTCCACAGTGCGGAGTATCAGGTAACACAACACAACACAATCACGAGGCTGCAATACCAGCAAGGAATCAAAAACCATTAACTGTAGGAGCATCCAACAACAACCATAACAGTATTTACAGCAACGAACAACAACCACACAGCACAACAACAACAGGATTAGCAGCAACAGGGAAAACCACCAATCAACATTATCAACAAGAGTTCTAGCTTTAACAATAAAGGACCAAACAGACACCTGACCTGCACTCACACTTTGTATCAATAGAGAGCACTCTCGGACACTTTAATTTCTCGGTTGTCTTGGTCACCTGTTCTCCCATGCTTTGAAGCATATAACTAAAGAAACAACCACAGGCAACACGTTCCGAAACCCCGAGTTGAATTGACTTGAGGAAACATGCCTTGACCCTGCACAACTTTTCTGGGGTCCTGCATAACTAGAACTTATCAATTTTTGGGAAAAATTTTTACCACCAACTATACTCTTCTGTAGAATGGCGGATAATGGAGAACCTGGAGGAAAATCCTTGACATCAAATACTCACGAGGGAACCCACCAACCGAAAGTCCAACCTGACGAGTTTTGTACAAATCAATCCCAGTCCTGTTCATTTTGCATAAACTTAAGATGGGATGGTGATCTTGGGCTAGACCACCATTTGTATGGCGGGGTTTAAAAGGGTTGAGGAGGGAAACACAAGGACCACCTAGGTCGCTGCGTGGTTGATAAGTATCTACGTTGTGTCCTGTCGGTGGACGTCCTTATCTTAAGGCCAATAAGATCTGGAGACAATTACGGGGCCGATCAGATACGCCAGCCGTAGCCTCATACGCAACCTGAACGAACGAACGCTAACGCACATAGAAGGCAACAGGAATCAAACCTGAGACTGCACGAGGTTAACAAGGGCAATGAGGCTACCACTACACCAACCTTGGTGTCCAAAAAAATGAGTTTGAGAAAATATTTGTACACTCACCTTTCACACTAGAGTAGAACGGGTCTCATCAGCATCACACGTAAAAAAATGTCTGGGAATGTTGATATTTATCACTAAATATGTGAAAAATTGGGGGCCTGATTGGTTGAATTCATCACGTAGTAAGGTTCACTGGCACGTTTGTCCGACATAATGATGTGTTCACTTGGCATATGTTTGATAGACAGCACGTAAGCCAATATATCACTCGCATGTGGTAAAAACAAGATCTATTCAGTCTAGCTCTCGGAAACAAGATTATTTGTTCAAGAGATCACCATTTGGCTCTTAAAGTAGAAACATTTATGTCCATAGGGGAGGTCTATTTTCACGCCAAAAGCTACACATTTGTTTGTATGGATTGTAAAATGTTGGTCTTTGAACCAGAAAATGTTATGCAAGATTACCTGTGGCTCTTTGAGCTGTGAGATAGATTCCTATCATAGTAGTCGTTAAAGGCTCATCTCCCTCCTTGCCAGTTACACTTTTACCAAAGAGATCTGAATATTAAATGCAGTACACGGATAATGAGTATATTGCCCTTGACATGTTATTGTAGTTGACGCCATGCCTCAAATACCAAATATTTAAAGTGTTTTCTTTAAGATCCCAATTTTGGTCACAAAAAAGGATGATAAATGTGATGGATACGGAATGAATGAATGAAAAATAATCAATAACCTCAGAGAAATGAGTTATTGCATCAATGTTTTGGAGCAACTGATTACGGATATGAATGAATGATGAATGAATGAATAATGCAACTGAATGAATGCCGATGGTATGATGTATTTAATATACTAATATAAAATCTGTGTTATTTAAGCAAACGGTACCTCTATCAATCTCAAGGATATACACAAACGTTATGTTGCTCTATACCTAAGGCAGGAAAACCTAGATTAACAAATGATCATTATGTAAATTTATCAAATGCCTCAACAACTGACTACAATAATGCATAGCAATTTGAACTAAGGATATAATTAATTAGATATATTTCGTAGAACTCAAACGATTAAATCTTAGTTTTCATCCAGTGCAAAACCTGAATTTTACTATGTTCTTTTAAATGACTTTTTAAGTATCGTTCGTCTTTACACACATTGCACTCGATTGCAAGAATTCCAAGCCAGCTCCATAAATAGCAAAACTATGTCTGAAATCGTCATTCTGGCTTTTGGATATTTTGGTAAATCTTTATAAGCAACGCTTAAGTTGTAAGATTGCGTACCGAATCTGGCTGCGAAAACAGACTCTTTTAAAATAAGATGGGACGATATCACTTACGATTTTGACCAGCATAATACCTTGTTGTTGCATGCTCTTATGTTTCACTTAAGAGCTACCACATACCCCCCGACCCCCTTACAGATAAAATGTGGAGCTCGTGCGTACTCTGTTAAACTACGGTGGCTTCGGCACGTAATCTATAGTCAGACAGCCGGGCTCTGCACAGCTCTTTGAGGTCGTATGCTCACGCTCGCCTCTGGGTGTGAAGCCTGTGGGGGGGGGGTCGATAAAGATCACTGTAAAAAAAAACACCTACACACCAAGCACATGTCTGTGAAAGGAGGCGCGATTTAATGGTCCTTATAGATTTTGCTTGAAATAGGCCTACTTACCATGTGGCTAATTTCTTTGTAGCGCTTAGTTACATGCTCTCTGTTGTATGGGCTCAACATGATGATGGATGGATGGTGGATGGAGGATGGATGGATGGATGGATGATGAGGATGGATGGATGGATTGATGGCGGGAATGGCTGGATGGATGATGGATGATGGATGGATGGATGGAATGGATTCGGCAGTTATGGAATGGTAGATGGATGAATGAATGGAATGGGATGATGTGAGAGATATTGAGATACTAAACTCTAATAATATCTAACCGTGTATTCAGGCTACCTCTAAATAAATTCATAGGATTCCTCCATACTTTGCTATTCTGCAAACCCAGAGGAACAAAAAAATGAAGATTATCTCATCCTTGTCATCAATCACTTTCATCTTTATTATTTTGACATCATTTCGTAAACTCCATGCTTAAACGGAAAGAGTTCTACGTGTCTCCTATATCTGTTGTGACACTACAGTCAAAATTCGATGCAACAAATAAATTCATTATCTTTGGGATCCAAGGATGTCATAGTAGTACATGTAGGTGCACATCGCCTCTTACTTCTGGGGTCTCAAGGTGATTTCCTGAATCATTATCCCCTATAAGTAGAGTTTGCTAGCGTTCATCTCCCCTACTATTCAAGATTTTTCGCTCATGGGTTCTCGCTACGACTTTCCTCCTCTCCTCAAACTAAGCTAAATCTTTCCATATTCTTTTCCTCGAGTTGTAAGTCATCTCCTTTACTTGGAACAGCAGATCGTCATCATATGAATTTTCAGAGTGTTTATTATATTTAAAGGGGTGTATATTGTTGTGAGGATTGTATTAAAGATAGAGAGAAATACTTGGATTTTTTGTCCTAAAACCAGGTCTAACCGCAAGTCTCATGAGTGCAAGCACATGCATGTCACTACATAACATTACCTGCCATTCTGTTATGGGTTTTTGTGTGAGAGTTATCATTCCCTCCGTATAAACGGCCCAAGGGTGGAACGACATATTCTCTATGAATGAAGGGTACCATAACTTCTGAAGTAACCACATGTCACCGATCTACAGTACAATGAAAATGATTTATATCTAAGTATCCATAAGATGTTTTATTGCTCATTTAGGTCAATTCAGTTTGAGAAATTTTGTGGATCAACTGGGTGGCTGAATCCTGAGAAGAACTGTTGGATGTGACTTGGGAAGACGATTCACAACTCTGAGTGGAAGTAAATCTCTTCAGATCAAGTTAAGGATGACTTCTGCCTCAGGTTGGCAAACGTCATCACACCCCAATTTATTTCCCTTTAAGAGGCCTAATATCTTTTAGTCAGCTCGTTTCCCTCATATTACGCACTCGGCAGACCACTCGTTTTGCGATATAATATGGGAAACTTGGGCAAACAAATGATACCAATCGTTTAATCAGCGATAATCCTCTTTGATTACCTAACGGGTTTGATTATTGACTTTTGTACTGAGCAAGGGTGGTGTGCTGTTTACCACTGTTTATACAGTCCTTTGACTAAACGTTGTCATTGATCGGAATCATCCCTATGCGCCTAACCGAAAATGATAACGGTAAATTACCAGAACTGTGCATCATCCAAACGCTCGCCCTTTTATCTTCTCCGTATGCTCGAGGTCATGGTTTTTCAGCAAATCAAATTGGTGGATCAAGACAAAAGTGACTCAAGACTTGTTTAGATAACATGTATGCAAACGAGCTGAGTAACTGTGAAATAATAATTCCCATGATCCTTTTGGGTATAGGCGCATAGGGATGAAGCCGAATCAAACTCACAACGTTTAGTCAAAGGCGCTGTATTGTTATGTGCTTATCAAGAAAACCTGGCAACAAGTTACAGGTAATGAGCAATAGACACTTGTCAATCGCATAAATGGTTTAGAGTAGTGTACCATGGGAACCCTGAGTAGGCTATTGGGAAACATGATGTATTTGATTTGACTTAGTCTACACGTCTTGATCAGCACATATAATGAGGAAACATTGGTTAATTTGCCCCTCAAATTGGAATGTAGAGTGTCTTGCGAGGTAAGGAAAGCTGAGAGAAAAACCTTGCATCCAAGGAAGAGACCCCAAACAACATCTCCTTACATGTGATAACAAGTCCTGGGAAATTTGAACAAGAGACACCCAGAGCAATATTACTCCTGCTACAACATACCAGTATAATGCCCAGATATGAAAGATGATGTTCCAGTTAATGCTACATAAATTTGGGGGTCAGGGTATTTAAGAACATGATGACTGTAAAGGAAAAAGAATAATAAATAGTAAGATTTCATATAAAGAATGCATTAGTCAATTGAAACCCCTACCCCCCCCCCCCCCCCCTTCCCTTTCCCTACCCCCAACTCTTCTTTAGGACAGGGCAGAGAATTTGACATTCATGTAGTCTTAAACTTAGGACTTTCCCCTGGTCCCTGGGAAAAGAATTGTTGTTGAAATTTTTTTGGTGGTGTGTCTTTTTTAATTCCCTGTATACCCTTGCACTCAAGCTGTAAAATGCTTGTTAAATCCCAGGTCTCATTGCATTTATTCCCTGCCCTTTGCTAGGGATCAGGGTGGTGGTTTCAAGTGACTAAGTTCATATCTCTAGAAAAAACAGGTAAATAATCTATAGCACGTACAAGCAACATTTTTCAGAAAAAGACATGGGTTCAATTCCCGTCAAGGGTATTTGATATTTTTCTATTATTCTCTCTATTTCCTAACACGCACCTAACTTAATTTATTACTACTTTACTTATTTCTTCAGAAAAGGAAGATATTCTGACTCCAATTTTGTAACTGACTGTAAAAGAAATGTTTTTGTTATGAAGATTTTTAAAAATTTTCTTTCATTGCTTATTTACTTCTCTTTTGATCCATTCTTATTTTCTATTCATATGTTAAACTCTAATTTTGCTGTTCATTTAATGTTATTATTTCCTTGATTTATATGATATTGAAGGATATTTTGAGAGAGTTAAAACAAACTACTGATAATGAAATCAGATAATAGCAACCAATTTGAAGCTTTATAATAATTATATTAATATATATATATATTAATATATCTATTATTAATTATTATACACTCTACAAAATTACTTGATTCTGATTGGACAAGAGGAGTACAATTAAATTCCAAATTGTACTCTGTAGAGTCTCAATTAAGTTGCTCATTTGTTTTAGCGTATTACCAATAAACAATGGCACAATCTTCTCATACAATTTAGAATTTATAGATACTCGTGATGTTTTGAAAGTTCTCAAACTGGACATGCCTAAATGCATGTCCAATTTTGAAAACCTTCAAAAAATCACTTGTATCTATAAATTCCAAATTGTACTGGATCCTGCTATTTCCTATACAAATAGTACCCAGTAATATGAAGAACCAACTATACTGAGTATTTATATGGAAAGAAGTTGTTACTATAAACCTGGGACAACTGTTGGTTTTAATGGAGATATGCATGCTCAAACGAAAAAGTTGTCTTGGATAGGCAAGTTAAAGTGTTTACATGGGGATGAGTTGTCCCTGGTGCCATGCCTTTTGGGGGAAAGTTGGCTCGGCCAGGGTAATCCGAGGAAGAGGGTATTCCTTCTAATCCAGACACCATTTTCCCCATGTAAACGGCACCATAGACCGTTTAATTCATTGGACAACATAGCCTTTTACTTTCTAAAGCCCAGACGATGCTACATCCACATTCACATCCTTCATGGAATCATATTCCAGGGCCTGGTTGCATAAAGCTCTCTTAAGATAAGAGTATCTGTAAGTATTGTTCCAAAACAATAGGCCATTGTACTAAGACAATACTCACGAGTGTTTTTAAGCTGTTTTATCTTAAGAGAGCTTTATGCAACCGGTCAAAGGGGGCCAGGAAATTAAAAAATAAAATGAAATAATCAAGAACCCCTTCAAATACATTTTCAGGAATTCAATCTAAATTTTCCAAAAATTAATTCACACCTTTTTTGCTTTAAATATTTACGTGATATTTCAGGATTTGATAACATTAATCTTTCAACATCAGCTGATCCAAGGTAAGAGTGTTTTTTTAAAGTCTTGATAACAGGTGAGCAAATAAAGGACCACATTTTCGCTGATAAGTAACTTAAATATTAACAAAAATAAGAATAAAATCTACAAAGTTCTTAAAAATTCGTAAAAATAGAAAAGCGAAAATTCTGAAATTTGAGTCGAAATTTATAATCTTACAAAGAAACTAGAAATGAAAGAGAGATACGCTTAAATAGAAAATTTCTCATATCCTGTGACAAAAATTACAACCCATTTTCCTAAACATCTGAATTAAAACTAATGTTCTTTCAATCAAGAACAAGGTTTCTTTAACTATAATCTTTTCTCTTGATAAAAAATAAATTTAAGTCGGGCCATCTTGTTGGTCATTTGATAAATAAACAAATAAAACCAAATGAAAAAATGAGAACTGCGTTAAAAAATGTTAAATTAAGAATTTCATGGTTAAGAATAATAATTATTATTGTAAAGCGCACATTTTTTATTACTAAATATTTTAAAATTAAAGTTTTTTGGTAAAAATTTAGAGACGCGCGGATGAAAGGCCTCATCGAGGAGGACAGTGTCCGGCCTGAAAATACTCACCCAAGTTAAAATTCTCTTTGAGACGAAGCGGAGTCCGGAGAACGTAGAGAAGGAAGATAACAAGGAGGAACCAGAATCCCCAGAGATAGGTCCAGGACCAGCCAACCCACTGCTTTATTTTGCCAAGTCCTCGAGAAAACCCGCCGACATTTTGATTTTCGGTCGCCATTTTGGAAGGAAAAGTGTGACTTGCGCAGTAAGTTCCTTGTTACCCGTCCTTAGTTGCAGGCTGTACCACAGGGTGACCAACCACGCTGAGAAGCTTGTTTATAGTCATTAATTTAATTATCCATACATTCGTTATTTCCTCTATTTATTCATTTATTTCACTCGTTCTTTTCATCCATCGATCCATCCATTTATTAAAGCTTTCCATCCATCCATGCATCCAATCATTCATCCATCTATCCATCCATCCATCCATCCATCCATCCATCAGTGCATCCAATAATTCATCCATCCATCCATCCATCCATCCATCCATCCATCCATCCATCCATCCATCCATCCATCCATCCATCCATCCATCCATCCATCCATCCTCCATCCATCCATCCATCCATCCAATCATTCATTCATTCATCCATCCAATCATTCATCCATCCATCCATCCATCCATCCATCCATCCATCCCTCCCTCCCTCCATCCATCCATCCATCCATCCATCCATCCATCCATCCATCCATCCATCCATCCATCCATCCATCCATCCATCCATCCATCCATTCATTTAATCAATCAATCATACATTCATCCATAGATTAATAGATTTATCTTGAACAATAAAATTCGGTTTCTTTGAGGGTAATCACTGATACAAATTCTCGTTAATTCTATTGTTCCTTTTTCATTCAAGGGGCAAATCTAAGGGCGGTTCGGCGGGTTCGTCCGAAACCCCCTACCGCCGCAAACGAAACACTTAAATGCCGGAGGAGGGGGGTGGGGTACTCCACTAGGATTTAAGCCCATCGGGCTTAAATGAAAGATACGAACCTCCTTTTTAGACCATCTTGATTAAATCGTGATAGGGACAATAACAAAATCAAGATATTGTCCGGGAAAGAAAGTAGCCAAGCTAATCTGTAGCATTTTTTTTTATTAATCTTTTTTTTTTTTGTTGACCAATTTTACCCCCGAACCCCCCTACCCAAAATCCTGGATCCACTCTCATTCTGTTTTACTGCAAAGGGCCTTCTAATGGACACTGTATATGAAATGAATAGACACCCTTGTTGGTAACATAGTGAATAATAGAAACGTTAAGTATGCTTGTAATGGATACTTATCGATGAAGTTAAAATAGAAGCATCATTGAGACGACTATTTGAATATAATATCTCACAATTTAAAATCAATGTTGCTTTTTCTACCAAGAATTAGTCAAAGACTCGATCTTTTTAAGGTGCTTCTTAAAGTTGAAGAGGAAGAGGAAAAGATTCTAAAATATAAATAAAACGGATAGAGAACGATTTTTTCCCGGAATAGTTGAACATATTTTTTCTTGAGTTGCATGGCTATTTGTTAGTAGAATGTTCAAACTGATTCTCGCGGGAAAGATAGAACCGAAATCAGTAGTAGTCCGATAGAACCCAAAATATTTTATCACAGAGAACCGGCATTTTAAATAATTCGCGAGTAAATCAATTCATTACTGTGTATAATGATATTATCCTGTGGTAAAGAAATCTCTATTGCTTTAAATCGAAGAAACTTGACCCAAACAAGATTCCTGGTGGCCGCCATCTTTGATTTGTTTACGTAGTACTCCCATTTTTAAAACTTGATCCGCTAATCCGACAGGAAATGAGAATAAACATCATTAACATTGTTTGTTTTATTTCTTCAGGCTTATAAAGAGTGTATTAACAAAAAACCATGTTTAATGCTTTTTTTCCCTTCCTTTAGAACTTTAGTATATTAGGAAGCGAGCCGAACCTTGGGGAAAAAATTGGCAACCTTTTAGTTTGTATCGTCGAAAACGTTTGTTATTGCAATTTTGCCGGAATTAAATCGACCAGAATAGCCTCACTCAAGTACCATTTTAGAAAGACACTCACAAAATTTTGAAGTTGCTTCTAGATATTAATGATTCTTATGATATAGAAGGCTATTTTGCTTACTTTAAATTTAACATCGAAAAAGGCCTAATCAGGTTATTTGTCGCGTTGCATTGAATGAAATCACGACTCGGTTTAAATTTTCAGTACGGT
Source organism: Actinia equina (assembly GCA_011057435.1). Lineage (NCBI taxonomy): Eukaryota > Metazoa > Cnidaria > Anthozoa > Actiniaria > Actiniidae > Actinia > Actinia equina. The sequence continues at coordinate 1,337,841 of WHPX01000954.1, read as the reverse complement.
TGGCTTTAAAATAGCGTAACTCCACATTACATAAGCCACAAAAACCATTGTATTCTCTCATAAAATAAAAACTAACTCACAAAAAGCGTATCTTTGTTTTTCCAAGGTTTCAAAGTTAAGAAAAGCCGAAACCATGTTTCGTGAGCACACGAGTAATTTCGGTAGACCGACGAGAACTTTGAAGAGACTTTTGGTTTAAAGATAATTAGTCGTCTAGCTTGGTACTTAATCCACCTATTTGAGGAAATAATTCACGAACAAAAGATAAAATAAATAGTCCGACGTAGAAGAGAGTTTATTCGCGTAGTTTCAACGATAATTTTAACTCAAACAAAGCGTAACAAGAGAGATGTCAGTCCACAGCTCGCTGCCTATTGTTTTTGTCAATGTTTGGTTTTCGAAGAGTTTGCCGCTCGTTTGGAAACAAAAGGGCCAAAAAGGGTTGATCCTAAGAGTTTTGGAAATTGGGTGTTCTTCTTTAGCTTGAATCAATCCCGACAAGAAGGATAATTGATCAAAGATCGCCGTCTCTTTTGTTCCAAATGGTCTAAGAGTAGCGGTCTATTTACTGCGGCTTTCTTTTTATTAACGGTTAATAGATTCATTAAAAAAGAAAATCTAACTTCAACCTTCTCCTCTATAAAAGATGATTACCTTAAAGATAAATGTGCATTTCTGGAGACTCTAAAGTGGTTAGGAATTTTTTCATATCTATTTGATACTGTATTGGCTACGAAAGGAGCAGATCATTTAATGGTTATTGCAAACAAATCAATTCAATAGGGAACACTGTTTGTTTATTGGATCACTGCTTTGTACACATAAGATCTTACGCCTAACCAGTTTAGAATCGTTTTCAATATTTGCTTAAACTCGCGTGGTTTCTTAGAGCCCTCATGAGAACTTGAAGTTATCTTGAGCGAAAAAGTTCTGGGAGTTCTTTTATGGAAGACTCAATCGTGTGCACTTTGAGATTGAAATATAATGCATTGATCCATTGAGATATAAACAATTATTCACACGCCAAAAGGAGTGTACTTAACCAACGAGAAAATTCTTTTTATTCTGGTAGTCTTTTGAGTTGGTAGCCAATCAGACACGACTAAAAGACTTGAGTTCGGAGCCGCTCTATTGCCCATGTACACCAGCCAATCATAAACGTGCCGTATCAGCTCACTTTCCCTACATCAACGATACAGCACACTTGTTGACTTGTTAGTCATCCACGCTAAGCCATAACATGGGACGACTCGGTTTTTTATTAACCGCGGTGATCTTTCTTTCTCTTCTACATCAAAGTTGTTCACATTGGTGGTGAGTTTTGTTATGGTAAATTTGTAGGGTTGAGACTTTGTTCTCTTCAGAAGCCCCTTACAATTTCATCAAATCTGACTCCTATCAATGTCTATGGCACTTCTCGCGCAACAAATATTGGTTTGCAAAGTGCATTGATACCAGCACTAGGTTTCTTCCATTACGATTTTTTCCAACGGTTAAATAATCCTGTTTTACCCGGTTTTTATCAGGTTCATGTCGCAAGTGTACGCACTTGGAGCCAAAGTAATGTGCAACAGTATTGCAGGACTAGTGACCATCCAGCGCCAAATCTGCCGCGAGAATCCCGATGTGATGATTAGCGTCGGCAAAGGCGCTAAACTCGGCATCCATGAATGCCAATATCAGTTTCTTTATCAACGATGGAATTGCTCGACTGCCGAACGCGATTCTTCCCTTTTCGGCAAGGTTATGAGACGAGGTAAGAAGATTTTCACCCAGCCGCACGTGGGTTTGTTTGTTATTTTTTGTCACTTGACTAAATTGTTCTAATTTCTTTCTGTCTTCTGCGGGAAATGTTAGTTAATCGTAAAGATTGCTCCAAAAAACATGATATTTGTTCTCAATTACTTTTACAAGACGCTTACATTTGTAATCAATAGTACTCAAGCGGCGCTCGACAAAGTGTTGGTCAAATGTGGATGCAAAAATTAGCTTCTTTATTTGCCTTTTTCGGCACCTTTGACTCCACTGACAATCGAACAACGCGTATAATTTTTTTTTTTTACTAATCGAAACATTTTCTTTTCTGTTTCATAATGGTTGTTTTCTCTCTTAGTTGAAACGTCTTGCTTTTTCTTACAACTTTTTTGCTTGTTCCATTTTTTTTTCATTACCTTTTCTTGCTCGTGCAACGAGATGTTTTTCATCCGAACAAACTGAACAAGTGGAACGAATTAATAGGCAAGAAAAAAGATTCATCTAGAGATTCCGAGTGCCTCTCTAAAGTTTATTATTTTTATTTATTGATAGCGAGCAAAGAAACAGCTTTTGTCTACTCAATCTCGACTGCTGGAGTCGTCCATGAAGTAACCCGCTCCTGCAGCCTCGGAGAACTGAAGGAATGCTCCTGCGACAACCGCCGAGGAAGAAGCCGCAAAGGTTTCGAGTGGGGAGGCTGTAGCGACAACATCATGTATGGCTTGAACTTTGCTAAAGCTTTTGTGGATTCGAGAGAAGTTGAACGAGACGCTAGAGCTTTGATGAACTTACACAACAACTATGTAGGAAGAAGGGTGAGTTTGAATTTTAATCCCATCGTCACGACTGCTCTTACAACAGCACTAGAAATAGATATATAATGAGGTTTTAACTCCCTCTTCATTGTTGCCGGCCAAGTAAACAAAAGTGGGTTGGGATGAATCATTTTCCAAAGCAAATACTGATCCACTATCGACATCAATGCCATTATGTTTACCAAATCACAAGAAAAGAAAGCTCGTAGACGTAGATCATAGCTAGTGTGCACCAACATCAATTTAAAGTTGACAACATTAAAATTACAAAGTCATGGATGAATGGTGTTCGGAGGGAGTGAAGCGATTGGAATTCCAAGTCTTCAAGTCTTTTATTTTCTCTGATCCCTAACGACAATGGAGACTCCAAAAGGCTTTTCATAGGGCGGCATGAATATGCTTGAATCATAGCTTGATAAACAGTTCTAACAAGGGGGTTCGAAGGGCTACTACGGGCAACCATCGCCCGAACATTAGTCCACTACCACACACACACACACCCCTTAACGTTACTTGGTTTATGAACAGGAAGTTACGCCATTGCAGTAGTATTTCAAAACGTTATGATCTCCAAAGCAAAGGAAATTAAACTATTCAAACAAATAATGCGTTACATAAAATAACTACGACGTTCAAATCCAAACAAGCCACAAAGGAAGGAACTTCGCCCCTTAAAGTTTTCTCAATCAATTGACTTTCACACGTAATCTACACCTTCCAAGCTAATATGACTTTGATTGATAATTGTTTTTTATTACACATTTAGGGTCGATATCCGTGTAATAAAGCCGTGAATAAAAACCATATCAGTGAAGTGATACGATATCACTTCACGGTAAACTGGGAACTGGAATGTTTTTCATTTTATCGTTCGAGGACTCGCTCGTTCGCGATATGATAAAAAAACTCGTGAATAAAAACGATATCAAGTTCTTAACATGTGATAATCTCTATATAGCGTTAGAGTGACACGTCGATATAATGCTGATATTTATATGCGATAAATCCATAGTAATCGTATAAAACCATTTACTCCTAGGCCGAAACTAAAATAAATAACTTGTACAGCACGTTGTTGACCAGGAAAAGTTACGGTTGACGAAAACAAAGGAAAATTATAGGAATTCTACGTTGCTTAAAAACAGATTATTCCGTATTTTTGCAACGGAGAATTGAAAAGATGCAAAAGAGGCTATCGAAGACCGACTACGGTTAACTTTTTTTCATTACTGCGACAAGTTTTTCCTTTGTACAAATAGTTATTACAAAACCACTTCTGTTAGGTTCTACTTGTAAAACTCAGTAATAATATCTATCGTCATGCAGTACTAGATGTGACTGCTTTCACTGGACTAGTGCAGGATTAATTTGTTCAAAAATAAAAAGCTTGCCCAATTAAAGACTCAAAATGTCATTATCAGATCTGTTCTTAAAGTGATCAGTAGTTGACGTCAGTGTCATCAAATCTTCAGTTACAAACTCAATATCTACCGTATTGAAACAAAGAGTGGTAGTATTTCTTTATATATTTATTCAGTCCCTCTTCAAACCCAGCCAACTGAGAATGCCATGCTATTTTGCCACACACTCGTCGCGGGATTTTGAAACTTTAATGTAAATTTACGAATGCGTGCTAACTGGACTTCATGTTTCGTGTATGACCGAGGCAGGGCGAGTTCATTCAGTTTGTAAAACATTCTATCTTATAACCTCTGAAAGTTTTCCGAGAAAAGGTTACGATAAGTCTAAGGTAGTTATGAAAGACGCTGACCGTCGAAGTATATCGAATATGACGCGTATCGTTGACTTGATGAAAAGGAAAATAAATGACCACTTTGCTTAAGGACTGTTCTTTAGATACTTGAAATGCATAGCACTTCAACCTGCCTAAACTTGCTATATCGTTGAAGGTATATTAATATGAGTGGTAGTATATTTGAAAAAAATCCTAATAAACTAATATCGACTTGTTTAATATCCATTCTGACCCGTTTTTTTCTTGGTATTATTCCTTTTTATCATTGTTTTCCAAGTGAGTTGTAACGATTGTCTATAATACTTGGTCCACCTTTTCCTTGTATTCGTAGTCTGGGCTGTCATGATATTGACGCGTATCGAGAAACATATCGCACCACCTAGCAATCAAGATGGAAATTAAGTTTACAGAGTTGCTCTATTCCACATATCTATGTATCTGTCATCTTACATGACACCGGATCGAAATATGGCGAGTCAATTCGTATGACTTTTTCTCTGGACTGACTAGCCTCATAGAATGCCGATTGACAACTCAATTCTCATATCAATCTAATCAGTATCTGGCTATCATATTACACTCACTGTAATGGACTTCTTGAGTAGCGTCTCGTCTCCGACCACGTGAACAATCTCTTGAGTATAATTGTCATTCAATTGTTCATTCTTCAGTGAAGATGAAGTGATATGGACATGTTTGCTTGAAGCAGTCGGTTTGTTCTAGGAATATTTGTCGAGGATGCGATTGTTCCCTTCCAGTCTTCAACTTCATGGCACAAATTAATTAGTTTCGTGCTTAAATCTTATCCCATCCATCCATGTATTCATACTACTCCATCATCTTCACTGACCGGTATCCCCTTCATGTTCATTGCATTGTTCGTTTAATCATTCATTCATTGCATCGTTGAACAGCCTGCGTTCCATCCGGTCTTTTCTTTCGAAGGTATTTACGAAGAAAATTCCGAAAGTGACGCAGGCTAATCGTTGAATTAATCATTCATTTATCCCATTCCATTTCCCTTCCATAGGCCGTCAAGACCAACATGCTTCTAGACTGCAAGTGCCACGGTGTGTCAGGCTCCTGCTCGGTCCGAACCTGCTGGAAAACCCTCCCACCATTCCGTATCGTCGGAGAATACTTAAAACACAAGTATATGACCTCACAGCGAGTGACGGTCGACCAAAGCGGCAAAGCACTAACCCGTGCGGACATCATCTACAGTAGACCACCACGAGATGAACTCGTGTACCTTGAAGAATCTCCTGATTATTGCGAAATCAACGCCAAAACCGGCTCTCTAGGGACGTCAGGTCGCGAGTGCAACAAAACATCAACATCAACAGGTGGATGTAAAGTCCTGTGTTGTGGCAAGGGCTTCAATACGATACAAGTCGAAGAGGAGTACAAATGCTCCTGCAAGTTTCACTGGTGTTGCCATGTGAAATGCCAGAAGTGCAGAAGAACGGTCGACAAACATATCTGTAAGGGAGCCAAGGATATTCCTGCGAAAGTGAAGAAAGGCAGTTCTCGCGCCAACATTAAAAAGAACAGAAGAAAAAACAAGAAGAGAAAGGATCGAAGAAAAGATAGTGGTACTAGATAGTAGATGGGAGGAAATCAAAAACAAAAATGAGAAAATGAATGGGAAATGACAAGAATGCAAACAGAAATGTCTCCAAACCAGCTGTCCCTTTATGGAAAGGTTTTCAAAAAAAGTCGTTGCCATATACTTGGTTAATAATTGAACGATAGATAGATTATAGCACGGAACTAAGGGTTTTTAATTCAGTAACATTGTTTGTTTTGGTAGTACAAAGATAAACCACTTAATTTCGACTGATAGTCGATGTCAAATTATCTCACTCTCCAATGTAATTATTCCGTTGTAAATACATCATTTCCCCTGGCTTCCAGCTGTACATATTATACAGAGACCCTCATTGGTCAAGTTGTTTTAGCTCATTGTTGCAGTGTAATTAGCGACAGTGTTAGCGTTTCATGTGTAGTTTTGTACCAAAAATTATTTATAATAAACATATTTATACATTAAGAAGGTCCTGATTGATAATGTTGTTGACAATGCATGTTGGTGATACATGATGATGATTATAATGATACATGCTGATAATGATACATGGTGATACACGATGATGATACATGATGATGATACATGATGATGATCCATGATGATGATACATGATGATGATACATGATGATGATACATGATGATGATACATGGTGATGGTACATGGTGATAATACATGATGATGATACATGATGACGATACATGATGATGATACATGATGGTGATCCATGATGATGATGATACATGATGATGATGATACATGATGATGATGCATGATGATGATACATGATGATGATACATGATGATGATACATGATGATGATACATGATGATGATGCATGATGATGATGATACATAATGATGATGATACATTACGAAATTGATTGATGATATCAATGATTGATGATGCACGCGCATTCTATAAGAAATTAAATTGCGCCCTTTTCTTTTAACCTTATTGAAAGCAATAAACGAAATGAATTCGAACGCTAAAAGAGCCAAATGCTAAATAATCCTCGCGCGCTGATTACAATTAGTCAATCAATTATCGATCAAATGGAATGCTGACGTCATCAAAGGCTCATCTCTTTGTTTCTCTTTACCGGCTCCACTTTCATTCAATTATCGCACAGAACTCGTAAACAGGATATTTTTAAAAATATGCTCAAAGTGCTGAGTAACAAACGCGTTTTAATCGTATCAGCCATCGGTCTCGGGGTGAGTGCGTACGCCGCTGCTAAACTGTTTTCCGCCGGCTCAAATTTTCGTAATTATGGCTCGCATCGACAGTTCCATCCTATGGATGATTATCCGGATGTTAGGAAGCATAATAACTTGATGGCAAACCATCTTTCCCCGCGGTTGTACGCTAAATTGAAGAATAAGGCTACTCCGAGTGGTTTCACTTTGGATCAAGCTATACAGACAGGTCAGTTATGTTTCTTTTATATGAAAATGAAAAAGGTTTTGAAATTTAAAAAATGTTATTGCTAGTCACCACAGCAGGTACAGCAGTGGCGCAGCTCAACAGGGTTGAACTGAAAGCATGCAAAGGCGCCTCAGGCGGCCGCTATACAGTCCATGGTTTGGATTGATTTGAAGCGCTAAGGATATTAAGAAGGATTTTGGATGGGCCACGAATGGATTTTGACAGAGTAAAATCAGAGGAACCGGAAACTTGACAAAATCTACACACAATGTAAAACTAAGTCAGGAATCAAACTTGAGACTCCAGAGGTGAGATGCGAGTGCATCACTTCACAGCCCTTGATTGCCATTCGTATTTGTTGGCAACATATAATATTTGTAACGGATAAACTTCTTTGCGCGTGTCCAGGTGTGGATAACCCGGGTCATCCGTTTATCAGCACCGTAGGTCTAGTTGCTGGTGATGAAGAGACGTACGAAGTCTTCGCTGATCTTTTCGATCCTGTGATCGAAGAACGCCACAACGGATACAAGAAAACAGACAAACACGTGACTGACTTAGATGCCAGTAAAATACGCGGTGGTAATTTTGATGAGCGATACGTGTTGTCATCTCGCTGTAGGACCGGAAGGTCGATCAGGGGATTCAGTCTTCCTCCACATTGTACACGAGCGGAGAGAAGAGAGGTTGAGAAGATCGTCGTAGACTCGCTTTCTGAACTCAAAGGTGAAAAAGTGCTCAAACTATAGGCTATTCCGAGGTTGCGGAAATAACTGGGTCGAGTTGTGTGTGCTTTGTGAGGCTGTTTTAGTGAACATATTTCCAAGATGGCGTCTATTTCGTTTCCTTGGCTAACCCAAAATACACTACAATACCAACTCGATCCAGTCTTTCCTTAACCTCGGAACGGGTAATTCATTGGTGGTTCCATAGCAGTCATATTGGTTGTGTTCAACGAAATATCCTTAGTTGATTTCTTTTGCTACGTCAACCAACATGAGTCTCCTACGCGGCCGGATTAGTGTAGTCACGCAACGCTTACTCCCCTAAGTAGTTGTTAGTGTCGTCACGCAACGCTTACTTCCCTAAGTAGTTGTTAGTGTCGTCACGCAACGCTTACTTCCCTAAGTAGTTGTTAGTGTCGTCACGCAACGCTTACTTCCCTAAGTAGTTGTTAGTGTCGTCACGCAACGCTTACTTCCCTAAGTAGTTGTTAGTGTCGTCACGCAACGCTTACTTCCCTAAGTAGTTGTTAGTGTCGTCACGCAACGCTTACTTCCCTAAGTAGTTGTTAGTGTCGTCACGCAACGCTTACTTCCCTAAGTAGTTGTTAGTGTCGTCACGCAACGCTTACTTCCCTAAGTAGTTGTTAGTGTCGTCACGCAACGCTTACTTCCCTAAGTAGTTGTTAGTGTCGTCACGCAACGCTTACTTCCCTAAGTAGTTATTAGTGTCGTCACGCAACGCTTACTCCCCTAAGTAGTTGTTAGTGTCGTCACGCAACGCTTACTCCCCTAACGAAACTAATAGCGGCTTTGTTGGAGACTACCAACATGGCAGCTACGTCTATTTCGCATTCTCTTGAGATGACCACAACCAGCCTGTGTGCTGCGCGATTCTAACTCTGGTTATTTAGCCACAGTTGCGAAGTCAGTGCAAACCAAGCGCAAGTAATCTTGGATATTGTTTATGCTTGCGTCGGCTAGTGTCGCTAGTGAGAACCTAGTTGAGAACTGGACCTACTTCTATTTCTCTTTATGTTCGTTCTGATCCAAATCAAAAATGCATGGGAATGGAATAATGATAAGGGAATGAAATAATAATAAGTCTACGGAATTTTAGAACCAGGCTGAAAATATTTCTTACGTGCTGCGTTACTAGGTGACCTCTCCGGTACTTATTACCCTTTGGCCGACATGTCCAACGAGGATCAAGAACAGCTTATCCAAGATCACTTCCTCTTCGACAAACCCGTCTCTCCTCTTCTGACGTGCGCGGGAATGGCGCGGGACTGGCCCGACGCGCGCGGGATTTGGCACAACAAGAACAAGAACTTTCTTGTCTGGATTAACGAGGAAGACCATACGCGTTTGATATCAATGCAAAAAGGCGGGAACATGAGAGCTGTGTTTGAACGCTTCTGTAACGGGATCAATGAAGTAAATATATCTTTTTAGCACAATATTAGACTTGAATATAGTTTTGAACGCCGTGGTTAGTGTAGCGGACAGTAATTCTGAGACGATTCTGGGTTTCCCAAATCTTGCCAGAGCGGAAGTAATACAAAAACGTTATTTCAATCCTGAATTTCGTCTTTTCTCCCTCTTCTACTTTTCTTTTTCTTTTCTACAAAAGTTTGAATTTTAAGATTCCTTTGAATCACCGAGTCTAAGATGCATTTAGTACGAAACTGCTAGCACATCTGTTAACCAGTAACATTCTTTGTCTGTGATTTTCAAGGTAGAAAAGTTGATGAAGAAGAAAAATCGACAGTACATGTGGAACAATCACCTTGGATACATCCTGACATGCCCTAGTAACCTCGGCACAGGATTGAGGGCAGGAGTACACGTCAAACTACCTCTACTTGGCAAAGTACGAAGTATTATCTCATGGAGGGCACAAATCTTGAATTCTGATTGGCTAATGACAGGGCGCATTTTTTTTCTCTAATTCGGGACAAAATTACTTTCGCGCGCACTAAAGCCTGACTTTATGAATTTATCGACCCCAATGTTTGGACACATATATTATCACAGTCGTTCTCAATCAACGGTACGCGCAGAATCGTCATCGCAACGAAATACGCAGGTTTTTGTCATCGTCAATCAAGGGGTTTCCACTTTGACATTCCATTGACACGAGCCTTCTCAAACTTATTAATAGTTCATGAGGTCAATGACCATAAACGACCATGCATCGTAGTCACGTGCACGCAACTTGATACCTGATCAAAAAAAATTTTCGACATTGTAATGGAAACACTTAAATTGACATTCACCAAAACTATTTTTGTCGCGAAGGCAAATTTTAAGATTTGGCGCAAAGCTACGTCGAGCGAACGCTTAATACTTAATCGCACAGAAGAGAAGCGGACTACACGTTTCCTCTAATGGAAAAGGCAAATTTTCTAAATGAATGAACCAGAATGAAGGACAGATTAAATCTCATATCGAAATAAAGTAGAAAACGTAAAATCTTTTTTTTTTCAGCACAAGGATTTTCCTAATATCCTCGAGATCCTTCGACTTCAAAAACGAGGCACAGGTAACCCAACTGAATTAAACACATCAATATCTAGCATATTGGTTTTCTTTTGAGATGCTTCTAAAGTAAAAATAATATTGTCTTATCTTCAGGTGGGGTAGACACAGCGGCTGAAGGAGGAATCTTTGATATTTCTAACTCCGATCGACTGGGGTACTCAGAGGTAAGCAACTACTATTGTTCTCTATACCCCCTCGATTTAAGGAGCGATTACATGGAGCAATTGTCTTCGAAACTTGTCTCGCAACAGCGTTGTGACACAAGTTGCATGGATCATTGCAGCGTGTAACCTACAACGCAATTTTGAAAAAATGTTGACACAAGTTGCATGGATCATTGCAGCGTATACAGTGTGTTGCCCTAATTCCGGACAGTCCCTAATCTCGGACACTTTTCCTTTAAAACTTAAAGAAAACCCACGAATATTGTAATTAGATAAAGTGACGCTACGGAGTTAAGTATTTATGAGTTTCCTTGTGTGACACAAATTGTGGGTTTCCTGTGGCTTTTTCGAGCGGGAAAATCGAATATTCCATAAAAGTAGGTAAATATTCTGTTTTTCAAAATACTCGTTTTTAACGTGCTTCGAATTAGAGGTCGAAGTTGAAAGTGCGCTTTCTTTGCAAATTGAAGTCCTAAAACATAAGTTTCTAGTAGGATTTAAAGTAAAACCACTGTGTTACACGGAGGTGGTAGGAAAACGTCCAAGGGTTTCTAGTAAGTGTAGGAGAATTATACAAAGATGCTCTTAAAATTCAATGAAGTGTTCCTAATTCCGGACGAACGTATTAACTATGAACATATTGTACTTAGCTTGCCTGATTTGCGCTGATTATCTTGGTCAAATTTATAATTTCAGTTGTTTTTTTATGGTTTTCAAAGCGTAGTTGTTCTCATGCTAGTAATATTACCAAAAATGTTACAACAGCAATGATAAACAATTTATTCATACACGCGTATTTTTTAATTAGGTTGTGAAATGGCTAACAATAATATATTTCACGCCGTCGAAGATATATTACAAGGTCTAAGTGTTAGAAAAGCTGCCAAAAAATGGTGTATTCCTAGATCAACACTTCATGACAGAGTTATAGGAAAAGTGGTAAATTGTAAAGCAGGTAGAAAACAAATATTAAGCCCAGCAGAAGAAAGCCGTTTCGCCGCCTGGCTAATAGAACGGTCGCGTCTTGGTTTCGGTGTGTCAAAAGAAGAATTTCTGGATGCGGTGAAATCATTTGTCACCAAAACAGATCGTAAGACAATTTTTAAACAAAACAGGCCCGGTAATAAGTGGTATCGAGGTTTCTTAAAACGTAATCCTCAAGTCAAGCTTAGGGCAGCGCGCCCTCTAGATAAAAAACGGGCTAAAATCACACCTGGTGATCTTGACAAGTGGTTCGCGGACTACGAAAAGTTTATGCATCAAGTTGGTCTTTCAAACCGCCCTTGCCAAATATGGAACTGCGATGAAACTGGGTTTGATCTGCAGGGGAGAGCAGGAAAAGTCATGGGGCCGTCTGAAGATAAAGATCAGCCATACAGAGTGGTAACTGGTACAAAAGAGCACATCACCGTTTTGCCGTGTTTTAATGCCATCGGCCAGTGTATTCCACCTTACATTCTCTATGCTGGAAAGCGAGCTCCCAACAATTATAACCCCCTTGAGGGTGGAGTTCCAGGAAGTGTTTTTTCCCTCACAGAAAAGGGCTATATGACTGCAGAGACATTTTACATGTGGCTAGCGAACCATTTTATTCCTAATATACCACCTGCAAGGCCAGTCGTTCTTCTGTTTGATAGTGCTGAGTGCCACATTGATTTAGAGACATTTGAACTGGCAAAGAAAAACCATGTCTATCTCTATGCTCTGCTTAAAAATGCCACCCACCTAAACCAACCTGCCGATGTTGGAGTCTTTGGAGCGATGAAACAGTCATGGTATAAAAATGTGAGAAAGTTCTCGCAGCAGAATCCGAATACAGATATCAGTAAAAGAAATTTTTGTTATGTTTTCAAGGATACATGGGATGAAGTGATGCGCCCATCTCTTTTAATAGATGCCTTCAAGAAGTCAGGAATATATCCCATCAAGAGAGAGCAGATATCCAATGACAAGGTCAAAACTTCAGCAGTTTACGAACAGCAGCAGAACACACCCAGGACCCCACCCTCAGATATCGCACAGCAAGCAAAGCCTTACACAGAATCTCAATTAGATGCGGCAGTGGCCCTCTCTTTATTGAGTACTTTTAAAGAAACCCCATTCCCCGGAGCTGCACATGCAGAAGAAAGGGCTGTTCCATCAAACAGCACATTAGAGGCTTTTGAAAGCAATCTGAAAACACCAGTTAAAGAAAAGTACAGACGCCGCATCGAGGAAGGCTACGATTTGCCAGGAAGTCCCACTTTCAAGGCGTGGAAGTCCCTATACACGCTTTCGGGTCCAATAAAGCCTCAAAACATCCAGCCACAAGATAGACCAATGGAAGTAATAGCAATGCAACATGATTTTTCTGATAAATCATCTTTGGCTTTCGACGAAATTCTTAGTTACCCGTCGCAACCATCAACAGGAAATACCAAAGAGCGCAAAAAATCTGCGAAAAAAACTATCCCAAATTTTTTGAACAGCGAGGCATCAATGGCGATCTTACGAGATGAAAAATTAAAGAAAGCTCGGGAAGTTGCTGTCAAGCAACAGAAATTAAAAGAAAAGGTAGAAATGAGAGAAAATCGAAAGAAAGAACAAGAGGAGAAGAAAAGAAAATTAGCAGAAACTAAAGTAAAGAAATTACAAGAAAGGAAAGAGATGGAAGAAAATCGAAAGAAAGAAAAAGAGGAGAGAAAACGCAAACAAGCTGAGAGCAAACAAAAGGAGCAGAAGGTAATGGAAGGAAGGAAAGAAGCTCGAAAGAAAGAACAAGAGATCAAGAAAAGGAAGAGGTCAGAAAGTCAATCAAGTACGCCAGTGCAAAGAAAGCGTCGCAACAAAGGAAAAATATGGAGAGAAGCGCTTTTAACACTAAATCCAGAAAATGGTAGTGACACTGAATAGGTGAACATAGGGTGAAATATGCTAATTTACAATTAGTAATACAGTACATTCCAATTAGAACGGAAAACAAACTGGTCAGCGATTACAAAATCATTTAAGCTATCTTTACTTGTAATACATTTCTTTCTGGCATATTCAGTATGGCATCGTTGATTTTCGACAAGACTCCACTTGCGTCACAGCCTTGCTTAACTTGCACATGATAGTTACAGGGAATGACTGCACCTCCGCCCGATCCCATTGGCTGGGGCCAAGGTGGGAAACTTTGACAAGGAACATCCGTCTGCTCGCTAGAAAATATTGAGTTCAGTTTGAGTTAAACAATTGCAGAAATCATTTATTAAGAGAGATTCGAAAACCGGGATTTGAAAACATCCTTAATAATCAAATAAAAACTACCAAACGATTTTGCAATGAAATCAATGAATCTGTCTAGCCAGGCACGTGCACTGTAACTAGCAATTAAAGTTCAATCGCTAAGAAAGCAATGAAATATTTCACATAATACCAACCATTTGATGCACTCAATATCGTCAGATTCCAAGAGTTTCCAAAAGCAGGACGATAGACCTCTTGGGACACGGCCTATAGGAAGGCCTGCTATTGTTTGTATGGTCTCGTTGCGCTTCGCATCTGTAACTATGTCCCACAGGTGCCGCGGAATCGTCTCTAGCTCGGGAATCCAAACCAAACATGCATGCTCATCGTATTTGTTCCCGTATTCTTTCGTGACCTTGAGACTCATTCCTATCGGGGGCTTAATCTTGAACTCGTGATATCCTTTTATCACTGCATTAATTATGAGAACTTTAACCATAATGAAAACAAAACTCCGCGGAATCAAGTCGATCGACGAGAGCAATCAAATTACATCATTTGTATTATGGTCTATTTCAGGAATACAGGTAACCCAATTTCAAGTTCTCGCATTCTATTAATAATAAACAGTAACAGCATTATCATATCGGTTGAAAATTAGGTCAAAACATTCAAGAATTGTAAAGAATAAAGCTGCTTTATTTTGTGTCCGGAATTAGGGCCCATTGTCCGGAATAAGGGCAGTTTGATTTCCTCGAAAAAGATTACAAAAGCGCTTGAAATCATTATTGAAATGACCAGATTCTTGGTGACAGTATTTTATACATATAAATCTATGTCCGTGCAAAATATCTTATTGTAACGATAATTTTCAGTAAAGATATCGCAATTTATTACAAAACCGTCCGGAATTAGGGCAACACGCTGTAACCTACAGCGCAATTTGAAAATATGTTGACACAAGTTGCATGGATCATTGCAGCGTGTAACCTACAGCGCAATTTTAAAAAAAATGTTGCGAGACAGGTTGCAGCAATCGTTGAGAAAAGTATAATTCTACTTTCTACTTTTGACAACGATTGCTTCTCCATCGCACCGTGTAAACACTCTTGCAACGTGTGTCGCAACGCTGTCGCAAGACAAGCTACAGAGTTAATTTATCCGTGCAATCGTTCCTTTAGAGACAAACAAGAGCGCGAAAGTCCGGGCACGGATCAACTCACATATCGAGTTGGAGCTTAGCGTGTTATGTTTTGAGGTGGGAGGAAAATCGGAGAACTAAGAGAAAAACTCTCGAATCAAGAGACAAACCTAACAAACTCCACTCATACGAAATGCTGAGTCCAGGAATCGGACTGCACAAGGAATGTCCCATCCATTCAGCATGGCATCGAGTATCAGTCCGCCCTCTAAGAGAGTCAACTGTATTCAGTATTAAAGGATATCTCTCTATCATCAGGTCCAGCTGGTTCAGAAAGTCATTGATGGGGTAAACCTACTGGTGGAGATGGAGATGAGGTTGGAGCGAGGCCGCGCGATCGATGACCTCACTCCAAAATAAACACGACGAATAACACGTAATGAACAATATCAGAATCGGAAATATTGGAATCACTGAAGGTCTATTTATCATCACTAGGCAAATAAAACAGTGCGAGAGAAAGGAATTTATTTATCAAATGTACATTAATAAACTTAACGAGGATTGACCGATATCGGTTACTGCCAGATATTCGTTCCTTTTAAAAAGATAATAGTTGAAATATTTGCGTATTCACTTGTGGAAGGGGTTGAAAAGGTGAAGAGGAAGCAAAGGATGCAAAGCAAATAGATCTCTTTACCTTGTGTGTAATGCTTTCCCATTTAAAACCATGTGTCATTCTCTTGAGGATAAGATTCTTTGTTTGACTTGTATCCATATTCATGTGTCTTTTTATGTGCACCCGTTAAACAAAGAAATGATACTCTAAGGAATGACCTGTGGTCTCAAATGAGAAATATCATATCCAAGCTAAAGAGCTATATTTCTCTATACTTTTAGCGCAACAGATTCCTGCTACCTTTGCATGTGTCCTTCTGGGGCCGTCCTAAAGACGCCTGAAAAGGAGGCTCTAGCAAAAGCAGCCACATTTCTGTATCTTCTTTAACGATTATATTATTACATCACCTGTCAATCAAAGCCAGAAGGTAGGGAGGGGTCACGTTAGCAAACCACTCTTCTTGGCATAAACTATTCCTAACGTCACTGCAGCAATTCCAATAACGATTAACCCTCCTTTTGATGTTGAGGCTGGTGGGTGTGGTTCAGAAGAAATGAGGTCTGCTGAGAGGTGTCCTGTTTGCGACATTAACTGTAAAATAATTATTGCCTTTAAAAGAATTGCTTTAGAATTAAATGCTAGAGCTCTGGTCAGCATACTGCCTGCTAAGCATGAGGTCTATAGTTTGATCCTCAGTGATGACCTTAAACTCTTGTTTTAAGGAGCAAGTGTGGCTTGGTTAGTGTACTGCCTGCTAAGCAAGAGGTCTATAGTTTGATCCTCAGTGACCTTAACACTTGTTTTAAGGAGCAAGTGTGTGGCTTGGTTGGTCAGCATGCTACCTGCTAAGCAAGGGGTTTGATGCTCAGTAACCTCACACACAAGATTGACATAGATGGTTAGTGTGCTGTTTAAAGTTTCATTCTAACCTCTGTACACTTTCTTTGTAAGCCCAATATGTCTTCATGAAGGTCTTCTGAGGTCTTGAGTGCTTCTTTGGCAAAGAATAACAGACCTTCAACTTCAGATACATCCTGATACAAGACAAATGAAGCAATGATGCCATTACTAATCCCAAACACAATGGCAGATCCCCTCTTTACAACTCAAGAAAAGATGAGACTGAAGGATACCACAAAAGAGTGCCCCCACACACAACCAATAGGGAATGTGGCCCCTAATCTCTCCTCACAAACCTGGACAAACTCTGTAGGATTAACAACCTCATCCAGTTGTTTTGTTGCAAACACTACACTACTGTGGATAACTGTCAAGTGTTTGTTGATGTTTGCAATGACTGATGTTACCTCTGGAGCACTGCAACAAAGAACAAACAGGTATTAGAAAAATACGCATGAAGATTGAAGGCCTGGAATATAAGTGGAAGATAGCAAGTAACTGATCGCAGTTCTGTATGATATTATGGTTGATTTGAAAAAAATATGTGTCTACCCAAACCTTACAGTGCTAGTTAAACAAAAGAAAACAATAGAATTAGCATAAAATATTATAAGCTAGTATTAATAATATTTCATGCACTCTATTAGCATCCATTCAAAATGTTGAAGTGTACCAAAGTGTTGAGTTAATATTAAAAAATAATATTAATGTTGAAAACATGTGGTATTCACTTCAGGGGTGGATCCAGGGGTGGTAAAGGGATAACTTACAGCATTTATACAGTATGACATCCTGTAACATTGCTCACGCTAATTAACCAAACAGATCACATATATATTGTGGCTATGTTACAAGTTACTATTAATTAATAGGATTTTGGTAGTGGTAGCCTGACAGAGGTTTGTTTATTACCTCAACAGGTTTTTCTGTTGTTGAATAGAGGATGTGTCCCATTCTTTCACATGAATATCTCGTATGGCATCTAGAATCTTTTGTCGGACTCCTACTTGTGTTATCTCTAACTGGGTTGATATTAAAGAGTTGATGGTTATGATACTTTAATTGATGGGCATTATGGAAATATACAAGTGTACATAACATTTATTTCACAGATGATCATGATTACACATGATAATGATGATACATATGTACATAATGATAATAATGATGATGGTGATAGATGATTTTGATACATGATGATGATACATGATAGTGATACATGATGATGATATGTAATAATGATACATGATGATGATACATGATGATGATACATGATGATGATGCATGATGATGATACATGATGATGATACATGATGGTGATACGTGATGATACATGATGGTGATATTTGATGGTGATACTTGATGGTGATACATGATGATGATACATGCCAATGATACATGTACGTGATGATGATGCATGATGATAAATACATGATGATGATACATGATGATGACACATGATGATGATACATGATGTTGATACATGATGATGATACGTGGTGATGATACGTGATGATGATACATGATGTTGACACATGATGATGATACATGATGTTGATAAATGATGATATGTGATGATGATACATGATGATGATACATGATAATGATACATGATGAGGATACAGGATGATGATGACACATGATGATGATACATGATGATGATACATGATGATGATACATGATGATGATCCATGATGATGATCCATGATGATGATGATGATGGTACATGATGATGATGATGATGATACATGATGATGATACATGATGATGTTGATACATGATGATGATACATGATGATGATACATGATGATGATACAGGATGATGATGACACATGGTGATGATACATGATGATGATACATGATGATGACACATGGTGATGATACATGGTGATGATACATGATGATGATACAAGATGATGATGATGATACATGATGATGGTACATAATGATGATACATGATGATGAATATGAATACATAAAGAATATGATGATACATGATCATGATAACATTAGCATTAATCCAACTCACTTGGTCAAGATCTTTTTCTGTCATTTTTGCAAAGCTCTCAAAAGTGATTTTATGTTCCTAAAGAATTTCAAAGAAATTTGATGATTAAAGGTACCATGGTTGAAGAGTCAACTTGACAACTTAGTAGACTTCAGTAGAATGGATGGAAGTAAACATCCAGACATAACACTATAGCTTACCTTAAATTTGGAACCAGGTGTCCTAACTCAATGCCACACAAAAGAACTTCTAATCCACCATAAGTCTCTAGGGATGCACTAAAAGAAAACAATTTTTTTTAAACTAAAAAGAATTTCTTATGAATCTATGATTAATGTCCAAGAGATTGTGACTTTAAAAGAAGGTCCTGTAATCTGAGAGGAGTTGGTTTATCAAGGAATTGTTTTAAAAAAATGGATGTTTTCTAGCTATAGTGTCCATAAGTTTTCATGAGTACTGTATATGACAGTATTGTAACATGTTGGTAAGTGATAAATAAGTGGTTGGTAAGTGGTTGATAAGTGGTTAAGGGATTTAACATATGGATGCATACAGTTGTGAGTGCCTTAGGGGAACAAGTGGGATTAGATAGGGTTGGGATGATCAGCCAAGAATGGATCAACCTTTACCTTGCATCTGTTGCTTTATCAGCTTCTCCACTTAAGTAAAAAAACAGGAGGGAAGATATCATAATAAATAACGATAAGTTTTATTTCATATAGCATTCATGAAACATTTATTATGTATGTGTGAAACAGTATCAATGGCAAACAGCACAGTCATGTTGATCATATGGTGGCCAACTTGTTCCGTCATCTTGGTTTTGTTTTGCCCCCTGGCAAGATGGCTGCCATATCATCCAAGTAGTCCAATGAATCCCTGCTATTCCAATGGAAATTCTTGGACATTGACCCATTATGGTCTTCTACAGGCATATAAAATATGCTCTAACCTTTAACTTAGATTGGACTTGGATGCTCATTTTAACAAAATGAAATTTTTTTCCAACATGATTTCAAACATATCTGTTTTCAATGTCCCCCCCACCCCCCCCCCCCCAATATTTTGAAAACTGTCATGGTCCACAATTCATTCATGTTATGTTTTGTACCTCAACAACATCATTTCAGCTCTTGCTCCAAGAGTACCAGATGCTGTAGCCTCTAGTATACCTGCAATCTAGAAATGAACCCCAAGCACACAGTATGTAAACATATTGATTAAAAATATATCTATAAATATATCTGAAACTATATATGCCTGAAGTGTGATAACATTTTACCCCCCGACTCTTTACCATAAAAGTTTTTAAAATTCTTTCATATTAAAATTCTTGATTCCTTAGAGAATACAGGAACAATAGTCATGATTAAAGAACAAAAGCAATGTGAAAAGGATTATGGTATAGAGATGGGGGTAAAACGTCATCTCGCTTCAGGCTTATTGAAGAAATAGCAAACAAGCATGCATGCTGTGTGCAGTTATAAAGCAAGCCAGGGTTGGCAGAACACGAGAGGAAGCAAGGTGCATAGGGGAGTGCTTCTTGACTCTTCTCAAGTATTCTGCTTATCCCCAAGTGCTTTATAACTGCCCAGCAAGCAAGTCTTTTATTTCGTTTTATAAAATACAAATTACAATTTATTTATTAATAATTATTTATTTTAGATGGGAGTGATGCAATTCAAAGTCGGCATCTCAACCAATCAGAACATGACATTTATAATAGTTATTTTATATATAACTATATAATATATACTTACAATAGGGTATCCACTTGAATACGCAATGTCACTTGGTGCCTGACCATCTAGTGAATATAGTTTGGGATCAGCCTTGTGGTCTAGTAAGACTCGTATCAGTCTACCATGCCCTCTACTTGCTGCCCATGATAGTGCCTGCAATTAGAGCATCAGCATTCTTTAAGATTCTTTATATATAACAAATATGGCATATTGCGATAATGAGTAGTCCCACCCTGTGGAAATGGATAAATTCTGGCACTGCACATTATACCTTCCTCAGACCCTCCCTACTACTTCGTAATTTCCCCACCGTAATTTCCCCACATCTACACAGTGTTACATACTGTCCATCCTCGGCCATCTGTCTTGTTTATTTGAGCTCCTTTTTCTAAAAGTCTCTCACAAACAGCAACTCTTCCTTGTCGAGCTGCATACATCAGAGGTGACATCCTGTGTCTACCAATGAAAAAGAGAACAATAACTGTTGTGAAATAAACATGCTGATCAAGACAATTGATGCTAATTAACAGAACAAAAGAAAATGAGCAAGGGAGTCTGGTAGTAGGGTCGAAATGTCACCATCGTGGAAACATCCTATTTAAGGAATGGATCATAAGAAGCGTGCGTCCATCGAGTTATGGATGCACGCGGGAGGTTGCTAAGCACGAAGAAAAGCGTAAGAATTGCACGACACGAAGCGGAGTGCAACTCTAGCTTACAAGTGAACCAAAAATGTCCAAAACTACGGAGAGAGTGATTTTCAACTGTAAGCCAAGCACATTTCAAATGTTGACACATCTTAGTACAGTAATGCCCAAAAAAATCAAAGAAAAACACAGTGGCTGTCTTTGTTGTTGTTTGCGATGTTCAAGTTTGTTATCGTACAGTGACTTAGCAATGGAAAGTTTCTTGTACACGGATCAAAACTAACTGACTGAACTGGATTAATTTTCTCTGGGTAGTATGCTTTGTCGGCTTTCACTCCCATGTAGAGCTTTAGAAAGGACTTCACTGCAGTTGTGAAGCTGCGAAGGAGACGGTGAGCGTGATATTTATCGTTTATTACTTTGGAAATACTTTTGTTGAATAAATACACGATAACAATATTTTTGTATTTGTTTAATCATTGCTAAAAACCCTTTGAATGTAGACACCGACCGATTTGTGGTTTGCTTTGTCTTTTTGGAGTGACGCTCTAACACAATCTTGTCCAGCTCACTGTTTGAAAATAAATCTTGATTTTTTATTACTAGGCTGATCAAATAACAACTCTATCCTAAATGTCGGAGACTGATGAGTATTTTTGCTAGTTTTTTCAATAATTTTCAGTTATCTTTTCTAGATAAATATTGTCAGCAAAAAGATACAAAAAGGTTTTTTTTTCGCCGAAGCAAAAAAAGCTGACGTGAGCGTGCAACCCATGGGCAAATGGTTCATGCTTTTCAACCAATCAGATCGCGCGGATTTACTTGACTATAACATAATACATTTTCTATTAGACAATACTGAATCAAAATAGGCCATTCATAGCTCAGCAATCACGTGCTGATTAATTCCCTGAGAGCAAATGAATGAACATCTTGATTCCCATGGGTGAATATACTAGTGAGCAAACAAACTTTCTACAACCTGTTTCGAGAGATCGTAATAAGGCTGCATTTCGTGACACACTGGTTACACATCGCTTCATTCAGTCCTTCACAAGTAGCTAAAAAAAAACCCAATTAAAAATTTAAAAAAAAATTTTGCTCACCAGTACAGACACATGTCTATAACCATTTTTTCCCAGTCCCTTTTATTTAGATACGGATCATTTAAATTTCTTATTGTAAAGCACAGCTATTGATCTATTACTGTAAATAGGGCTATATAAATAATAATTTACTATTATTATTATTATTATTATTATTACTATTAACTGCAAATTACCTATTATTGATGTTTCTACTCATTTCAATATCCACAAGCTTTGATGGAAGGGCATCTAACTTGAGCTACATGTAGTAGCCTTTCAGTTATGGAAACCCAAATATACTCTTAT
This sequence comes from Actinia equina, assembly GCA_011057435.1. Classification (NCBI taxonomy): domain Eukaryota; kingdom Metazoa; phylum Cnidaria; class Anthozoa; order Actiniaria; family Actiniidae; genus Actinia; species Actinia equina. Next base: position 1,315,408 of record WHPX01000954.1, on the reverse strand, counting down.
GTCAGGGTCTGGAACTAGAGCTATCTTTTGTCGAAATCCTGTGTCCCGTGAAAATTGCAAGCGAGGACCCAATTCAACACACTCAAAGGCATTTGACTTTTTGTTTTACTTATTAGTGTTTTCATGTTTTCCCCCGAAAATCAAAATCAAAATCCCGCATCCTGGACATTGAGTTCAGCAATTCCGGAGTCATGGTTGATACCAATATCCTGAATCACGTAAGATTTTTTCTAGTTTCCCGGATCCTGCGCTATATTTTATCTGTTTCCCAGATCCTGCAAATACCCATCCACACCCTGTTTATCTAGAAGCTGTATTGAAGGAAAACAGTTTGATGATATTCTACATTCAAGTTACCTATGTAAAAACCAATCTTGGCTCCATGTTCACTATGATATTTTACATTCAAGTTACCTGTCATAAAAACCAATCTTGGCTCCATGTTCAAGTAACATCTCCACACAGTGCAAAACTTTATCTTCATCAGCAACTGAGTCTGCATCACATGCTGCCATTAATACTGTATACATATCTATATCATAGGAAATGTTGGATGGAATTCAGATGGTACTGTATGTAAATAATAGATGGAGGGATGACTTGTAAATAGATGGGCATATGGATAGCTGAATAGACATATAGATAAACAGACATGAATGAATAGATGGATTATGTATGAATGGAAGTATTGGGATGGATGAATGGATGGGTGGGTTGGTGGATGGATGGAAGATAGGGAGAAAATGGAAATAGAAGGGCAAGGAAGGGTTAAGTTGAAGTTAAAAAATCAATCAGTGAATGGATGGATGGGATGGATGGATGGATTATGTATGGATGGAAGTATTGGGATGGATGGATGGATGGATGGATGGATGGATGGATGGATGGATGGATGGATGGATGGATGGATGGATGGATGGATGGATGGTTGGATGGATGGATGGATGTGATTGACTGATAGATTGTACAGATAGATAAATGGATAGATGGATGGTGAAAGGGAAAGATGGATAGATGAATGGATCGATGGGATGAGATGGATTGAAAGAATGAATGGACCAAATGATGGAGGGATGAATAAAAAATTAATTGTAAGATTAATTAATAAGTAGATAGATGGATGAATGGAATGGGATGGATGGATAGATGAGATATTTACTAGTATCTTCTATAACCAAAATATCTAACCTTTCTGGAAGTTGGCATTTGCACCTTTCTTCAGCAACAACACCACCACATCATGTGCGCCTGCATTTGCTGCATGTAACAAAGCTGTCCATCCCGACCGCAGAATGGTATCCACGCCAATACCTAAAAACAAATTAAAAACCACACCTCAAATCTATTCCCATAAAAAAGCACAGCGTATCACAGGAAGGCGACATTACCTTGATCCAAAAGCTTCTCTACTCCAACCTTGTTGCCTTTGACAGCTGCATTTTTCATGTCATCCAGTAGTATAGGATTTGGACCCGAATCTCTTGGTCGTATTGGGCTTTTATGACTAGTCTTTGAAAAGTGAGAGCTTGGACTATAGGAAGAGACACATAAACACAGACAATCATCTTATAATAGTAAAAAAATCTGGCTCTGAAGAGGAGAGTAAAATCCTACTAACCTTGTGTGTTGTCGTGCAGTTGACGCAGATGGTGGCATACCAAAACCACCTCTGGACCTCGTATGCTGCCCAGACTCACGGAATACACCTCTTCCCCTCCCTACTGAAGGCTGCACTGCTGAAGGACCAGATGTGCTGTTGTGGTTTCTTTGAAGAGGTTTTTCAGTTTGAATCGGGATTTGCTTGTTGGTTAAGTCGGAAAAATCCCCTTCGTCAAAATCAAAGTCATCGTCGTCAGAATCCTCAAAACCGGCCGGAATGAAACTCATCTTTATCTTAACAAACTATCCGTCTAATCTAAAGAGTTTTTGAATCTTTTCTTAGGTGAAAAATGTTGATAAAAGATAAGAAACACTTTGAAAGACGTTCACTGTGCCGCCATGTTTGAAGTGTTTCACGTGGGAATTCAACATTCCAGTGGGGGAGGGTGCGTCGATTTGTTCTATCCAGTACTCCTTTTTTCAATAGAGTAATTTAAAAAAAATTACTTTTTAAAGCCTTCCCATAAACAGAAGAGCTAGCATCTTTTTCATTTAATTTGTTTATCACTAATTCAAACTTGTGACTACAAGTTTTGTTGTTGGAATAACAACTCAGTGGTGAGGGGTAGGTAGATTTTGTTTGTCACGCAACCCAATATTAATTCAATATTTTATCTAACTTTTATGTGATATATCATGTCGCACTTTTTATGGAGACTGGAATTTAAGTTTCTAAAAAAGTATATTCCTTTTTCAAATTTTTTTTCTTTAACGCACTTTCTCTCGTCACGTGTGGAGCTTCTATCACGCAATCCAAATCAAACAGTAGTCCTTTGTTAGCAGCATTTCTCCAGCTACGGTTTCAAGGAACATGCTTATCAAGGACGTGGTTTGCCTCGTTACTGGCGGTGCTTCTGGTCTTGGTCTAGCTACTGCTAGGAGACTTCTAAATGAAGGAGGCAAAGTAGTGATTGCTGATTTGGCCAGCAATGATGGAGAACACATCGCTAAAGAACTTGGCGCTAACTGCACGTTTGTTAATGCTGATGTAAGTAGGGTTGTTAACGTTGGTTATAAATGTGTAACACTTTTATTTAAAGTATGAACTATAGTGTCTTTTTTGTTTTATTGTCCTTCAAGCTGTGAAATATGCGCATGTTTATTGGTAATAACAATAGCAATATCCTGATACTAATCCTGATCTAGTATCGTAAACCATGACCTAAATCCGCGCAGTTTAGTAACAAACAAGAGATAGAAGTTTCCATACATTCTCAAAGATATTTAAGAAACCTTTTTATGAGAATTCGTTTTTTTTTTTAAAGTCCTATAACAGCAATATAGCTACCTGTCTTAGAGAAAAACACAGGTATCCCAGCTTGGACATATTGGTGGCTCTTTCTTTTGTAGGTTACTTCAGAGAAAGATATAGATATAGCAGTATCAACAGCCAAGGAGAAGTATGGCCTGATAAATACGTCTGTTAACTGTGCTGGAATCAATGTTACAAAGCCAACAATATCAGAAGATGGTGAACTTCATTCTTTAGATTTGTTTGAAAAGGCTATCAAGGTAAATGGTGCATTCTGTTTGGTGATTGGGTGGATCTGATGAACCAATCAGAATGCAATTATTAACTAATCTGAAAAATCAATAAACCAATTCAGCCAATCACAGTTCACTAAAAAATTGAGTTATTAGAATTTATATGCCACATTTCCTCACAAGTACTTTTAATTATTAAATTAATTAAATTCTTATAAGTTGCATCTTGAAGTGAACATATGTGAGGAAATGTAAAATGTTTTGAACAAATGTTTTTTTTCATCCCAACTAACGAATTACCCAATCACAGATTACCATTGAACGAACCAATCACAACATGATTTAAAAAAAGAACAGAAATCTCAGAAACCCAGTTAAGAAAAATGAAAATTGTCTTATCTGGTCCTGGTTAACCCTTGCTACACCTGGAAAAAATGCTCTTTACAGCAATCTTTGATCTCTTTACCAGATCAATGCCAGTGGGACATTCAATGTGTCAAGATTGGTTGCCATGGCAATGTCAAAGAACACACCTAATAATGGTGGTGAGCGAGGTGTTATTATTAATGTGTCCAGTATCCATGGTTTTGAGGGACAGGGCAGTAAAGTGGCATATTCTGCCACCAAAGGAGCCATAAATGCCATGACTCTTCCTCTTGCACGAGATTTGGCAAAGTTTGGAATCAGAGTCAACACTATTGCACCTGGTAAGAACTGTCATTTGAACACTACAAAACAATTAGATTAAAGATAAATAATAGATTCTGACTTGCATTCAGCAGAATGACTTTGTTTATTATCACATACCAATTCTTTTTGTCTTTATTTTAGGGTTGTTCGAAACTCCCATGTTTGTTGCAGGGAGACCCGATCCTGTGGGCCGAGCTGCTATCACAAAAACTGTTCCCTTCCCAAGCCGTGCAGGAACCCCAGAGGAATTTGCACATCTCGTCCAAGCAGTCATTGAAAACCCAATGATTAATGGAGAAGTTCTGAGATTAGATGGTGGTGTTCGTTTATCCTAGGGTGACTAGAGTTCTACCTAAAGTTGTCAAGCTTATTGATCACTGACCGAACTAGGAAATACTTCTATAATATAATCATAGAGGTTTTTGAGTCGCAAACTTGGAATTCCAAATCATTCAAGAGACCACTTTTGAGTTCCAAATTACCACTGTGATTCATTAGCCTCGAATCAGTGTCTAAATATTCACAAATACCAACGATAGAGTAAAGAATGCAAAACTTCAACAATACAAACATGGACCTTAACTAGAACAAATAATTATTCTGCACAAAATCAAGGCTAACCCTGTGCAACAGAAAAGTAGAAACTGGAGTATTGTAACTTTATTAAACTTTTGATACCCAGTACACTTACATGAGTCTTGACAAGCTTTTGATTCTAACTATAGAATTCTGATCATGTCATTTAGTGAGAATAAAAAGCTTGTCAAGATTCTCATAAAAGTGTACTGAGTATTAAAAGTTAAAAAATTTTTTTTTACAGTACTATACAGACTACTATAATTAGGGCCACCTAGACAACAAACACCAATCAAATTGTAGAATGAAAACAATGGTAAGCCAATGATAAGCCAATCTGAAACCTAGTCTGCATGAATGGTTATTAACCCTGATGTCATGTGTAAGCAAAGATGTTCATTTTCTTGTTGGAATAAATTATCCCACTGTAAGTGTATCTCAAACAGTGCAGATAAAAATCCATATTCCTATTGAAAATATAATTTTTAGAGGAAAGCTCTCATTAGTTCAAAGTGTTAATTTTAAACTGGATAAAAAATCATTTTAGTTTTCACTATGGAGTCAAAGGGATGATGTTTTTAGGAGGTACATTTACAGTTCAATAAGCAGTTAAATTTTTCCTAGTGATTATCCTTCTTTACTGGAGGTGATAAAGGCAAACTAGTAGGACAAAAAGAAATGTACTCAATAAAATTGTGGCACCTATATTCAGCTGTTTGTCTGTAAAGCAAGGTTTGAATGTAGATCTGAGTTCCAGTTTGACTGGCATCTCCTTCTTCTTTCTTTTTGTTATTTTTTCTTTCCAGGCCCATAAATAACAGGCAGTATAGACTTACTTCGATCACACCTTGTTTCTGGTGAAAATGACTAGCAAGGCAGGAGTTCACCCCAAAAAGTTCCAATTTTGGCCAAACATTGTCCAAAGACCGGCCGTTAATTTTGCCCTACCATATCATTGCAAGAATCCAGATAGTTAACAATTTCAATATATGTTTAATAGGACTTCCCAGGGTTCTTGAAATTTTATTCATATCTCTTTATGTACAAAAAATGTACAAAGTATATTCATAGTAGGTATAAACCCTAATTGAATACCCTATAGTCCAGCAAAATGTATGGATAATACATTTTTAAAAGGGCAGACAGGCTACTCAAGGCTGCATTCTTAGTGCTCCATCAATCCTGATGGTTTCTCCATTCATCATAGGATTTTCCATGATGCACTGCACAAGGTGAGCATAATCTTCAGGATCCCCCAGGCGACTGGGAAAGGGAATGGTCTTAGCCAGTGCTATCCTTACTTTCTCTGGTAAACTAAGAAGCAGTGGTGTCAGGAACAAACCTGAAAATTTAATAATGAGCAAAGTTACAAAGTTGCAGATGATTCGAGATGATGACACATGATGATGTGTGATGATGATAAATGATGGTTATACATGAGGATGATTTATGTGACGGTGATACATAATGATGATGATACATGATAATGATGCATGATGATGAACATGATGATGATACATGATGATGATACATGATGAAGACACATGGTGAAGACACATGGTGAAGATACATGGTGATGATACATGGTGATGATACATGATGATACACGATGATACACAATGATGATACATGATGATGATACATGATGATGGTGTTGATGATACATGATGATACATGATGATATTGATGATGATACTGATGATGATGATACATGATGATGATACATGATGATACATGGTGATGATACACGATGATGATACATGATGATGATACACGATGATGATACATGATGATGATACATGATTATGAAACATGATGATGATACATGATGATGGTACATGATGATGATACATAATTATGATACATGATGATAATACATGATGGAGATGATGACTATTTTACATACCTGGTGCAATAGTATTCACCCTTATTCCATGCCTTGCTAAATCTCTTGCAATTGGCAAAGTCATACCGACTATACCCCCCTTAGATGCAGAATATGCCGCCTGTCCCATATGCCCATCAAAGGCTGCAACACTAGCAGTGTTGACAATTACACCCCTTTCACCACCCTCGGTGGGTTGATTTTTTGCCATCTGTTCTGCAACCAGCCTTATTACATTGAAACTTCCTGTGGTATTAACCTGGAGGTCAAAATGAAGAACATCAATTTGAGCATCTTCAGAAGAGAGTCACAATCAAACCATAAGATTTTAGAGTATGTTGTTCCATAAAATATCCAACAAAGTTGCTGAACCAAGCAAAATGCAGCAAAAACAAGCAAGCAAAATTAATTCAAGTGATGAGTAAAAAATAAGCCAAACATTTGGTCCCCGCAAGTATATTTGTGGGCCCCTGCAACAGTAGCAAGACTACTGACCAACTAGCCTGGAGTTTAACCTTGACTAAGTTACATTTTAGACCCATTAAATCCATGCCCTTCATGGAAAGTACAGCATAATCCCAGGCAGAGACATATAAAGTAATGGAAAGAAAATACTAGAAAGTAATTCCCACCCAAGCCCTTAGAGTTTCTAGTTCTCTGCCCTTTTTGAGTTTGTATGGGTTGTCTAAGGATGTGTGTACCCTCCTCAGACCCTCCTATGACCCCATATCTCTGCAAACTCCTCTCCCATATTTGAGAGGTGAGGATATGTTTGAGCAACAAATCTACATTTACCTTTATGACTTTTTCAAACTGATCAAGAGGATGTGCTTCACCAGCCTTGGATAACACTTTGACAGCTATGCCAATACCTGCACAGTTTACTGCAGCATTCAATGGGCCATACTTATCATTAGCTATCTTGATTGTGTTTTGGACATCTGCTTCTGATGAAACCTATAAAAATGGTTGAAATAAGCAAATATAACTAGAATAAATACTGTTTCTATCTTCACAATTTATTGATAATTCCCACAGATTGAGGTCTGAAACAACTTTTGGGCTGATCATAGTCAGGGCATGGCTAACTCACAGATTGAGCTCTGAAACAACGTCCTCTGGGCTGATCAAAGTCAGGGCATGGCTAACTCACAGATAAAATTTGAATTTATGTAGATATGATTTGCATAGGGAGGAAAACAAGAGACTCCAGACAAAAAATCCATTGAAATCAAGGGAAAGATCTAGCAAACTCTACTCCACCGAGACAAGGTGAGAATGAGTGCACTACAGCTATGCCACCCTTGACTCCCTAATAAATAGACCCTTTGCAGTTAACGGTCACGTGTCTGTACTGGAATGCAAAGTTTTTGTTTTTATATTAAATTGGTGGTTCTTTTTGGCTACTTACTACAAAATGTAGTTTTATTATGATCTCTCGAAACAGGTCGTAAAAAGTTTGCTCTCCAGTAAATTTCACCCATGGGAATCAAAATGTTCATTCATTTGCTCTCAGTGAATTAATCAGTTAACAAATCGCACATAGATTTCCATTGTCTGTCCTCTTATTGATCATAGATGACGTCTTAAAATGTTCAAAACTAAAGTGAAACCACGAGCGCAGCGAGTAGTTTCACTGTAAAGTTTTGAACATTTTAAGACGTCATCTATGATCAATAAGAGGACAGCAATGGAAATCTATGTGCGATCTGTTTTTTACAACAAACTGCGAAATGATTACAAAATAAAATAAGCGAAAAGTTTTTCGAAAATTTGTCATTCAAGGAAAGCAAGGCGATAGACCAAACAGCTCCGATTATTGTGAGCTTTTGAATATTTTCGCTTAGATAGTAGTTTTCATGATCATTAGAGGACAGAGTACAGAAAGTAAGACGAAGGTTTTTTACTTTTGAAAACTTCAAAGCCGGGTTATTTTATAACATTTCACAACCAAACTTCCTACACCGACTGTGATTGGCTAATTTTGACAGTTCTTTGACAGCCACTGTGAAAGAATGCTTGCTATTGGTCAAAACTTTTGACATTTACTTATAAATGGCTTTTTTAGCTAAGTCGAAAAGAGTTTGAGTCAGAACTAGAAGGTTCTAAAAAACAAAGCTTAGTAATAAGTTCAGCTAAGAAAAGCAATGTCAATTTCGCTTGACAACATAGACATTCACATTCTGGATGGAGCGGCCATTGAAGATCGACTCTGGAATGGCACTTGACACAACTCATTCAAGTCTTTTTCTTCGCAAGCTGCAAAGCGAGATGAATTTTTCATGTCTTCCTCTATCTTTTCTGCCTCCAGAACTAAATATTTGTCGGCAAGACTATCAGCAAGATTAAATTCAAAGTTTGGTTCCTCTTTTGGTTTCATTGTCGACTTTTATTAGCAAAATAAATTCGCAAAATCACAGTCCTTACGATAAAATCCTACCGGCGAGTCTTGGTTTCAAAAACATTACGTCATCCATGTGTCTGTCCTCTTAGTGATCATAGCTCTCAGCCAATCAGAATGTGTTATTTACGTGAGTTGTTGTAAAACACGTGATTGCTTAGCTGCAAAGGGCCTATTACACACCATATCAGAGTATAGTATGCCTAAAATATTTTCAGATAAACGAAAAAATGGGGGAAAAGGGACAATATGTCAAATTACTAACTTAAAAATTATTGCATTTCAAAATTAGTCGTAGTGAAAACTTATTTAATGAATTTTGTTAAAAACCTTTTTGGAAAATAAAGATATATAAAAATTAACTTACATCGGTAGGGGAAAATGTGCAATTTTCTCCAAGTTCTTTAGCAACGACTTCCCCCTCACTGGAAGGTAGGTCAGCTATGACGACCCTGGCGCCATTTCGTATTAATCTTTGAGCTGTGGCTTTACCAAGACCAGATGCTGCACCAGTAACAAGGCACACAAATCTCTGCATGGAAGCCATGTTGCATATAACCACTAGAAAGAGTTAAACGTAAGAGGAAGGGCTGGGGATGAACGGCTGGATTGGACCAAAGGGGGCCCAGTGTTGGTGACCGCAGCTTTTCGATAATGATGGTGATGATAATAAATGAATAAAACGATACGAGATGGTGATAATGACGATAGATGATGATGACGACGACGACGACGATGGTGATGGCCAATGACGATCAATGTAATAATTATGATCTATTGAACTCAAAGTGGGCAGTTTCACGTGACGTTTTTAAAAGGGTCATACTCTCATTTTCTAGCCCCCATTTTATCCAAATCCCAACTTGTGTTTTGCTGAAATCTCATTCTCATTTATTATTATTTTTTGTTTGTGAATACCATTTCCAGTGCATAAACATCCCATTTTCCCAGCCAAAAAAGTTTAATGCAACTCCTATTTTACCCCCGCAGGACTCTCTTTTAAGTCAAAATTTTATGAATGAAGAATGGATTTAACCTTAACATTATTAAAGGGAAGTTGTTTTTTTTACGAATTTTTGTCATTTGCGTCAATAGTCAGTAACAAAACCGCAGAAGTTTCATTTTTTCAGTTTTTTTTCTAGCTTTAGGCAAAGAAAATTAATTCCATTTTCACTCTGTGGGTTTCCATGCGTAATATTTTGTGACTGTCTCATTGTCTCATCACTCTTTTCACTGCAAGACTGGCAACATTGCTGCCAATCAGAGAATAATTTTATCAATACGAATATTTTGATTGACGTAAGTGTATTGCCCAATTTCCCTGTCGTGACTGTTGTCTCAATCAATGAGCAGCAATGAAAAGAGTCGTGAAAGCGTTCACTTGACTAGACACAATTTTCGAGAAATACATACAAATGATGTGCGTGTCATCATTCGGGACTTTCCCTGCGCTATATGTACCTCTGACGCAATCTGTAACCATATTAGGTCAAGGCGTTATGACGTTAACAAAGAAAAGCGACAGGGTGGACTGCCCCCCTCACCCATCTTGTCAACACAAATAATTATTCTGACGTAATTCCCCTATTTCGGAAACCACGTGGTAAATGAGACCAATCAGACTTCGGTGCCAGGAAAGAAAATATGGCTGGTCGATTGGAAGGTGAATTTTGTGAAGAGAGTTCGTAGTGTTTTGGCGACGAAAATTGAGGTCTCTTTAATTATTTCTTGATATTTTCCCCACTCTTCGAAGGGGGAGTGTTTGAAGAGCTCCAATGTGCGAATCGGGCATAGATCTTGGTTTCGATCTCTTAGAAGAAGGATTCCAAGTCGAAGACTACACTAGTTCTTATTACGAGCTCAAATCTCATCCACTAGAGAGGTAAGTTTCTCCCGTTTTTCGTTCCTTATTAGTGAAAGTTCTGTTAGATCGCAGTTCTATAGTGTTATGAGAATGTTGTGCGAAAGTTTCAAAGCAATCGGAAGCGATCTGAGTGTAAAAAGCGGCGAAGGAGAAACATTGCAAGGGAACTGCCCCCCACGCATCGAAAACACTACACGTGTATTATAATTTCGTCTTATCTTCGTCTTTTCCCCCACCAATTCTGCCATTATTGGGACGATGTTTGAAACCCTGAGGTACATATATTACTTGATGACGGTTTGTTTCGTTAATTTATTGGAAGTTTTTCAAGTTATTTCCATGAAATAAAGCAGCGAAGGATATTGCACTCTTTCGATGCGGATATCCGGATTCGGTTTGAACAAATTCGACCTTCAAAGACCTTGCTAGGTTATGATCGAAATTGCTGAATTGAACCTTAAAGAAGCCTTAAAGTCAGAGATCTTAAAAGCTCAAAATGAATCTCACAACCCCCTGAAATTCTTCCACAATCTAGAACGTGATTATGGTTTTGTAATTTCTTTTCAACTTTGAAAACAGAAACGAAACCTTTGCCCGGTATGACGTCCATGAACAAATTTTTCGGTACTCGATAAAAAGAAACGAGCCTATACGTGTTTCATCCATAACCTGATCGTATTACTCGCAAAGAGCTTAGCTCATTAGGGAAATGTTTGTTGAAAAATCATCTTTTGTTTTGCCTGTTCGTCTTTCGTGATTCAAAGTTAATGTATCACTTCAGGGTTTTTATTCATAACCTTTATTACAACATAACTCATTCGAATTTATTGTTTCTTGATCATTAACTGTTCTACTTGGCTCCTTTCCAACTTGCAGACTTAGCCAAACACGTTTACATTATAAAGTTCGTATAAGTGCTTTTCTAGAAGCTATCCATAGTAATGTTGAAGAGTGCACAGATGATAAAACCTAGACCATTGAAATTTAAAAAAAATCAAGACGGTTTTGATGCCTACATGTATAGCTGTAATCATAGAATTCCAAATTTTCATTTATTTTGTTTTCATTTAACCAGTTTTTTTCAAGTGTCATTTACTTTTCTGGGAGAAAATAATAATAGACAATGAACAAAATGGTTCATTAAGTCTTCCCCAGTATGAATTTCATGCATACTCTTCTGGTTGATTTTTATGCACATAAATTCTTTGCTAGAAAGCTTCATCACAGCTTGAACTACAAAAGCTAATACAGTATTAGAGAACCCTTTGAAATCAGCCAACTATAAAGGTTCTATTGTTTATTTGTTATTTGCTAAGGCGATGTTATCACTTCAAAGTCTTGTGATCAAAAGATCTTTTATTACTTTCTAAAATTAGAAACATGTTATTGAGCACTTTTGGAAATAGGTTTTAAATTTTCACCATGTTTTTAATATTTCAGTTGAAGAAAAAATCGTTTCCTTATTTTAAAGTTTTTATTATTCAAGGTCACAATCAAAATCTACAATTATTTCTTACTCGTGTGATTTGGAAAAATATATTCTGTATTCATAGATATCTGAATGTCTAGCCTTGAAGGTGATTCCCCACGTAACTCTATATAGTATAGCCTGTTAAAAATAGATTTCACAAAACAATAATTGCATCATGAAATCAAGTGTTTGGCAGGATTGATGCTACATCATTCAGAATTTTTGGTTCATCCTAAGTTAAGACTGATGTTGTCTGACTCTTCTTTTTAACTTGGCAAATTGTCATCATTTTTAGTGTACGATAATAGGATTGTAAGTAAATTGTACATGTTTGATATACATGTATGAGCAAAGAAAGTCAGATTTAAAGTCCTTAGTTTTTCTACCTCTGCAACGAGAAAAAATGAATATTGATGTATTTACTCCTCCTTGAATTGTTTAGCCAAAATTCTAAGATTAACAGGAAACTGATTATAATAGTAGTTTGCTTTACAGCACTTAATATTCATTTATATTATATTGATGGCTATCTGGGTGTGACATCGATGTCACAAGGTGTGTTAAAATCAATATCCATATAAGGAATCAACCGTTGCGTGACATATCAAATAGGAAGTGGTTTCAAAGTACACTTTCCTCCCTAATTACATATATGGCTTGTCAGGACTTGTGCCCTTTGATCTGCTTGGCTTAACTTCAGTGTATATCAATGGATTTGAGTTGTATTTCAGTTTTATCCCCAAGAGTTAGAGAAACAGCATCTCACATTCTTGAAGTCTTAATTTTGTTTTGAAATTTCAAAATGACAAAGTCTAGAGAGCCACAGTTACGCTACTACAATAATGGAGCTTTATCAAGTTCATTCAAATTCAGCCAGACTAATCCTTACGTTTGTCACAGTGTTCAGGAAGGTTCTGTGTTGGGTCTGCTGTTAAGCACTGGAAGTGTAGCACAGACTACCTATACACCTACACCGACCATGGCATCTCCAATGACAAGAACAGTATTTAAACAGCAGCTACAAAAACAACACCTCGAGCAACTTGAACAACAGGAAAAGAAATTTAATCAAGCAGTAGCACAAACAAGTCAAGAATCTCAGAGCATATCTATACCATCTAGCATGGGTGTTAGCTCTGCTCCGTCTTCAAGCTTGCCACATGAAGTACCCACAAGTGTATTACAGGTAAATTATTTTTAAATATATCTTAATTCCATTAAGTTTTATCGGATTTTCTCTGATGTGCAATTATTCCAAGTAACCTTGTTGTCTATTGCTATCCCTAAATTTTACCTGACATTATTTGTAAATTATAATAATAAAATTATATTTTTAATTCTAAATTTAGTGTAGATGTTTTATTTATTTTTAATCAAACTTGTTGTCAATGAAAATAATACTTGATATTATTCTGTAACTTGGTTTACTTAATGATCTGACAACTCTTTTTTTACAAATATTTTTGATATAATATAAATAAACTTTGTCTCCACAGATTTATATAATAAAATGTTATTTTCTCTTCATCTTTTTTAAATTGATTATTCTTAATTAATGTTACAATCAAGATTTGAACTAAATTTAAAGTAATCATGTCAGATTTTAAAAAAACATTTATTTCACTTAAAATAAGTCAATAAATAATAATTGCATGGTGTGTGTTTTTATTACATGTAGCGGTAGTGACTGTGAAGTGTGTCATATACATAAACATTAGTCTTTTGTCATAGAGACTTTACAATAATTCTCCCTTACTGTGATGTGAAATATAAAAGGATACAGTAATTTATAGAATTATTGTTTATAAGCTTTTCTAACTTTAAAAATATCCTCTCTTGTTTTAGGTCAAAACGAAGCTAGAAAACCCTACTCGTTATTATGTAAACCAACAACGAGAGAGACAAGTAAAGCAATATTTGGAAACACATGGAACTCTTTCCTTACCAAACCACCTTTTGGACAATACAACAACGAACAATATCTCAAGTAGCCAACCAACCTTAAATGCTATAAACCAACAAGCTATTGCAAGCTTGGGAGCAAAAAGAATGAAGCCTCCACCGAGTCCTATGTCTGTGACCAGTCCTGACGGTATGGGCAACACTGAGGTACATGTAAGTCAATGAGAAGTATTTGTTAAATTTTAGGTTTAGAAATAATAATAAAGATTATGGTGGGTTTCATTTGCAGTGACCTAGAAAAGCATGTTTTAACTCTTGTTAATGCTTCTAACTGTCAAACTCACGACACTCGCAGTTAGAAATTTTTAAACATTAAAAAATCTGTGATTTTATGAAATAGGCCTTTTTAAAATTAGGTAAAAACAGCTTTCATTGTCCAAATATTCACAATTAATACCACCGGTAAAGTAAAGAATGCACAACTTCGACAATAGAAACACTTTGAAATTCCATGGACCTTCACTGGATCACATGAATATCTAAAGTAATTCCACACAAAACCAATACTAACCCTGTAGGACAGAGAATTCGAAACTGGAGAATTGTAAATTTTCTTGCTTTATATTCCATGTTATTATATGCAGTGTATATATTCTAGCTAGTATTTAATTTGAATGATCATGCATGAGTGGCAATATTGCATGAGGCACAATCACATCCATGTGCTCCAGTGGTCCACTTATATGACACTATGTTATATTGAACCCATGTCACAACTGATTTATTTTTGTCACGTACATCGTCATACCATAAAATCTGAAATGAAATAATATAACATAATTCATATAGCCATTTTGGAACAAAATGGTAGTATTTTTGGAACGCATCATGTATTTCTATTACAGTACATGTACCTAGTCTGTGTAATATCATCATCACTTACCAGGTAAATGTTCTCATTACATTTGCTTCATTAACAGGTTGACAGTCTACTGGATGACATAATAAGGTACACAACTAAAAGAAAACCATCTCAATTTGTTTGTTTATCATTTAGTTAGTATTTCAATACTGACTTGAAATGTTTTCGTTCATCGTTTAGTTTGGAATCCAATCAAAATGATGATGTCTTAGCATGGCAAGATCCGTCACAGGTAAAAATAAGTATCTTTTGTTTGTATGTGATGATAAGAATAAGAAGAGATAATTAGCTAAAAACTAGTGTAGGCTGCGTCAGAGTTTCTAATGAAACAGTAATGATGAAAGGTTAAATTTTACACTGTGAAAAGATGAAAAAATGATAAAAAAACTTACTGACGTTTTGGATGCTAGTCCTTTGCTAGAATAAAAGAGCAATTGTCAATAAGTTTTCAAACTGTTCAAGAATAGCAATATTTCTTAAAATGATTAAATTAAAATTTAATTAGCATTTTATGAATGTAAGGCCCCGTCCACATGTATCCGCAAATTTTTGTATCCGCAAATTTTTACTTGTGGATACGAAAATGTTTGTGTCCACACGCAGCATATTTGTATGGCTTTCACAGTCCACACGTATTTGTTTTCGTAAAATTTGTGAATAAGGACACAAAAAGTAGCGGATATGTGTGGACGCAACCACATGATATTCAAATCAAAAAATGAATCCAAAAATAAAGTCATAAATGACCTCTAAGTGTTCACACCTGAGGTGGTTAATTTTCTGTAAAAGTTTAATCAAAATAGGAAGTTGTTCTGGAAGTTGCAATTAAAATTGACATACTTGTTTGTATTAGATTCCAACAGCAAGCAGTATGTACGATTTATATGGTGGTATAGGATTAACACCCATGGTAAGTAAGATATCAAGAATTGGATTGCCATTTTCTATTTTAATCATACCGTTTATGTTTATTACTAGGCAACACTTTTGCATCAAGTCTAAGACCAAATTGATTAAATTATAAGTAGTTCATCAAATTATTATTAAGATTTTTGTAGACCAAATTGTAAATATAACATAACTAATGATAATCATGCAGTAAAGTCTAAAAAATAATAATATTAAAAATAATTTGAATTAAAAATTACATCACATTTAGTTGTTACCATCAAACAGCCTCTGGGCTGATCAGAGTTACAGCATGGATAACTTGGATTGAATTGGAATTTAGTTAGTGGAATTAAGGTTTGTTGAGAGTGGAAAACCAGAGAACCTCAGTGGAGAAAAACCCTTGAAGCTCCTGCATGATCAGTGATCAATGTCATTGAGCTGGGTTTTTTTTCTATGAGCATGCAATCAATTGAAGCTTTTCCATGTTCAGTGTTGTAGATTAACATGGTTCATGAAGCTAATAGAAAAATTAAAATGTGCTCTATTTTGAGTTACTTGAGTAGAAATATGCATGAAAAAGTCTTTGAGAGTTTCACACATAACAATCACTTAGTCCGACAAATTAATGGGGGGGGAAAGTAACGATAAAGTGTGGAATTTTAATTGTGATGGGGGGAAAACACAGAACTGTGACAAGGCCATGTGGTATGGTCCACTATGCATGAAAAATATAGACTCAAATTCACATGTTACATTAGAGTTATTTTGTCATTATAATAGTAAGTAATAAACATTAAACATGACATTAACACATAAATTTTGCTTTTTGTTTGTAGGTCAATAACTCTGCAGCACCATCGTCATGTCCGCCTGCCCTCCTTCAAAATGAAAGTGAGTTTTACAAAGGGATATTTACACTAGCAATTTTGTTGAGTGACTTGAGTGCAGGTTTCAGCGATAATGTACAGTGAAAGATTGCAGCAGAGTCACTGCAATTTTAAACATGGTACCTTTCTGGTAAAAATCACCAAGAGTTGCTCTGAATTTTGAATCAGATCAAGGTAGAAACCCAATGAGCTCTACTTACATGCAATGTAATGTTTTGTAAATTTAAAAAAATGGCATATAAAATTCTGTGAAGATGACAAAATAATGATAAAAACTGATTTTTTAATAAAAACCAGTGAATCTCGCTGGGTATTTTACATGAACTCACTGCCTATTTTGCTTAAGAGAAAGATTCACTCAGTGTTCCCCGTCTATTTATTAAGTTTTACTGCTTACTCAAGCTGGTATTGAAAACCCTTCTTCTTTTTTACTGAACTGCTTCTTTGCATTTTAAAGTAGAAGTTCTTGATCCACATGCATATGCAAGAGACAGACAAAAGAAAGACAACCACAATATGAGTAAGTTGGAATTACGTTTTCTGGTACACTATTATTATACCTCAAGAGACAGGTAGTAAATTTCTCCCTTCCAACCTCACAATCCTTTCTTTGATTCTATTTTTTAGTTGAGCGAAGACGGCGGTTTAATATTAATGATCGCATCAAAGAACTTGGAACGATGCTGCCGAAGCAGGACTCGTAAGTAAACTACTGCTGACAACTACTTGTAATAAACTGATTTTCCTTGGCCAGCATAATTCGTAGTAGTAGTCACTAATTCCAGTTTTCTTCTGTTTTACTTTGACTATAACTATAATGATTATTATCACACGACTTTGTTTCACATTCCAAGGAAAATCCCCCTAATTTCATGTGTAGTGAAGATTACAAATGTATCTGATGAACTTTCTCATTTCAAATCTATTCAATACATTTGTTTGGGATAGTTTCATTAATGACTCCTTCTCTAGAAATACCAGCAAAAAAATGAAGAAGAAAATACTAGAATGAAATGTGATTTGCAAGAAATCTTAGAACTCATAAGAAATTTAATCATTTCTCTCATTTTTCAGGGATATGCGGCAAAACAAAGGAACCATCCTCAAGTCTTCAGTTGATTACATCCGAAATTTAAAACGAGACTTAGACAAAATGAAACGAGTAGACCAGGAAAAGAGACAGTTAGAAATGATCAACAGAAAGTTGCTTCTACGAGTCCAGGTGAGAAATAATTGTCTTTTGAAATATGCTTCCCATAATGTTTGGATAGTATTAGAGCATGTGCATGTTACATCCTTGCTGCCATCTTGGTTGACGATAACAAAGCATTACTCATTAACTTCTCTTGTTATATCAAATTGGCGGCTATTTCATTGTCATTCGTGTCTCAAGGGATCTTGAGTCACATGGTTGCTCTAATAAGGGAAAAGCTGTTATGTTAGGGTAAGGGATGGGAATTAGCCCAAAACTTTGATCTTCTTCGATATGCAATATATTTGGTGGCTATTGCTAAGTCCTAAAAGATACGATTTTTGCAGTTTACTTTGATTTTTTCCTATTAATTATTGCGCCCTCTCATAATTATGATTCTTATTGTTAAAATTAAAGCTTTTTTTATTGTTCTAAATGATTATAAAACTGAATTGTAATATTTGGGGTTTTTAGGAACTGGAAATGCATGCTAGAGCGCACGGCATACCAACTACTCCACTAACAGCAGACACGAGTACTGCTTTACTGTCCACAATGCTTACAGTAAAATCAGAACCGGAATCTCAGCTAACCTGTGACTTCAGTATAAAACAAGAACCATTAGATCCAAATGAGTCAGCAGAAGCAATGGAGTCCTACTCTTTGGCATCATCCAGAAATCCAAGCCCAGGAAGCGTAGATATGGATGATGATGACTTATAGTGCGACTAGAAGGGGGGGAGTCAGCTCACTTGATAAAAAGCTTAAAGCTTTGGCCAAGCCCTGCTTGCTCAGAACGGTCCTGACCAAGCAACTGAAAGATGTCACTACTCACAGCAAAAAGATTGTGAATGAAATCTTTATGCTTCAAGAGAAATGTGATTGCAAACCGACTGTACAACTGAAGTGCTGCTATTAAAAGCACTTTCCATTGACTATGATATTCTACTATAATCTGAACTGCATGGGAAGGACCGAAGTAAACGGAATAAGTAGAAATTTGTAGAAACTACTACTATTCATACACTCGTCATAAAAGATACAAAATAAGACGAAAAAAGTCTTGGTAAAGTCAAGGACTAATAGCCTAATAACAATGATAAGGTTTTGTATTTAAAATTTTGATAAAAATAATGGATAATACTCGTTTTTACAGTTCCGTTCATTAACCACGAATAATTTTCCAAGTCGAGATTGGAGTTGCCGCGCATAGCAAAGCTATAGTTCGCTCCAACCAAGGGAGAACGGCAGAATGATTTCTTCCCTTGCTCCAATATTGACTTGGAACTGTTATTCGTGGTCACTGAAGGGAACTAAAAAGAAGGAGTAATATGAATGATGCTTAGGTAATGAAAGTTTATCAACATGGGAAAAATTCGTACTGTTTTTCGTTGGTTCTTGCTGGACAGTTTGTAGCAATAAAAGGTTGAAAATGCCTTTTAAAATTATTTTCTACATCATTAACATAAAGTAATGGAAATTGCAACAAAAATAAATTTAGAAAGTATTCTCGCAAAGTCTTGAATATCATGATTGTTTAGATTGGAATGGATGTAAGCGAAAAGGACTTTTCTTTCGTTTTTTATAGTTTTAAACGCATTTTTTCCAATATTGAAAAGTTTTTGTTGGGGTCATATAAAATGTAAAATTGACAACAACTATGCCATTAAAGTTTTTAAATAACAACTAATAGAAAAGATTGTATAATAAAATGGCACCGTGGTTTAATAAAGAATCATTTCTTCCTAAACTTTTGTTTTGCCAATTTCTTCCAACCTGCATCGTCAAGACAACTAGCCAAATTTCGGGGAAAATAATGCAACATTTTTGGCGAATAGTTTTAATTATGCCAAGCCTCTTGCAGTGATTTTTCTCGTACTCTTTATGAGTGTAGCCTGCGTAACTGCGGCGGAGATTGTGGGAGAAGGGAGCCGCGATGGGTAATCCTCAAACTCTAAAGTTTTGTCAAAATCATTTTATTCCTGGTTTTGCGTCGGTTAAGATTTCTCGATTTTCGTTTAATTTTCACAGACTTCATTATGAAAAGGGAGAGAAGACAACTGCGGGGTTTTTTTCTGTCAAATTCGAACTTTTCCTTCTTTAAATTCTCATTTTTTCCGGAACTTGATTTGACAAAACACTTCGTTAATTGACTTTTTTCCTCAGTGTCCTTCAAATGAGTTTCGCAAGGTTGACATTCTATTGATTCGATAGCAACCAAGTTATGAGTTTAGGAACAAATACCATTCATTTAGACACGAAAGGTCCCTTTATCTAAAACAAAACGAGCTTCTCAGAAAGCGGCACTCTCTTAATCGGAAATGTCGGTCTGTTTTTGGTAAATGACTCTGGTTCAATTTTATTTTGTCATGGTTTTTTAATCTCTTTGCTTGTTAATACCTGTATTAACTTGTTTTAATCAAGAACATGAATTTTAATGTTGAAAAAAAACAAGTAAACATTGAAAATCAACGAGAAATTACTACGTTATAGTATCTCAAAGAAATAACCAGTTTAGGTGACCTGTCTAGTGTGATAAAAGTTCTATTCTAGTAGGAAATTTGAAGTCACCATGCTTAAATATTATTTTGCGTTTTTCTGGCTTCTATGTTATAAAAGCGTTGCTAAGAGCGAAATTCGTTCTGGATATTATCAAAAGCTACAAGAGGACAAACAGAAGTTTATAATACTGGCTCGCACTAAAAAACTTGATGACTTTGCTTGTGTTCTTGCTTGTACACATGCTAAGCTTGCAGAATGCAAAGGAGTCATTTACAGTGCTCAAGATGGTTCGTGTTTCGTAAAATTTGATGAACGTGAGATTGGAACAATATTATCAGAAGATATAATATTATATACAGGAGAGCCGAAAGGATGGTTTCACAAAAAGGTAGGTTTTTCATTGGTCATCCCTTCATTTTGTTTGAAATTATTAAACCCGAAATTAGTATAACAATATAATATATAAACGAATCATTTAAAAATATATAAATTCTTTTAATCTTATATTTAAAATCTTTTTATTCCAGATTTTGTAATGTCCTTTTGGACCGCAAAAATCGACGCTGTTTCAATTCAAAGGGATTGAAACTCTAAAGAAAAAATCCCAAAACAACCTTCTACGCTTGCAATATTGTTTTTTGTGACAAGAAAGAAACCCTTTTTTTGTAGCCGAAAAAAGATGTTGGCTAAATTTATATAAAATTTACTTATTTTTTTAAAGTGAATAAGGAAGACTCGCCAATGAGAAGAATATAAAGACGAATAAATGATATATAAATAAATATGATTGAGCACCTTTTTCAATATTTTGAAATAAAATTTTCGATTCTAAAAAGAGTATCAGAGCAAGAAGATCCAAAAAATATTATGCTATATATTTCACCAAATATATACCCTAGATTTTAAAAAATCTTGACGTCAAATGATTCTTTATATGATTCTCGAAAACTTAAATAAAAAGATAAAAAGATTTAAAAACGAATTTGAAAAAGTATTTATAGCGCCCAATAAGGGACTCGAACCCTTGACCCTCAGATTAAAAGTCTGATGCTCTACCAGCTGAGCTAACCGGGCAACTCATGAAGGTTGAACTTTCAAATATCGACCCCATATTTAACTATAATCTAATTTTCGAGCATACTTCGAATTGCATAGCTTCTAGATTAAAGATAAATAAAATTTAATGCTCTAAGTCTTGTTCAGCAATAAATGATTAAGCTCACTAAGCCTCATTAAGCTTACTAAGCCTCATTAAAATAAGTTTAGTTCAGAAACTTTATAAACTTTAAAGCTTACCTCCTTGATTATTTTTGATTCCAAGTGTTATTCATTGCTCTTCCATACATAGATAAAGGCAACAACGGATGAATGTTTAGTTATATGAGTTCAATCCTAAATATTTCGAGGAAGAATATATCGCAAACAAACCTCCAACCAACCAACTTCACACAGGAGGACAGGAGGCTGGCAAGGCGAAGAACACAGGAAGCCCAATACATACAAAACCATACTAATACCACACATAACCCAACTCTCCTTTTCAGATAGATAAAAGTTTATCTTACGACGAAACCCAGCAGGCCTTTTTGGTATCTTTAAAAAGTTTGATATTCTAATATTAGGTTTTGGAGCTAAATCAGAAAGCAATGAAGCTGGTACTGTTAATCAAATAATTGAAATCACAAAGGGTTGCTTGAATCTTGTTAAGCTAGAAGACCTGTGTCTTAATTAAGAAAATTTATTTGTTGTATAGAAATAAATGGAGGGTATGAACTTTAAACTCTTGTAAGAAGTTGTAATGAAGATTAGATAAATTGAATCTGATATCATTGCTTGAATCATTCAGAATCATTCAAATTACACGATTTTATTACCAAATTGAACCATCGGAAGTTTCCGTAGTGTAGTGGTTATCACGTGTGCCTAACACGCACAAGGTCCTGGGTTCGAGCCCCAGCGGAAACATTTTTCTTTTTTCTATTTTCATTCTTAATTTTATTTTAATTGTTAGTTTTTCCCTTTGATCATGATCTATTTTAATTCCTTTTTTTAGTAAAAATTGCAAAAACGGTAAACTAAACTTGGCTAATTTGCGTCACACATCTTGTCACGCAATTTACCAACATTCCCTTTGTATAATACAATAAAGGTTTATTCCAGATGCAATTAAATAGTTTTTCACAAATAAATTAAAAGACTTATAGTATAAAAGCGAGTACAGAAATGGCACATGGGAAGTACGTTAATTAGATGCATGCTGTGACCGGTGACCCGTGTCTGTTGTTTTTAATACGCGTGTGGCATTCTATTCGTTTTGGCATATGTGGCGCAAATGAATAAAATATACTGATAATTATGTCATTTCCCATGTGCCATTTTGGTCGCAGCTTTTATGTTCTATGTTTCTGAACCCGACAACGATTATTGTATATCAAAACGTATCGAAAGTGGCGAACAAAATCTATATTTAGATACCAAGGCGTAAGTAGC
The DNA here is from genome assembly GCA_011057435.1 of Actinia equina. Taxonomy (NCBI): domain Eukaryota; kingdom Metazoa; phylum Cnidaria; class Anthozoa; order Actiniaria; family Actiniidae; genus Actinia; species Actinia equina. Next base: position 1,292,591 of record WHPX01000954.1, on the reverse strand, counting down.
TACTTGAGATATTCTTGAAGGCAGATAAGCTGCCCGCTTCAACTATGTTTGCTGGCAAGTCATTCCAAGTCTTAGCAATTCTGATTAAAAAGGAGTATTTGAAAGAATTAACTTTAGCACCTTTAATGTAGAGTTTGTAAGAGTGATTACTTCTAATACTATAATATGAAACATAAAAGATGCTTTTCTAGATATCAATACTCAAACTTTTCGTTTCTTTATTCAGTGAAATTTTCACACTTTTCACGCAGTATCATAAAGCAAAGATGCAGTAACTTTCTCCTAATGGCATTTCAAAAAAGACTGTCAAAAGCGTGTGTATGAGAAAGGGAACAATAGCCTCTATATACTGACACCATCATGTTACCAGTCATTCGTGCCTTCCGTCAAAACTAACAGTATAATTTCTGGGTACACAAGACGGACCTGTGGGGGTCCCAAATCGATTAAAAGAAGGTGTATACTTCTTATCAGTAGGTTTGATAAGCACCGCATTGGTAGATCCCATAGAAGGATCGTCATCAAAATAGTTGAAAGGCAAAATGTAGAACCCTGCCGAGCTACCCGTAGTAGTGGTGGTAGGTATATCTTCAGAATGGGGTATGTGCATGGCGCCTATGGTCACCCAGGCGACCAGGTCTTGATTGACGATGTTCTCATTATCAGACAGGTATTTCCTGAAGTCTACGTGGGGGTCTGTGGGTGCGTTTTGGTTGTAGAGGGAAGTACTTGTTCTCTCGCTGTCCTTGTACCTGAAACACGAGTAGTTATGAGTTGTTTAAGCATCGGTAGTGTTGGTGGAGTAAGAAGGGGGGGGAGGGGAATGGAGGGGAGAGTTTAAATCCCAAGCCGGATCAAAACTCAGGGTCTTACAATAACCGAGGAGATTACCGATCTACAAATGGTTGGTCTCTCCAGAGCCGACTCAGATGAGGACTTTAAATAGTGGTCCCTTCTCTCCTCACTTCATCATTACTAACCAATATCAAAGGGATGTAAGAAAACCTCTGAGGACGTAAACAAAAATCCTGGCAGTGACCACCCTCAGTGCCTACACCTCATACTAAAAAAACTACGTTGGCTTGCCGTGACCCCTTAGGGCCACCGAAACAAACCCCCTTACAGCTATGAGTGTAGATCATACAGAAAGGGTGCTATATAAATGATACTCACTTGGTGACAGCGAGCTGATAGAGAGACCAGCTCATCATGGGGACCATGTCCCAGTCTTCAGGATACAGCTGCTTCATAATCCCGTGATGCTGAATCCTATAGCCTTTTTTGACTCCCATCTTATTCTTACTATTCTCGTTGTAGAAGTTTAAATACTTAGGATGATCAAAGTTGAACTTGTAAGCAGCTTCTTGTTCTGTCTTTTTCTTGCTGGGCTTCAAGACTTTCTTAACAATGTACCTGTTTTTTTCCGGCAGCCATCTGTCGGTCACGTTTTCGATTCCAACTTCAATAGTCTCGTAGGAATTCTGACTTCCCGATACATCCAGATCAACTTTATAGTTAAGTAGGTGGTCATGAGTGGTGCTCGTAAGGTTGTTGGTTTGGATGTTGAAACCATAGGGCGATACGTTTTCGCTGTAAAACGAACCAAAAACGTATCCAGTCATGGAGACTTTGATTTCAATCGCTCCAGACTGATAAAATATGAAATCATGAATGTAGTCGTAGTTGCCTACTGTAGAAACGGTTCGTAAAACGAGTGCCTGAAGTGAAATAAGAATAAAAAAATAGGTTGCACTTACAGCACGTATACATGGCAAGACATACCGTAACTAATGCGCGCTCCCCTAGTCACAACCATACGCCGTTCATAAGTACCGTTTCCTTGGCGTTAGCCACGCCTTTCCACTTCCTCCTAGCAAGAATCCTTTTTCACTCCTTACTCACCTAATAATTTTATTTCTCAATTTTCCTCTCTAAAAACATACCCCTTAACAATCCCACAATTCACTGCCATGCAAACTCGACTAAGTTTTCTCCTGAACCTAGTTAAGAACATTCTCTTAACCTCCCTCCCACCAAATGCTAAGTTTCCTTCCCCTCCCCTCTCCCCTAACAAATGACTCCTCCCATGTGATGTGATGTCACGTACCTGGTTCACCATTGAACCAAAGAATCTGTAACCTTGTATGAAATCATTATCGTAATGTCTCCTCAAGGGAATGCCAGCGTTGAGTTCGAAAACACAAACTGCATTCTTAACCGTAAACGGATTATCACTATACGACATGTGCACAAGATCAAAGAAGGTCGCAGTGCCTGGACAATCCATACCTGGGTGAAATAAATGTAAGTTTGATAATAGATTTAGTGATCCATCTCGTACCCAAAGCCTGCGTTTCTTCTGGCCTGCGGCGAAGAACTGAAAATTTCAGAAATATCGTACCTGGGGATGAGGAGAAAAAAGCCAAAAACTAAAAATAGCACTCTTTGATTTTCGGCCGAATTACGCTAAACATTTTTTTAAATGTTAAAATAAAATACACTGTTAGAATCTAAGATAATCCAAGCACATTATATGAAAAATACAGTTAAATTGACGCAATAGTTTTGCGAAGCGAGGGAGAAGAAAATTGTCCAAAATTCGCTCTGAATGAGTTTGGTTCCACCTAAGCCAGTCCAACTGCAATAAGTTCACCTTTATCTAAGGTTATTGTGCTCACCTTGCAGAAGGTCGTGACTATTAGTTCCCATCATGTAGTTACTGTCCAAAAAATTGTTGCTCATTTGGACAGGGTAATACCCCGTGTAGCTAGCAATCGCCTCCTGCAGACTTATCTCGTATGCTATACGGTCACCTGCAAATCGGACATCGTATACTTGTAGACCAGTGGAGGTATCTATACGAAAATCAAAGGCCCAATTCATATACTCAATGTGTCTGCCCCTTACGGTGTAACGCCTTCCATCGGGCTCGTAAAACTCAGGTTCTCGAAGAGGTTTCTCTGGTTGTGCTTTGCCACGTCTTTCATATGTAAATACCTTCTTTTCTCCGTCACTCAATGCAGGGATAAATGTCTTGATTAGAGATCCATTACGATAAGCCGCCATTAGCTCCTCCACAGAATCGAATAGTTGATCGTTGTACAAGACCTTTTCAACACTCCATTTCGAGGGGTCACTCCCAGCATGATTAACGTAGAATTCAAAATTTAATGGATGAATGTAAAAAGGCAAATCATGGCGATAAAATCCGAACCAAGTGTCTCTGGTTTTACTGGTGAGGCCCATTGGCGCAGCGAATTGCACAAACAAGCATTTCTCTACACAGTTGTCGCCATAGGAATAGCCATCGTAACTTTCATTGATTAAATCATGAGCTTTTCTTCCCACGTCCGTAAAGATCACATTATGTAAGACTATACCTTCTTGAGTTGAGAATGGCCTCGCGTTAAAATTGATCGGATATTCCCTTCCATCAACCTTCCTTAGTGTATGCTTGGTTGGAGCATCAACGGGTCCTACGATATACTCCTCTACGACTGCAGGTTGGGATGCGCCTCGGAAGACAACCACGATTGCCTGACGTTCGGGTTTCATCGCTTTCTTCTGATCAAGATAAGCCAACGCAACGTCTTTCGAGGGTGGATACAGCTGAATGAGTGCAATGCGATTGGAGTTGATTTTAAGTTCTTGGTTAGGTTTGAGATCCAGAGACTGTACCTGAAACATGTAGTCCCTGACCTTCTTTATCTCGAGTGCGCTCAAATCATCAAACAGTCCTTGATTTGGTGGCCCTGATGCGGAGCTTAATGTAACGCTTACATCCATGCCTGAAGAACAAACCTCTGCCTCTTTTTTCTTTTTATCGCCCTTAGATGCTACAACTATCAAGGCAATTAGAAGAGCAATACTGATGATTATGAATAGAATTGTCAGCCACTTCCATAACGGTGATACTTTAGCCATGTTGATCTCTCCGACGCCTCGAAAACCTAGGCCGTTCGAACAAAGGTATTAACCTTTTAAAAATAAGGTCATGCAAAGTCTCTGGGCTAATCTAAAATCTGGTTCCCCATCGTTTACCTGAATATTCATCAATTTGGTGAGTGCAAGGTCCAAGAGAGTGAACATACCGTGATGTGAAGTCAAACGACAAGATATATATTTACCAGGGTCGGTGTCCACTGGTAGAACGAAGCTTTGGATTGGATAAAATAACTAAAACAAAGAAAGGATGGATTATAGTGAACAATGTGTATTATTCTATGTGAGCTGCGTTCTTTGTTTCATCTCACCATTCATTGTTTGTTCATCCACTCCCGGGCTTCGTTCTGCCTAGCCAGCGTAGCTAAGGCTAAGGCAAAATGTATTTTGGATGTTTTAGCAACGATGTTATGAATGTAATGCAAATAGTTTTTTGTCTATTTGACTATTACACAAAACACATGCTCGTCTCCAGTCATGCATCAGTGATGCGTACGATTCGTGAAAGTCATTGTGATTCATAGTAAAACATGCATATCATTAGTTGTGTGCACTTAACCTTTCACGGTAACCCTGTGTGAAGTGCTTTTGTCACCACCGTTTGTGTAAAATGGTTATGGTCACCCTGTGGTAGTTCCAATGATCCCATAGCAAAATGATAAGTCAAAACATGTCAAAATAAGTCCTCAAAGCATTGTATGTCATATTTTTTACCGCTTGAAACCAGAAATCAAGATATATTTACGACCTCCAAGATCCTTCAAGCTACCAAATGTAAGTTTATCCCCTTTCCCTCACCCCGCCAACACAGATATTACTGCGAGTAACATTTATTGGTAGAAACCAAAAGGAAACGAGAGAGTCCAAGAATGTCTTCCACCCCCCCCCCCCCCCCCCTTTATGCACGATGGTTGTTTATAGGTTTCTAGTTGGACAAAAAATTCCTTGTTTTTGATTGGCCCTGTTCCCTTCTTCAAGCTCCCTCCTTCCAAAAAAAGCATTCTGGAACGTAATTGGTAGATATATTTTCATTTTTCTATGGTTTAGTGTAAACTATCTGTACAATTATTTCTCGGTCCTGTTCTACTTTTTGCAAGGTTCTTTCCAAGCACGCATGTTTGAGCCCATGCTTATTAAGGTACCCCAAGAAAAGACGAAGGAAATTTCGGGATGAGATGAGAGTTGAAATAAAGAAGAATAGATCTACCATTCCTTCACTGGGGGCGTTCCACGACCACTATAAACAAACATAACAAATAAAATAAAAATAAGATAAAAACTGAATGGACGGATGAATAATGGGGTAAGTGAGTGATGGCGGGCGAGCGGGTGAATTGATAGATAGGTAGGTGAATGGGAGATGGAAGATGGAAGATAGGGAGAAAATGGGAATAGAAGGGCAAGGAAGGGTTAAGATTGAAGTAAAAAAGATCAATCAGTGAATGGATGGATGGATGGGATGGAAGGATGGATGGATGGATGGATGGATGGATGGATGGATGGATGGATGGATGGATGGATTGACGGATAGATGGGATCAAGACAACATTAGAGCGGCACTCGCCTTCCGTTTCCATCCATATTTAACTGTGGATACAGTTCCGCCTGGTTGCCATCAGTGTCCAAGCGCCCAGCAAACTCCTCATGCCTCTTGGCTGCTATCGAGTTCATTCTGTTCGTCCAAAGTGACAACAACGAAGGACCAGAAGAGGTAAGCCCTGTGGTAAAAAATAGACCCTTTTATCTTATATTTAACATTTTCAAATCTAAATCACGTGTCATTCTCTAGGTTGAGAATCAATTCTTTTAAAATGAATATGTGAATAATTTTAACCTATCAAAGGGTTGTCAAATTCTGGTTAGAAAAGTAGGGGTCACCATGCATTTAAGAGAAATAATAAGGCTTAAAAATCGTTTAAAAGTGATGACGTCACAATTTTACGAACACCAGGAAAAAAAAGTTTTGTAAAAGAATACACACATAGATATTAATAACTGGTAAATTTTCAATTTCATAAGTATTTCTTGTTTGTTCTTATTCAATATTTGTAGGATTAAATCTAAAGAAACGATAGAAAAGCTTAATTATCGAAAGGGTTTGTTTTTTTAGGACTACGAGTCTGCCATTTTTTTTCAAAACTTGCCCAAAAAACTTATGATTCTTTGTCAATAATACTCAAACCTTGGCAAATTATCTCTTTAACAAGCCTGGGTTACTGGAAATCGTTTTCTGCTTTAACTGTTATTGAAAATAAACGTTTTGTTTCGTGCAATTCGAGTAATAAATGTTGAAATTCCTCGAATGTAAATGCGCAGTGCGTGTGCGCGTGGACAATAGTAGGCACCGTCCTTAAGCAAAGAATCTCACTCTAGAGAGAATGACACGAGGTCTAAAAAGGTAAACCAGAACACACAAGATAAAGAGATTTCTTCAACAGAAAACTCAGTGACCATTTGATAACAAAGGTGTTACAAAAAACTAATGGAAAACATTATAGGATACGGCACGGACACAGCACATCCATTTAACCAATAAAAGCACAAGATAGTTCCAAATAAAATGAGAATACTGGTATGTGGCGCCGTCACGGGCAAGTCACGTCAGGGCACGTCACGTAAGAGCACGTCCAAAACTTTCGTATAAATTTAGTTTCCTTCGATTTCGCTTCATGTTTTGCAAACCTTCTCGCCAAAGACAAGTATACTTTATTTACCTACCACTTAGGGATTTTTTCGATTCTTTTTCACTACTAAATTTTGAAAATTTTGTGCTTGTAAAAACTTTCGTTTCACGTTTGACGTCAACGAGATGCCGTGAGACGGCGTTATACACCGCTGTCACAGTACGGAATATTGAAGACATAATTTGCAGTGAACCAATCGCATTGCGCAATATCACTGCTTATCTAACCAAAATGATCTATGAAAGCACCGTGACGGTCACGTCACGGTCATGTCACGGCACAATACGACCGTGCCGTGAGTTTTTTTACAGGCATGCACAACACTGTTTTAAGTTGTCCCCAGCCGTGAGAAATCAGTCGCAGAATTCTGGATATTTCCAAGTATTTTATCTTACCTGGTTTTTGTTGTATATCTAGTCTATCGTCCGGTTTCAATTTCTTTTGCGAGCGTTCGATGTCTGGTGTATTTCTTGCTCGTTTTGAAAAGTGATCGTTGTTAGTGTCTCCCCTGTTGAAGTCGGTTTTCTCGCGCTCTGACATACCATGGTACCTAAACGTCCACGTCATGATGAACATAAGAAGTTACGATGAGATAGACAAAAACAACGTTATGACGATGAAGACAACAACAAGGACGACAGCAAAATCATGCAGCAACTCGTAACAGCAGCAGCAACGACGTGACAACTACGACAATGACGAAAACAAAACTTCAGTGACGACAGAAGCAACGGGGACAGCAGCGGCACCAACAATAACAACAATAGTAACAACAACAATAACAGCAGCAACAACAACAACAACCGCGAAAGCAACAGCAACAACAACAGCAACAACAACGGCAGCAGCAACAAAACAACAACAGCAACAACAACAACAGCAAAAGCAAGAGCAACAACAAAAGCAACAACAACAACAACCGCAGCAACAACAACAACAATCGCAGCAACAACAACAACAACAGTAGAAACGACATACAACACCTCATTAACATGAAAAGCACTATTGTCAGAAAAACTAACTGTAAAAACATTCAAGAACGAAGTCAAAAAGATTAAAAAAGATTGAGTAGAATAAACAACTCATGTGGACAACACCAACCTGTCTATTTCCTTCCATGCCAACTCAGAGCCAATATTCATTCCTGAAGGAAGAAAATACATTTTTTTGTAAGTAATGCAATTCCCAAAATCCAACTAGGTTAATTCGATTTTTTTCATAATTTAAATTTGAACTGGATTCAATCTGTGTATTAGTCATTACCAAACTTAAATCAGCCCAGTTTCATAGTTCGATCTGTGAGTTAGCAGTGCCCTGTCTCATATCAGAACAGAGATTGTTCCGAGGTTCAATAAAATTTTAACGACTCATAACTGGTAGATTCTTACCTTCTATCTCGTCTGTGGGCGTGGTTCGCATTGGACTGCTGTGACTGCTATGGTCTGGGCTCTGGGAAACTCTTAAACAGTCATAAATCTAGAGACAAAATTATAAAATATATTTATATTAAGATTTGCACAAGTTTTCCCTCGTTTTCTTCTAGAATACTCGAGTTTTAAATTCTTAAGGTTAGGGTAGCATAGCGTAGCAGGGTAATGTAGGCTACATACCCTGCTACGCTATGCTACCCTAACCTTGAGAATTTAAAACTCGAGTATTCTAGAAGAAAACGAGGGAAAACTGTGCTGCACAGTAATGGACCAACTATTCGAAAATAAGGTTTTGTCACTTTGCTCATTGGATTGTTAAAAAGATTTCTGTTTGGCAATTTTAATAACAATCAACCAAAACAAGCCATATGCCCACCTGTAGGTGCTTCGCCTCACCTTTTCATGCATCTTAGACGTCTTGGAAGCAGCATCCAGGAAAGTTTCGAGTTCTGCCCACAGTTGGCGATACTGTTCCTCTCGCTTAGGGCCTTTACCTCGAACTCCTGTTATCGTTATGGGAAGAACGTCATTGCGACTTTCCATCGATTGGAGACGATAAATGACCTAGAAATGGTATTGTCCTAGATTTATCATCAAGTATTATCATCATCATCATCATATATGACCATCATTTTCATCGATTATCACCATCATCATCATGTATCATCATCATCATGTGTCATCATGTACCATCATCACCATGTATCATCATCATGTATCATCATCATGTATCATCATCATGTGTCATCATCATGTATCATCATCATGTATCATCATCATGTATCATCATCATGTATCATCATCATGTATCATCATCATGTATCATCATCATCATGTATCATCGTCATCATGTATCATCATCATGTATCATCATCTTGTATCATCATCATGGTTCATCATCATGTATCATCATCATGTGTCATCATCATGTATCATCATCAATCATTATTCATTATCATATTCATTAGCAACACCCTTAATGTACTCACATTTTTACAGTCCAGCACTTCCTTATCTGTGAGAGTTTCTTTCATGATAAGAGATGCCAGTGGCTCAAGATGCTGAGAAAAAGAGCAAAAAAATATAGACCATGCCTGCGACCGTCCAACTACCAAGTAAGAATACAATCAGTTGCATGAAAAAATGAAAAGAGAATTGCTGGAAAAGTTGGAATGTATTGTTTTCATTCTACGATTTGATTGGTTCTCAATGTCTAGGTGGCGCCGGTTATAGTTGCTGCACTGTTAAGATAATAATAATAATGTATGATGTACTGATGCACACAGTAGTACTTCCGACAGCAAAATATAAGGATGATTAATGATTACCTGCATCATGTTACCAATGATAGTATCACTAATGACTATGGGCCAATGGCGAGTACATCTTTCAAGACGAGTGTGACCTAAAGTATAACGTGCAATTAAGATTATTAGAGATGTTATGAATAAAGCATATAGCAAAGTGTCAATAAAACTTAACTATCATGTAATTTATGAAACATAAAAAGAAGTCAGACCAAGACCAACAGAGGTGGATAATGACTACAGACACACCACAAACACACACAAATATCATCCATAGAGCAGTTTTTGTATGACTATGACGGTGCCGTAAGTAGTCAGGTGGCTAAGTGCAAAATTTTGGTCAGATCTATACATAGCAGACAAAAGCACCAAAATTTGCATAAATGTAGATTAGAGTTTGGTAATCAATATTAGGACCGGTGCCCATTTTAATCTCTTCAGGATTCCATATTAATTAGACTTTAATTTTCTGAAAAAAGTCAGTTTGGGCTCCCTGTGGTCAATATCTTAAAAATGTGGTTTTTGGTCGATATCCTTTTTAAAATTCATATTTTTGATTCCAAATAGAACTGTTTGCTATTATCACTTCCATTAATGAATATATTTCAAACATCGAAATAATGGTGAGTTTTCAAATAAGTACTTATAAAGCTCGTACCCAGTCCTCAACTCGGTCATCCAAGATAATAGACAAAAAGAGACCCATTTTCTTCTAAACGTAAGGCGATTTTTAAATATTTCCCCATTTTCGATATTTTTAAACTTTCATACCTATAGTTTATGCAATTGAATACTATCTTGTATGACATGTGCCTTCAATTCAAGGGAAACTCAAACAGATATTCCTAGCTTATATAAATGTCGCATTGTCGTTTGCCTATTCCACATAGACCAAATATCGACCAAAAACCACATTTTTAAGATATTGACCACAGGGTGCCCAAACTGACTTGTTTCAGAAAATTAAAGTCTAATTTATATGGAATCCTGAAGAGATTAAAATGGGCACCGGTCCTAATATCGATTACCATACTCTAATGTACATTTATGCAAATATTGGTGCTTCATTGTCCACTATGTATAGATCTAACCACTTAGCCACCTGACTAAAGGGTGATGTGCCATGACTGTGATGCTTTCGAGAATTTTAATTGACTGATGTTTTCACGCGCAATGTGATTGGTCTAGCATTGCTGTGACCTTGGCATGACCGTGTCTGCGCCGTGTTTATGCCATGTTCCAGGTATTTGACTGGATGGAGAGTAAATTCTCATGCAATGTGATTGGTCTGGCGTATCCCTTGCCGTGTTCGTGCCGTTAATTTTTCACAGTCATACGAAAACTGCACTATATAGAGACCATAAAAATAATTCTGAACAATTAATGTTCTTACTTTTTTCAAGGACATTCACATTTGCTTGGCCCTTTTTCTTGGGCCATGGTGCCAGTCTGTTGGACTTCATGAATTCTCCAAAATCCTGTAACGAATCACAAACAATTCCTTTTTTTACAAAATACACCAATTGTATCAAACTCAACCTGAGCTGATCTGAGTCAGGGAAATTAGCATTTTGGAATTCGTAAAAAGAGGGAAACCAGAGATCCTGGAGGTTTCCAGTTTACCTACTAAGACTTCTAACATTTACTGCCGCTGCTAGTCCTATACTTACATTAATTCTGTAGTCTGTAACTCGTCCTCCGACACCTTCACTGATGGATGGAGGATCTTCATTGGGGGTACGGGAGGTTGATATACTATGAATATAGATATCACCTAAAAGAAATATTATTATTATATAACACCAAATTATTATATTACATCCATTTGGCTCAGCTGTTGGATGGATGGGAGGATGGATGGATGGATGGAAGAATGGAAGGGAAGTGAAGCCAAGAGGGAGTTGATAATAGTTGTTAACCTTACCACCATGGCTCATGAGGATGTGAGAGACCACTTTACTGCCTAACTTTCTAGGTTGCTCTAACATAACAGAACGGCCTGAAATCAAGCAATAAAACCAGATTAATACAAAGATATAATGTTGATCTTTCTTTCTCTTTTTGGTGGCATAAAGTGGTGTAACAGTAAAAAGGTTATGGTTGAAAGTTTGATTCCTGTAGATGCTTCATGTTACAGTGCTTCTCGATCAAACGTGTGAATTTCTACATCTGCCATTGTGAGGAAGTAGGTTTTGGTGGATGTCAATCAATGCGTCCCCATTTTATTCCATAGGCATGTGCCCTTAAAAGCTTTATGTTTTCTGACAATGCTGGAAAACACTTTGATTCCGTCCACCAAAACTCTATTACACCTTTTTTTTCCACGATTTCGCGCCTGTGTTTGAGAAGCGCTATAATAGAGTTTGTTTGAACTTGTAACCTTAAAATATTAAAAGTAAAGTTAGTGAGTGTAGAGTGTTTCATATTATACTTGACAACAAACCCACATATCACAACATTAAATTCAAAAAAAGATTTCGTTCATTTAAATTTCTTCTCTACTGTGTTACCTTGCAGAAGGAATGATATCAAGCAAGAGGCTGGCCTACTGTTTACCTAAAAAAAGAAAAAACATTTTGTGTAGCGGTCAATTAGTGATATTTTGTAGGTTATTGTTATTTTTCTCATTGTACTGTTCGTCGTAATCCCTGCGTAATCTCTTGTGTATTCGTTATGTTAATTTATCCTTAGAGTCAGCCTTCGTTTGTAAATCTAATCATGCAGTTACAGTTCAAGTCATAGTCACAGTGCAAGTTATTTTTTGCCAAAGTATGTAAGTATTTCTGTTAGTTTTCCAGTTCAAGTTTGTTCATCTTCTAATCATATTTTATGTTTAATTTATTCTAGTTGGATTGTTTTATAGTAAATAAATATATATGCTAAATTAGCAAAATCCCAGTAAAGTATTTAAAGTTAAAGTCTACATTTTGGCATACAAGATTTGTTAGCAGAGAATTGGTAGTTGCATGGTTGCTCTCTCCTGTGCTTCAAGGGGTTTTCTCTACTAAGGTTCTCAAGTTTTCAAAGCACAGGGAAGAGCCAACAAGAAGCTCTGCTTACATTTAATGGCTGGTACAGGGATTGTACCAGCAATGCCAGTAGTTAGAGGCCGTAGGACAAGACACCTGTGCTTCAAGGGTTAAATAACCAACACTTGATCGTAAGAATGCCATAAATTTCCACTTACTGTAAGGGGTTTGTTGACAATTTTGATGCACCCCCCCCCTGGATTTGTACCCCTTGATTCTCCATTACAATCATTTATATGAGAAAGAATTCAAATCCCAAGGGCAAAGGGATTTCTACCATCTAACCACAAACAGTCCAGCTGTATTACTGTATTAGTGCCGGCATGTGACTGGTCACACATTGGGTCACATATACATATAATTTCCAACATCTATTATAAATAACAGTATGTGGTGTTCTGAGTGTAATATTGCTGATTGACTTACTTCTACTGGTGTTATTCTATATGATCCTAAACATGGGTAAAGTTCTAAATAGGAAGAAAAAAGTATGGGTGTTGATATGATACATTGATCTTACCAGCCAGGAGCAAATGCTAATTTTAACATGTACTGTAAACCTCCAAAAATAAGCCCCAATAAATTACATAAAGGATATTACAATAAATATATAATGATAGGCAAGAATAAGATAAAATTAGGCGCAGCTAAGTAAAATTACTCATTACAATGCAGTGAAAATCTAAAAGATAACTAACTTTAAATATTAAAAACTAAATACATCATATATGAAAATTAACCTATTCACTAAACTATTTTTGAAATGCTTGAGAACGTACTCTTGGAAACAGGCCACTTTTAATTCTATAATAAATATATTACATGCTTTTCTTCTATCATTCTATGATCAAAAAGCCTGGATGGGCAAATCTAAGTCCAGGGCTTATTTTCAGAGGTATGTGAGGTCATCAAGGATCAAACTATGGATCTCTTGCTTAGCAGGCAGCACACTAACCAACCAAGAGTCCCCTACACTTATTTCCTCCAATCTTATGACTAAAGAAAGCTTACCATTGGTAGTACTGTTTTTAGGAGTACACCACTTCAAAATTACTGTTTCTTTTGCTGGTGCATCTTTCTTGCCACTTGTAGAGCTTGAAGAACTGGCATTAGAAGATAACATGGCTGGGCTGACAGTGTTATTGCTGCAAAACTGAGCTGTAGAAGAAGAGAAGAGAAGGAAAGAATAGACCTTATTCACTGTAGCACAATGTTTACCTATTTCAGACCAAGTGCCTGAAAATTTGAGAATAGGATCCTTTGCTTGAGTTGTATCTAAATTTATGTGTCTTTTCATATTCAACTGTTAAACAAAGAAATGATACTCTAGGGAATGACACAAGTTCTGAAATTCTAAAAGACGGCACCAAGACAATAAGGTCTATACTGCTTTAAAATTGTTAATAAACAAGAACACAAGTTGGGAAAGCAGATCTAAAAGTTGAAAATCTTAGCAATGATAATTATATCCAAACTGACCAAAGTGATTGATTGGAGTTGAAGGGGATACTACACAATACCTGATTTAGGGAGTGGTGGGAGAGGAGTGGTGAGAGAGGAGTGGGGAAGGGGAGGGGTCCAGGTACTTACAAAAGACTGTAAGATCATGATGCACTTCAGCGGCATGAAGTATTTCTACATCATAGTTTGCAGAGCTTCCAGAATGTTGTTCCTCCTGTTGTACATTCAAGATCAGAAAACAATAACATTTAGCTCTATATTTTCAAGGTACATGTGCCATACAGCTGCCATTTTGATCTCTAAAAGATTTGCTCTTGGTTTCCTTTGCTATGTTACCCAAGATGGCAACCAGATGGACAGCAGAGAAGGAGGGGGACATGCTAAATTCCATTTCAGTCTGTGAGTTAGCTGCCATGCCATGATTTTGATGAGCCCAGAGTTTTTTCAGGGTTCGATACATGTATATGAGTTGGCTGTGCCCTGACTTTGGTCAGCCCAGAGGTTGTTTTGGGTTTTGAACTGTGAGTAAGTTGTGTCCTGACTTTGATTAGATTTTTTGCATGATATAACATCACTGATTTCAAACCTTTATCATATACGGGGCAAAATTACTTGATGCTGATTGGCTAATGAAGGAGGGCTTTTTCCATAATTCAGGGCCGAATTTCTTGGAAAGTGAATGGTAGTTCAGTTGCTTAGCAATGCTGCTTCGCAACTCAGGCAATTTCAAAAATTATAAAACACTCGTGAAACTAATCCTTAATTTTACTCGGCCCCATACGATTACCTATACTAATTGCTTTAGCCCTACCACTATTTATGGAGTGCTGCAGTCCCTGGAACATATGTTTTGTCCAGGCATTTCTTCTAAAGAAATAGCTGCATATGCATGTAGCATGGTTATTTATAGAATACCTGAAGATGCCCTTACCTTCATTGGAATGCCAGTTACTGTGGTGGACTTGAGATTGAAGTGCTTCTGCACCATTAGACTGGATTTCAACACCAGCTGAGATGATTTGATTGAATGAATGCTGACTGACATCATTGGTGTCACCTTTAAATGAAACATTCCCTATTTGAGTTTGAATGCAAGAATTTTCTTGGTCACTCTATGCATTTTTCTTTGAATAAGGGTTATGACCAACCCATGTAACCCCAAAAAGGCAGGGTTTTCATTAGGCCTTGAATTAATAGGAAAAGATAGAAGATTATGAACTAGCAGGAGAGTTCTGGCAGGGTTTTCATTAAGTTTTGAAATATGAGAATGGTTGTTCAAGCTGGAGAATTTTGCTTAGTTTCTGGAGTTATTTTTCATCACTGATCCTTAAATGAAAATGCTTGAAGTGGTTCACAAAGATTGAGGGATGAAAGAAAACTGCCTTCTTATCTTGTTGTGGTACATTTCCAACTTTAACCTACTAATGAAGTGTAATCTCATCTCAAATGATGGTTTCTGAAAACTCATGTCAACTTATGTCAAAGTAATATTGAAATTCTTGATATTAAGACAAAGTCAATACCTTGGGAACCTTTTCAGTGAACTTGCTACTATCAGAAGCATGAACAACATGGATTAAAATCAGCTCCAGGTTTTGAACAGGAGCGCTGCAAATGAACAATTTCAAATAGTCATCTGAGCAACTTGAAAGTGGACTCCTTTTGAGTACAAAGGCATCACTTTCTCCTGAGCTATTTTAGGAGTTGCTACTGTATGACCTGTAGATTGAAGCCAAATTATCTATCTAGTTCATCTTGCGACACTCCATGTAACAGACTATGATATTCAAAGTGAGCCAACTGGGTGGCAGTAATTCTGGTCATGTAAAAAATAATGAACATTACTCAGCAATCTACTTTTTCTAGTCTATTATCTGACCACTTTTTTCTCTCTTTTACAACTACACATTCCAACTTGGTTCCAAGGTTGTTTTTGCAAATTCACTTTGCGCACAACTGACTTGTTGATTTTTATGGAAGAGGAGAACTTAAGAACCCAGAGAAAAAGAAAACCTGGTGGCAAAGGAGAACCACACATAATATACATGTACATGTACTCAGAATAAGCAGCAAAGAAACCAGTGTCATAACCATGCAGGTTCACGAGTGAGCAATGATGTACATTACCTGCCAGTTTGATGTTGTAGTGCATCATTAACACAAGCTACGAGGGTGTTGACATGAGCTTCACTAAAAACAAGACAAGAATAAACAAATTGTCCTTATTTTTATGCTCCATGTTGATCAATAATGATTAATAGACCTAATTTGACTTGGTGTAATGTTCACTCATTACAGACCATTGTCAGTGTAGTTCCAGAAATTATCCATACCCCCTCCCTGTGGAGGAAATTTTGAGGGGTGGAGGGTGGGGTATTCTCCTGGGAGTCTGGTGGGGTAAAGGTTGAGAGTAAAAAAAATTACAGAGTTTGTATGGTAGAATCTAGGGGGGGGGGGGGGGGGGGGAGAGAAAGGATATAGATAAATTTATGGATAACTTATGGAATTACATATTCCCTAGAGTAAATTTATGGATGACTTATGGAACAACATATTCCCTAGAGTATCATTTCTTTGTTTAACAGTTGTGCATGAATATGGACACAACCCAAACAAAGAATCATATTCTCAAGAGAATGACACATGGTCTGAAATGGCTATACATTACAACAAGAAAAATTATCTCAATGTATGTACAATGTCTAGTGAAATTTCTAATACCAACATTCAGTTGTTATATTTACTAAACTTACTTCTTCAAGGATGTCAGACAGATTATTCTAACTTTTCCATCTTCATCAGCACATCTTTCTGTTTGAAACTTGGTCATAGGAGCTGCTTCTCCAGCACACTGTACAGCCATCGTCAAACCATGTAACATGGAACATTCTTCTTCGTTATCTGGTTTGGGCGGACCAAGGTTTGCAAATGTCCTTAGGAGCTGAAAATTGTAAAAAAGGTTTGAAATGTTTTCAAAAGTATTTCAAAACCCCAACCAGGAATTTTGTAAAATTTGACTGATACCCTGAAACAGCCTCTGGACTGATAAAATTCAAGGCACGCAAACATTGAATTGAAACTTAGCACGTTAGCAGCTTTGCTGCCCTCAAATCAAGATAGAGACCTAGTGAACTCTATATGTGATGCCGAGACAGGGAATCAAACTGAAGACCCTGGAGGTAGGGGAGGAGTGCACTACTGCTCCATAGACACCACCCTTCTTATCATATGATAATTTGTTTGATATCATATCACCTCACTGATATGCTTTTTATTCATGGCTTTATCACACAGATATCAATCCTAAATGTGTAATAACAAAATGTACTGTATGTTACATACATGTGGGACATTCTGTTGGTCTGGAGATTTGGCATTGACTTTGTAGGCTTTTTCATCTGATACTATCACCTGAGCCTGAAAACCAGTAAAAAAGAAAAAAATGTAAACGAAAGAATGAATGAATAGAAAAATAAAAGTACAGGTGTAAAGAATGAGAGAGAAAACAAATTCTAACTGTTTGCAACAAATGCTGCAACTTGTCTAGCAACATTTTTCCAATTGTGCTATAGGTTACACACTGCAATGCTCCATGCAAGTTTCAAAGAAAATTGCTCCATGTTTGCACCTTTATACTCAGGAAAAAATGTTGAACCCACTTAGTGACAATATTTTGAAACCGCCATTTTTTATAAAATCCTCGATCTGCCACTGAGATCCACATATTAATTAATAAAACACTTAAACCCAAGAAGCTCATTTTCAAGTCAGAATTTCTAATTCACCCATCCCTACCACCCCATAAAGTATATATCAAAAGTCTATTCTACCCTCCTCCTCCCCTACAGGTTTTTTTCCATAGCGCATAATCCTCACCATGTATTCATTGGGAAACAAGTCATAGATAATCCTACAGTACTCAATAGTGGATTCAACACAGCACGTCCAAGCGTTCTTGTACACAGGACCAAGAGCAAACTTGGATCCTTTTGCTTGTGCTTTGCTTTTCCCAGTTCCATCCAAGTCAATATGCTGCTTGGACAGCGATAAGAAACGAGAACTACGGTCAAGAACGAATACTGTAGTCCTTGGACAGCACCCTAGCTTATTCTCGAACATTTTGCTTCGCTACTTTAAGAGAATTTAATAAAAACGCTTCGCGCTTGGAATGAAAGCGTTGCCGCCATTTTAGAAAATCAACTTGTTGACACAGGAAGCCCAAGTCATTAGTTTGTAATGCATTCTGAATCATAAATAGTCATGTTTTCAAATTATATACTAGTAATGATTTTTGATAATTTTTGTTTATTTACTCTTGTATTGATTTAGGTCATTAGGTCAGGTTAATTAAGAGGCTTAAAAAATGATAATTAGGGAAAGAAAGAATTGGGCTGTCTGTGGATGACAACACAGTTTTCCCATCAAGCTTTGATGGCTTGGAGTTCTAAAAATAGAATTTGTAAAAGAATTCAAAAATTATGAAAGGAGTTTCCTTCCATTTGCTCGTGATTTACTCATTTCCTCTCCTCAAAGTCCTATAGCTATCCACTAACCGGCTTTTAAATGGGATACCGCGGTCTTTAAGTTCTAATATCATCGGTCAATAATTGTCAATATTGACTCGTCTTTTAGCTTCTTACAACTGTAGTAGTGTAAATGTAAATGCCTTTTACGACTAATAAGTCTTACTACAAACTGAAGCTCTTGATCGCTGGATCATAGAGGAAATCGTTTTAATAAGATTCAGTTTTCAAAGAGGTCATGGATGCTTTGTAAAATGGCGTCTTTGTCGAGGGTAAAACGGAAAGAAGGATACCTGGTAAAAAAGGTGAGTTCATGTTTTATTTTCATATCGTAGGGTTATGAAACCGTACATTTAGACAATAAGAGAAAGCATGTAGCTAGTAAATATAAATGCTAAATAGTGCTCAATTATGCCAATTCTATAGAACATTTTCTATTGTTTAAATTAGTGCTATTTAGTAATAAATATTGTAGGCTTTTAGTGTTTTTACTCCAATAATTATGTCAGCAATCTATCATGGTTAAGATTATGAAACCACTTGACTTAAACTGTTTGTATAAAGTTTGTTTGTATTTCGAGTACATTATTTTCAGTTCAGATGGTAATTAGAATGTTTGATCTTAATTTTCCTAATTCATTCTTTCTAAAATTCTATGTGTGACATGAATATCCTAGAGCAGCTTAAATTTCCTTCCATATGAAATTCTTAAAATTTTATTCGTGGTCTACCAATATATTGATTAACTTTTAGTTTCTAAGGAAGAGAAAATAAAAAGTCTTATTAACCTGCTAGTCTAAATATCAAGCATTTAATCATGAAACAAGAAAATGAATACAATATTTTAATAAATTTTGATACAAATTCAGTATATTTTCCTATATAGTTGAATCTAAAGATATCTCATTTTATAACGAAAATTATTATTTGCAGGAGAAAATATCAAAAATCACAATGAATCTCTAATGTGACATCCAATTTCATTTTCAAAACCCTTTAATTTCCTGTAATTATGATACCTACTGTAATATATTAGGCAAATATGCGCGCTATCGCATGAACACAGATTATAATACCTAACGCAATTTATTAGGCAAATATGCGAGCTATGGCATGAGCACAGATTATAATACCTAATGCAATATATTAAGCAAATATGCGTGCTATTACATGTACACAGATTATAATACCTACACTGTAATGCAATATATTAGGCAAATATGCGTGCTATTACATGTACACAGATTATGATACATAAATGCATATACACATACTTGACTGTACATGTCACACATAGGTGCCACATTATTATAATTATTTTCTAGGGTCAATATATATATATTATATATATACAGAAAAATTATTTTACCATTGCAGGGTCACGTTCGACATAACTGGAAAACTAGATGGTTTGTTCTCTATGATGAACGACTTTGCTACTACAAGAAGAAAGGGGTGCGTAACTATATTAAACAGAATATGTATCATTTGCTAATGATATTTTATTCAAAATTGAATGGATTTAACTGACCAAAAGTGGTTTTATGAACCTGAAAGGAAGAGTAAGGGCTTCTTAAAAAATCAAGATGAATCTTTGTTAAAAATATATATTTTCAGTCAACAGTCAAAATTGACAGTTTTTAAATAAGTTCAAATCAATTATTGGTAATTAAAGCTATAAGAATGCCTCTTTGGCCATTAAATTTCTTTAATTATTTATAAATATTGATTTAGATTTAATTACTTTAATGACGTTTATTTGTATTAGGATGTTGATCCTGCAGGATATGTGCTGTTGCAGGGGTGTTTCATTGTCAGTCCATGTGCTGAATACACCAAAAAAGAGGTATTAAAATAATATGCCATGTTTTATACCATCCAAGTTCTATTTAGTGGCCACACCCTTGGGGATTCTAGATTCTAGAGGGAGCATATTTATAAGGTGGGGGTGAGGGTGGGGGCTATTGGGATGTGAAGGGGAGCCAGGTTGGGCCAGGGTCTTATAAGTTTCACGACATGCTTGTCTTTTCCATAGAGTGTGTTTCGTCTGACCTCAAAGGAAGGCATAGAATACCTTATCCAAGCTGTCAATGATGAAGAACGAAATAGCTGGGCAAACTCTATAGCTGAAGCTATCAGGAAAATAGAAGCTAGAGATAGGGTTAGTTGTCAAAATTATTTATTTGATTCATTTTTTTGGTAATTTTTGCAAACACATGGGGAAAAAACTTATCATAATTCTTCCATAAACCTTAAGAAATTTCAAGTTGAAAAGGAGTCCAATGCATCTTCAAGCACATTATTTGAGAAAGAGCCTGTGCCTTATGCAGGATCTACTTCAGAGCTTCGGTAAGTATGGGTGGTCTAGCTTTCCTTACTCCATATATCTGTCTGCCTGTCTGTCCAAACTCATCCATGTATCTGTCTAAACATCTGTTCACCTGTGTGTGCATGTGATGTCCATATTTCTGTGTGTCCACCACTATATCTCTGACTGTCTAAGTGTCTGTCTATCCATTAGCCTATATATCTGTCTATTTGTCTGTCTGTCATGTCTGTCTGCCTGTAGAAAGAGCCAGCTTCAAACATGATGTGATTTAAGTAAAAGTGAATTGTGAAAATGGTATTTAAATGGTAACTGTTTTCTTTAGGGATATCATTGATGCCATGCAAGACCCCAACGCTGGTGTACCTCTTGACAATCATTCTTGCAAACCAGAAAATAAAATCTACAAACTCTGCTTTACAGGTATATATGTTGCCTAAAAAAAGTATTGAATGTACCTCACCAATACTGGGGTCGGTTGAACAAGCCTGGATAGTGCTATTGGATCGATAAATCTTATTCATCAAATATATTCATTGGATAACAGCATCAACTTATCCACTGCAGTCGAAAAATCTACTTGAATACAAGCTGAAGAAACTGAAAACCATTTTAAAACAGTTCACTTTCAGTAGAACTAGAAGACAAAGATACAGTAGTTATGTGCTATAAAAAAAATAAATTCAACAAGAATTTTTCAAACGTCTCCAAAAATGGCCAAGAAGCCATGAGTTTAGCAAATCAAGGAAGAAAATTTAGGAAAGAATATTATGGCTGATTATTTGCAGGTGTGCAGTTGATTGACTGGCTCCTTAAGTGGTGCTTCGTGCCTGACCGGGAACAAGGCGTGGCATTATGTAACATCCTTCTTGAAGAAGCACATCTTCAGCCTGTAGGAATGACAAGCAAGAATTCCTTCAAAAGAAAAAGACAGAATCATAAGTGTGCGTTTGTCGATGAATCAGACGCTCTCTATAGATTTGTAAGTAGGGCTGAGATTAGTTTCCATGGTAACAGTATCATCATTGTTACTGACATTGCTATTGCATTTGTGCCGAAGCCATGAAATTCATATTTACAGTGGTTAGTTTTCACCTACTAACAGTATTGCGGTATCCGGTCTTTTCGAGACACAGTCGTTTCGAGACAGGTCGTTTCGAGACACTAAGATACAAGTTCGAGACAGGCATATATCCGTTTCGATACACATCATACATCGTTCAAAATATATCATATATAGAGGATATTACAGGTTCAAAACGATCTTATAAAGATAAGTATTTATTGCAATGTTGAGATACAAGGATACCAGGCCAAACGTTACCAAGTTTTCCGTAAATTTTTGAGTCGAAAACTCGTCACACTTAGGCTACCAGATCTTAATAAGTCAGAACTCTATATGAATATTTCCAAAACCTTTATCAGAAAATCACATCTTCTAAACTTTATGAATAATTTTTTGATAAACATGAAAGGGAATTCATTCAAGTTTATAGAGAAACACGCAAATGACTTGCTCAAAAACTTTAGACGCGGACAAGATGTTTTGCGACTCAACAACAAGAATGTTCGACTCGTCAAACTACCAGATCTTAGTCAGAATTCTATGATTTTTTTGTATGTTGATGTGGTTTCGTTGGCGTATAGTGCATTTAAAAACTTTATTATTATTATCAAGTTAAAAGCATAGGAATTATTGACTTTTGAAGCATTTGGTCGGCTCCTAAAAGAGCCATTTTTTTGTGTGTTTTTTTTGTTGTTGTTGAGTTTATAAGCCTCTCGGGCCGGCACATTTGAACAGGCCCTCAGCAGTCGTCTGGCATTAAAGTTAGATTAACTTGATAATAATAATAAAGTTTTTGAATGCTCTATACGCCAACGAAACCACATTAACATACAAAAAAATCATAGAATTCTGACTATGATCTGGTAGTTTGACGAGTCGAACATTCTTGTTGTTGAGTCGCAAAACATCTTGTCCGCGTCTAAAGTTTTTGAGCAAGTCGTTTGCGTGTTTCTCTCAAAACTTGAATACCCTTTCATATTTATCAAAAAATTATTCATAAAGTTTAGAAGATGTGAGTTTCTGATTAACGATTTCGGAAAAAATCATAGAATTCTGACTAAGATCTGGTAGTTTGACGAGTCGAACATTCTTGTTGTTGAGTCGCAAAACATCTTGTCCGCGTCTAAAGTTTTTGAGCAAGTCGTTTGCGTGTTTCTCTCAAAACTTGAATACCCTTTCATATTTATCAAAAAATTATTCATAAAGTTTAGAAGATGTGAGTTTCTGATTAACGATTTCGGAAAAAATCATAGAATTCTGACTAAGATCTGGTAGTTTGACGAGTCGAACATTCTTGTTGTTGAGTCGCAAAACATCTAATGTCCGCGTCTAAAGTTTTTGAGCAAGTCGTTTGCGTGTTTCTCTCAAAACTTGAATACCCTTTCATATTTATCAAAAAAATATTCATAAAGTTTAGAAGATGTGAGTTTCTGATTAACGATTTCGGAAAAAATCATAGAATTCTGACTAGATCTGGTAGTTTGACGAGTCGAACATTCTTGTTGTTGAGTCGCAAAACATCTCGTCCGCGTCTAAAGTTTTTGAGCAAGTCATTTGCGTGTTTCTCTATAAACTTGAATGAATTCCCTTTCATGTTTATATAAAAATTATTCATAAAGTTTAGAAGATGTGATTTTCTGATAAAGGTTTTGGAAATATTCATATAGAGTTCTGACTTATTAAGATCTGGTAGCCTAAGTGTGACGAGTTTTCGACTCAAAAATTTACGGAAAACTTGGTAACGTTTGGCCTGGTATCCTTGTATCTCAACATTGCAATAAATACTTATCTTTATAAGATCGTTTTGAACCTGTAATATCCTCTATATATGATATATTTTGAACGATGTATGATGTGTATCGAAACGGATATATGCCTGTCTCGAACTTGTATCTTAGTGTCTCGAAACGACCTGTCTCGAAACGACTGTGTCTCGAAAAGACTGGCATTCAGTATTGCCATAGTTATTGTTGTTGCTAAGACACTTGTACTTTGTATTGGTAGTCCTTGGTTTCCATGGTAATGGTATCACCATGGTTACCTGTGTTTACCAACAGACACAGTGCTACTTTAATTCTTTGTTCTTATATATCTTTCCTTGTTTAATCATTGTTTCCAGTCTGCACTTCACTTCAGTAACAACCAAGATGTTCTTGACTTGGATTCTTCTGATGAATCAAGTGACTCTGACGAAGAGATGAGAGTAATTCCGGTAAGTGGGTTCTCTTTTTTTGTGCATACTTTGTAATAGAAATACATTTTTGCACACTTTTACCTTGAAAGAGAAAACTGTGCAAACTCAAAGATGATCTTTCCTTTTCTGAACCTTCTGTTACTCAACTGCGATTTCCTGAAAGCACTCCAAAATTCATTTGAGTTGTTGCATGCTGTAGCATCATCAAAAACTCTGGCACATACCTTTATCTTTGTTTTTCTTTATTTGTTTTTTTAAGTTTGCTGTCTTTATATCTGATTTTGAAGGTGTTTAGAGATGAAACAGGATTTCTTTGGTGTAATTATTTTTCTATATCACACATTCTGTAGGAAAATGAATAAAATGTATGTGTGGTTTTTTTAAATCTTAGTCTGATGTCATCAAGGGGACGATTGTCAAACAAGGATTTCTGGAAAAGAAGGTTTGTCAACTATTGATGATTGTTGGATATTAAAATGATTTAAGTGCATTGGAGATGTTGCAATATTGTTTGTCTGGGTTTTTACGTCTTTTCTTCCATTCATCCACCCACTCGCTAAAACATCCATTCATCCCTCCACAATGTAAATATCATTCATCAATCCATCCATCCACACATCCATTTACCGCCAGTATATATTAAAGTTATATCTTTGCGTGTCACAGGGTCATGTGCGACACAACTGGAAAACAAGAAAATTCATATTATGCACAGATCCACCGATACTTTACTACTGCAAGCCATCCAAGGTAGTTGAGATCAATTAATTAAAGTGAATTTTGAGTGGACACATTCTTATAACCACTCTTACCAAACTCAAACCAAACAATGTAGAATGCAAAATATATAATTCAAATTTGAAACAACCAAGAGTGCTCTTGGTTAGAGTGTTCGCAAAGTAACGTAACCAGTAATCAATTTCAGTGATGCACAACATGACTACAGTATGTAAGATCCCTGTTTACATGAGGCACTAGGTTGAAGGAGCAATAGAAGAGCCCACCACCCCCTCAGAGCCCCCTTAATTCCCAAAAACATGCACCATCGTTACTTACTTTTGATTTTTTCTTGAACCAAGGGAAATCTTCCTGTGGGTCAACTGAAGTTAGACAAATGTGAAATAAAATCTATATGTAAAGATGAAGAGCTGTGTTCGTCTGGTGAGTCGAAACCAATCGATGCCATGTGAAAACCATGCCACCGCGAGAAGCCTATTAAATATCGACGAAAATATCGAAATTCAGTTCCAGAAAAGAAGAAAATTACGTTATGATTTCGATCAAGCGGCTGCCCTTCATATGATCACGTGACATCATAAGTAACCTGTATATGACCCCTCCCCTATATACATACTAGCACGCACCACACTTACTCTACCTCTTTTAATTCAGATTCCTTCAAAAAATCCCAAAAGTATCCCATACTACTACGCACGCGCAAAGGAGTCAAGTATGTTATCAGAGCTGCATCAGAGATGGATCAGCTAGACTGGATAGAAAGCCTTCAGAGTGTTTGTGAAGACCCACACGATCAGACCTAATCATAGCCCAAAGACCTAATCATAGCTTGGGCTACCTGTGGTGCGAGGGCTCTTCAGCTGAAAATAAGTTTATTTGTTTCTGTTCCTTTTTATCTCAGTCAGAAACGGAAGATTAAAATAAGAACTAGCTAAAACGAAAACTCGATTTTCGGTTTCTTCCGACTGGCCCTTTCCTTATTGTTTTTCTTTCTTTCTCCTGAGACTAAAAAGGAACGCAATCTCTGGAGTAATTTTATAGAAATTTGCAAAGAGATTTATTCTATTGTTGTCATGTTTACCGCAGGGCCCTGTTGTACGACAGGTGGATAGCGCTATCCAACGGATAAATTCTTATACAATGAATAAAGTGATGCTGTTCCCCAATTAAATTTATCTAGTGAATAAGATGTATCTATTGGATAGCGCTATCCACTCTTATAATGGAAGTCAGCTTATCTCCGCCATAGTGCGTTGTTTCAAAATATGAAGAAAAAATATATATTATAAAGTTTGAAATTTTATCCTAGAGGGGCTACCAAAACGCATGACCATCACGTAATCATTGTGTTAAATTAATCCGAGGTGGCGGATATGACTTCTAGTGCAAGCAAAGAATTGCTTAGTCTTATTTCAAAAAAGGTTGGTGACGGATTTGTCGCTTGCTGCTTAATATAAGCTCGAAATGTATAATATTCGTGTGTAGATAACGTCAGCACAAGACGATATGCCAGACAAACGTGTAGAAAAAGTTTGTTAAAACTCCATATCGTTTACTAGTTGGGACCTTGCACATTTACCTCACCCATAGTGCATTTCGGGCTTGGATGTAACGTTCAACAACCTTTACAAACCTTTAGCTACTGTATGCAAGAGTAATTCAATATTCTGGGCATTTTTTAATATTGTCTCACAATATAAAATAAGATTTTTTAATATTTATACTTTTAAGCTTATTGTCATAGATATACATATCTTTCTTGTTGTATATTTACTCAGGAACTCGTGAGACTACTTTGCGTAAATAAAGCGAATTACCTTATATTATAATATATATTATTTGAAATAATTGCTAAATAAAAAAATGAATAGATAAATGTTGGCCTATGGATGAATATTATGGTCTTAATTACTCGGGGTTCCCGTGGAACCGCGAGGTTAGGATTCACCTTTCGTCGTAGTATTTTTTGTCTTCATCGCTAGTGGCCTCGCATGCGCATGATCAACCTTTCTCAGTCAGGTGACATTCTACCATGTGCTCTGAAAATTTCAATGGCGAGCGATCCGATGTATGGTATGGATTCAACCTCCTCTTTAAATACGCTCAAATCACATACAAATCCACACACCATTCGCGGTATAGCCACACTAAAAGATGTCGAGCGTTTTTCGAAAGGGCATTTGAAAAGATACCGCGAATCTATCGTGAAACTGCCTATCTTACTGTCTATCATGAAATATCTATCAAACAAGCTACTTCATTATCAAAAGCGATTTATACACTAAACTCTTCCACAGTCTCTCGCTCGTCCGTTCCGTCTCCACGCTTAGAGACTGTAGCGGTACAATGACCGAAAAGACTTATGGGTCTCAAAAACTTGAATCCAGCGTGCTTTGCGAACCACAAATCTCGTCCACAGTTTCTCTCGTTTGCGCCGCCATCTTGAAAATATTGAAACGAGAGAAAAATTTTAACTTAAAACTTTATTTAGGTTTGTTCTTCGTTTCTTTCCTTTTTCACGATTCTAAACAAATGCACCGGTTTCGGATAGTCAAAAAGTAGATAGTCTAATTCATAGAGAGACAATAATCTTTCCAGCTGACGTTCAGTAATTTGAGAAAAGTAGGATTCCATAAGAGAAGTCGTATCTTGTACCCTAGCGTACGTAGGGAACAAAATACTTGTTTTACTCACAATACTTTCAATTATTACCTGTGCATCTTCTAGTAAATTTTCATACCTGCCAATAAGTGTATAATTTATTAAGCAGGGATTGCATAGTTTATGCATTCGTTCCCAGTGAATTTCAAAAGCTTCCTTCGTTGGAGCCTTCGTCAAAAATTCTACGAACTCCGCAAATGATATTTTATTTTGCATTTTTCTATCGCCGGTTATTCTTTCTGAGTATTTCGTAATTTTCCCGCCAAATAACCTGTGAAATTTCCCAGTGTAGTCGTAGTAGATTTTATTCAGATATGCAGATAGCAACCGCGACATTGGCTCGCGAACGACCGCGTAACTTTCGTAGGTTTTAATCTTTTTTCTTATCTCTTCGAAGGTGGAATTTCCGAGGGTTTTTAGTAAAGCTTCTTTGTGTGCCACTGTTGGTTCAATGTCATTCACGTCTTGAAATTCGCCTTTGAGGACGAGAAAGATTCTTTTCCAGTTGCCGCTCGCTACTTTGGGCAAATAACAGAACAAAGTTTTGTGTTTGTCATCAACTATGACAGTTTGAAGTCGCTTTGAAGCTTTGAGCGATTTGAAATTGTTGTCTTTGTCCAAACCATACTTTTGACAAATTTCCTTGGTGATTTTCGTTCTCAAGTAGCGGGTTCTGTTAACCTGTTTTTTAGTTAAAAAGAAAAAAGTTCAAAATGGACAAATAGTATAAAGATATTTGAGAATGGAGAAAGCGGAAAGAGTAATACTGAGGGGAAGAGCACTGGCATCCAACATGGCTGCCATATCTTTTGTTTTCTTTTGGGAAGACGAAAAACTATCTATGGTGAACATCATCCAACATGGCTGCCATGTCTTTGTTCTTTTAGGAAGACGAAGAACTATTTATGGTGAACATCATCCAACATGGCTGCCATGTCATTGTTCTTTTAGGAAGACGACAACCTATTTATGGTGTCCATCATCCAACATGGCTGCCATGTTTTTGTTCTTTTAGGAAGACGGCAAACTATCTATGGTGAACATTATTCAACATGGCTGCCATGTCTTTGTTCTTTTGGCTGCTATAAACTTTTAAAAGCATACACATAACTATTGCTCCCCTTTTTAGTATTTTATGAATTTTTTCAGTTTAAAATCAGATGGAGACTACTATACTCCACTGCTACTTGTATTGAATAATGACAATAACATTAGGTTTTGATACGTCAACAAGCTTAATAGTTACCATATACAATACAAAATCTCAATGGTGGATCTCAGAGATGAATCTCTTCAAATTTATTTCTACTTACTTTGATGTTTTTGCTAATTGTTACGTGTTTCGACTTCTCGACTGAAAAAATTAAATAAGAATATTTTGAATTTAAGTTCATTAAAATTAAAAAGGTATAAAAATCAAGAGCTGAACTTACCCAAAAAGCTTTTTGTGAAAACCAACCTCAATCCATTTATAGTCAGAAATAATATTATCAAAAGCAAAACTATTCGTTTTAGGTTTAATCCTTTGGGTTTCCGCATCACGTTAAGCATGTTAAAGCAGTTTTCGTTTTACCCAAATACTTCTTTAAATGTTTTTTCTTCCTTGTCGCAAATGGAGGTTACACAGATCAAAAACAAAAGTAAACACCACGGAGAGATGCAGGAAGTAGATTGTATTACGTCGTCGCGCGTACCACGATAAAAGTGGAATACCGAAATACGCTCATAAATCACATAAAGAAGTGAGTTAAATCACTCTTTAACTAACCTAATCCAATAATGAAACAATATATTTTTAAATTAACAAAACGAGAAAATTTATAGAAGAGAGACGGTCATTAGTTAAAGATAGTTTTATTTTGGCCCGCGGGCGTAGGAGAACACAACCAGATGTTAACGTAGGTCGTTATTCACACTAAAGTCAAACATGTCGACAATAAAAACTAATATTGAAAAGAAAAAGCCATTAAATCATTCCAATTTTATCTAGGTTTTATCTGGTATATGTGAGAGTAAATCAAAACTAAAATAAGTGAGAAAACACTTCAAGACGAGGAAATGGCTTGTCAAATGAACTCGGAAGAAAGGCAAAGTTGTTTATAGAGTTTTAGCGCTAAAAAGATTAAAAAGTAACTTGATACGACGTTTTTTTCCGACGGGCAAAATCCTTAGAAACAAAAAAGAATTCCGTCCACTTTAGTCAGGAATATAATTTTCAGAAACTTCACGTATGAGAAATGATTGAGGAATGAAGACCTCCGAAGCTTGTTGTTATAGCAACTCGACATGTCCTCAAATATTTGGCAAAAAACGTTTTTGAGCTACACAATAGTTAATATTAACAATATATTTCGAAAATATAAATAAAAATTTTGGCAATTTACGAAATGTTAACGATTAAGTTTAAAAAGAAATTGGATGTTCTGCCTTTGTTCTTATTTGAAATTTTGGACATCAACTCTTCGTCGCTTGGTATTATCTGGAAAAAATCACATTTATAAAAAAAACGTTTGCAAATTGGACGGATTTGAAGCCCTATTTGTAAAATGTTTTCTATGTCTATCCTCTTTCTTTATTACGCTCGGTCCCGCTAATTCGTTCTCTCTTTCTATCTCTATCTCTTTCTTTCTTTTCTTTTTTATTTCGTTGGTTCGCTCACTCTTTCTCTCTTCTTCTCTCTCTCCTTACATTAACTAACAGCATGACAGCAAGAGACTTACCCGGGGGCTGTAATACAGCATTGCATATAGCTTTCTTAGCCAAGAACTGATTTTTAGCGCTCGTATTGTAGGTTTTCGCACAAGAGAATTGTCCCTTAATCGTATTGTTTCTGTACGGCGATGAGATGACTTGAAACGGTGCGCGAAACTCGCTGTTTAGAGAAAGAAGATGAAAAGAAACAAGAAATCGAATAAAATATCTCAAAATAGCTTTTTTACTACACAACATAATGATCATAATGTAAAATAAAATAGTTTAAGGAAATATCTATTAAATACAGAATTGTTGGGCCAAGAACACGAATAAAAAGGAAGAAACGTAATAGTAAATATGTTTACCTTGTGGCAACATTTTTCTGATCATTCGGAGGAAGCTTCTTGTCACCTTGTTCTCCCGTTAAAGATTCTTCATCACACGATAACAACGCTTCATCGAAACCAAAAGATTGATTCCATATCATAGAATCATCTGAAATAATCATAGTAATATCCAGGTTTATCAAAAATGAAATATTTTTTTTTACGAAAAAACTTAACTTAATAATACGAACTTGAAACTTAAAAAACTTTTAAAAACTTGACGAATTTCCTTTTTTAGGTCCTAGCGACGGGGCTGGAATAGTACGAACTGTGGGGGCTTAGCCTTCCAACTTTCCAAAGTCTACCACTAGTCTTCCACTACAGGGGCAGATCCAGTAGGGGTGCAAAGGAGGACGTTAAGGACGTCGGTTATCTTTTCTTAAAGTGAAATAGAAAGTATTTGTTTCATATCTCTTATATTCTTTCCAGGTTCTTTCCTGCCGTTTGCAAAATTTGGTCAAGCCACGCCTTTATATTTTTGGCTTTATCCGGCCCTGCACTAGTCTTTCCTGTAGTCTGCTATATTTTCAAATCTAAATCTCCTGCATCATGGTGACAATGTTCTATATGGTCCATGTAAATGTAATTTGTCGAAGACATAAAAGTGTATTGACTATGTGGAACTTAGACACAAGAGTACAGCAGACTGAATAGCTTGTATTTGTAAAAAATCGTACCTTCGGGTAATATACTTGAAAGGTCATTTTCTTCAATATTATGCTGTTTATTCGAAACTGCAAAATATTTGTCAACCAATAAGCTAGATATGTTGCAACAGTGCTATTTTAGCTATAATACTACCAGGTTACATAAGGCATTATAAAATAACTGTTTTAAAGCTCGCGTTCTAATTGGTTAGGAGTGCGTGCTTCATGAGAGCACACAGCACGCGCGTGCAATTTCAGTTTCGTCATTCCTGTAACTTGTAACCTGTAACTCGGCTACACCTCGTGAATCCACACTTACTTTGACGATGTGTTGACGCATAATATCGTCAATAAGAGGACAGACACATAAAAAACTGAAGTTTATTCTCTACTTTCACATCCCCATAATACTTTGCGTCTTTGGGGGGTAACGAGAGGGTAAAAACCCACTTATTTTGCTGAAGGCTGATCAGACAATGTTGACAATACCTTGTTTGGTATCCAAAAATAAAATGAAGAAGTATTTATATTTTATATTTTATATTTTATATGTACATCGTCACTGAAAAGCCCCTTTGGGGAGTGATCAATAAAGTATTGTATTGTATTGTATTGAAGTAGAACACAGAAAAAGATAGAAGCTTGAAGACGTTTAAGGTAAATTTTAAACATTTTCCATAAGTCAATACACTTTCTGCTAGACAAAAACTCTTGATGATCTGTACATGCAAAAATGACTTGGAATAAACTGATACTCAGTATTGTACAGATAAAAGCAGGTATAGTATATATTCAATTAAGAAACCTTTCAATTTGGGACAGTTTTTTTGATTGGTTACCCTGCAAAGACTCAAGGCATTATGGGGACGTAAAAGTATAGCATTTGTTAAATAGATGTCACTATGTTACAGTCATGACACTATGGTATCAGTGTAGCTATCAGTTTTTCATATCACCATGGCAACAAGGTTACCATAGTAACAATAGCAAACATCATTCGTTAATCACTGCTGACATTACTAGTAATACCTGTGTTCTCAGTTGTCTTGTTGCAAGATGAAGTGCTATTACTCTTGACGTCTTGATGACAAGAGTCCATATCATGGTTCTTGTAGGCAGTGGTCACATTACTTTTATCAACAGATCCAATATTATTTTTTGGTTGGTAACTATTGTAAGTTGCATGACTATTCTGGTTTGTGTGACCATTATTTCTATCAGATGTGTGATTTTTGTTACTTGTGTGATGAGTTGTTGTGTGTACTCTTCCTGAAGTGCTATGCCTAGTCGTTGCGTGACTATTGTTACTGGCGAAACTAGATGGTGCGTAATTTTTATCACTCGGATGGCCATTATGTGCGTGACTAGGTGTTTTGTGACTTTTATCACTTGTACTGCCATTATATGTGTGAATGGGCATTGTGTGACTTTTATCAGTAGGGAAGCCTTTATATGTGTGACTGGATGTTGTGTGACTTTTATCACTTGTATTGCCATTATTTGTGTGACTGGGTGTTGTGTGACTTTTGTCAGCAGGAAAGCCTTTATATGTGTGACTGGATGTTGCGTGACTTTTATCACTTGTAGTGCCACTATATGTGTTATTGGGCATTGTGTGACTTTTGTCACTGATATGACCTGGTGTTGTGTGACTCTTATAATGACTATTTATTGTGTGACTTTTATTATGTGTGTGAATAGGTTTTGACTGGTTGTATTCTGAGGGACTGCCTTCTTTCTTAGACTGGTAAGATACTGCTTCAAACTTAATAGAACTCCCTGGATCTTCTGATATCACAGGACTCAATCTATCTTTTCGTAGTTGTGTAGGTGTCATTGCTATCGGTTCTCCATGAAGATTAGCTGCTTCATTTTCTTGGTACATCTCTTGTTTAATATCGGATTCTGCTGGTCTTTTTCGTGCTGGCTTCACAAATGGCATTCCTTCCCTCTTGAAATTTGTGGTATTGAAATCTTCCATGGGCTTCACAGAACAAAACACACAAAAAAAGTTGAAGGCAATGAAATTACAGTGCAGCTTCTGTAGCCGAGGCAACTTACAAAGCTAACCAATCAAAATGCAGAATAATAAAAAAATGCATTTCAAGTTTTGGGTAGTGGAAACTATCAAAAACCTGGGCTGAGCTAAAATGGTAAATTGACCCTGATGCTACAAGTAAACCACTAGATAGTAATGAAAAGAGTAGTAAACAATAGCTAACAGACTGGACTCACAGGTTTGGATTGCTTGGTAATGTATTTCAGATATCCCTTATCACCTATACAGTTGCCCATTACTTCACCAAAACACCTATGAATAAAATATTCGATAATAAAAATCAAAGGAGAAAATTTCATATATGCTTATTCTCAAAGAGAGAGGAAGACTAGATTAGATTGTTTATTTACACCACTTATATACAGTTCAGAGATAAGGTTGATTAACTTAAACAATTGACGGCAATTAGGTGTTAAGAGACCTGAAAATGAATATGATTATGATATAGTGCTCTTTTGAGGGATGGTTAGTGTGACGTGTAGGCACTGAGGGTGGTCACTGCCAGAGTTTCTTTACGTCCTCAGTGGTCTTTTACGTCCATCCAATGTTGGTTAGTAAGTGTGGAGAGACTGGACCACCATTTCATATGGTCATCCGAACCACTTGAAAGTCTAATCATTTGCAGATGTAATTACAAAGGTAGCACTTTCTCCTCAGTTTTTTAAAGACCCTGAGTGTTAATCCGGCCGGGGCTCTAACCACGACCTTCCGGATAAAAGTCCGATGCTCAACCAACTGAGCCAACCGGTTAGCAGTTAAATTAAACAGTTAAATAGTTTTACACTAATAAGTCATGTACCCTATGAAAACCTGTTGAAAAGAATCCTTGTGGCAAGGGAGAGAACGAAATATCAAACAAATTAAACCAACAGTTGAGGATCAAACTTTCAACCCCAGACAGGAGTACTGTACAGTGAGTGGTAAGACAGCACAATGCCAACCATAACATACATACTTTAGTGCCCGTTTAAGTCCATCAGTAACAGCTTCCTTTCTAGCTTTCTCTAGTGCAAGAGCTTTGGACTTCATGCCCTCAGATACACCATAACCAATGTCCTCATGAAACACACCATCCTATGCACACATCCATAACAAAAACAATTCATTATTTTACATGAGTAGGAAGAGCATGACCTTTGGTATTTTGATGAATACTGCTGTGTTCCTTGACTATAGATTTATTTAGGGAAGGACAGATGGTGGTGTAGCAGTGAGAGCGCTGTCACCCAGGTTCGAGTACTACCATGCCTTGTGTTGTATGTGAGTAGAGTTGCTTGTTAATTCTCTCCTTTGCTTTGACAGTTTTCAAGGTTGTCCAGTTATTTTACCCTCCGTAAAAATCAATTTCTAAATTCCAATTTAAAAAATTGCAATCCAGTGGAAGAATCGAAGCCTTGAGTAAGAGAGGGGGGGTTTATTTGAGAGGGGGGCTAAATAGAGGATTTACAGTAACTAGGCTATGGCTTATGTGTCAATCACAAAACGCATGGACCCTACTACCCCTCTATTTTTTAACATTACAGTGGACACCAGATTATGTTGTGCTAACATGAAACACTTCATTCATACCTTTAGTTGAACTTTGACAAAAGCACTGATCCCAACATAATATTTTTGACCAACCTGGTCAACGAAGTCTGAAAAATACATTGAAATGCAAAATAGACCTCTTACACTTACTGTAACATACTGACACAAAGGGCAAGTTTGGGTTTCCTGTGGTGGTTATTCTTACCTATGTTTTGATGTGTGACTGAGTGAGACCAGCCATTGAACCCAAATGTCTCATTAGCCAGCTTGATAATTCTCCAACCTTCGATATATGCAAGCTGTAGAATATAAAATAAAATAGTTGGGACCTGTGTTTATAGCTCTTCTAGAACCGTTCTACTCAGATGTAGCTTAAGCTAGTATATGTATGTATACAGTACAAAGCTATGAATTTTACAACCAAGAATTCGGTGTACTAGTACCTTTTGTCCACCAGCTCCTGCTCTCTGGCTAATATACTCAGGACCTAGTTTTTGCTGTAGAGCACCGTTGATCGCTTCTTCCTCTTCTCTAGAAAACTTAC
This sequence comes from Actinia equina, assembly GCA_011057435.1. Classification (NCBI taxonomy): domain Eukaryota; kingdom Metazoa; phylum Cnidaria; class Anthozoa; order Actiniaria; family Actiniidae; genus Actinia; species Actinia equina. The sequence goes on along the minus strand of WHPX01000954.1, from coordinate 1,257,370 downwards.
ACTAAAAACAACAGGTTCCTTTAAACCAAACAAATATTGGACTTTTTCGACGCCTAAGAGGAGAAAAAAACTTACGTTTCCGAACGAAGATGGACGATTCTCAAAAACCATCTTCAAGAAGCCAAAATTCTTCAAAATGTACAGGGCAAAGGGTAAAAATCTTTTTAAATTTCACTATTTCTTTAATTCAAGGTTTCGATATTTTCAAGTTTCAAATTTTTTGCCTTCCTTTCGATCAGCCAATCAAAGTCTACCTTGGTGTACAATGCTTCATGGGGAAATTGCCCTTCTAGCCAATCAGATGGCTTGGTCACATCCGGGAAAGTGGAGTACAAAATGGCGTCGCATTTGGTTATTACTTCATGTAAGACTACATGAGTTGTCTCGGCGTTATATGTATTCCATAAGCGTTCCCCTGTGTTCCCCTGCATTCCTCTGTGTTTCCCTGTGTTCCCTGTGATCCCCTGCATTCCCCTGTGTTCACCTGTGTTCCCCTGTGTTCACCTGTGTTCCCCTGTGATCCCCTGCATTCCCATGTGATCCCCTGCATTCCCCTGTGATCCCCTGCATTCCCCTGTGATCCCCTGTGATCCCCTGCGTTCCCCTGTATTCCCTTGTGATCCCCTGCATTCCACTGTGATCCCCTGCATTCCCATGTGATCTCCTGCATTCCCCTGTGATCCCCTGTGTTCACCTGTGTTCCCCTGTGATCCTCTGTGTTACCCTGTGATCCTCTGTGTTACCCTGTGATCCCCTGCGTTCCCTTGTGTTCCCCTGTGATCCCCTGTGATCCTCTGTGATCCCCTGCATTCCCCTGTGTTTCCCTTTGATCCCCTGTATTCCCTTGTGATCCCCTGTGTTCCCCTGTATTCCCTTGTGATCCCCTGCATTCCCATGTGATCCCATGTGTTCCCCTGTATTCCCATGTGATCCCCTGTGATCCCCTGTGTTCCCCTGTGTTCACCTGTGTTCCCCTGTGCTCACCTGTGTTCCCCTGTGATCCCCTGCATTCCCATGTGTTCCCCTGTGATCCCCTGCGTTCCCTTGTGATCCCCTGTGTTCCCCTGTGATCCCCTGCATTCCCATGTGATCCCCTGCATTCCCCTGTGTTCTCCTGTGATCCCCTGCGTTCCCCTGTATTCCCCTGTGTTCACCTGTGTTCCCCTGTATTCCCTTGTGATCCCCTGCATTCCCCTGTGATCCCCTGCATTCCCATGTGATCTCCTGCATTCCCCTGTGATCCCCTGGGTTCCCCTGTGTTCCCCTGTGTTCACCTGTGTTCCCTGTGCTCACCTGTGTTCCCCTGTGATCCCCTGCATTCCCATGTGATCCCCTGCGTTCCCTTGTGATCCCCTGTGTTCCCCTGTGTTCCCCTGTGATCCCCTGCATTCCCATGTGATCCCCTGCATTCCCCTGTGTTCTCCTGTGATCCCCTGCGTTCCCCTGTATTCCCTTGTGATCCCCTGTGTTCCCCTGTATTCCCTTGTGATCCCCTGCATTCCCCTGTGATCCCCTGCATTCCCATGTGATCTCCTGCATTCCCCTGTGATCCCCTGTGTTCCCCTGTGTTCACCTGTGTTCCCCTGTGATCCTCTGTGTTCCCCTGTGATCCCCTGCGTTCCCTTGTGATCCCCTGTGATCCCCTGTGTTCCCCTGTGATCCCCTGTGATCCTCTGTGATCCCCTGCATTCCCCTGTGTTTCCCTGTGATCCCCTGTATTCCCTTGTGATCCCCTGTGTTCCCCTGTATTCCCTTGTGATCCCCTGCATTCCCATGTGATCCCATGTGTTCCCCTGTTTTCCCATGTGGTCCCCTGTGATCCCCTGTGTTCACCTGTGTTCCCCTGTGCTCCCCTGTGATCCCCTGCATTCCCATGTGATCCCCTGCATTCCCCTGTGATCCCCTGCATTCCCATGTGATCCCCTGTGTTCCCCTGCATTCCCCTGTGATCCCCTGTGTTCCCCTGTGTTCCCCTGTGATCCCCTGTGATCCCCTGTGTTCCCCTGTATTCCCCTGCAATCCCATGTGATCCCCTGTGTTCCCCTGCATTCCCCTGCGTTCCCCTGTATTCCCCTGTGTTCACCTGTGTTCCCCTGCGTTCCCCTGTGATCCCCTGCATTCCCATGTGATCCCCTGTGTTCCCCTGTATTCCCTTGTGATCCCCTGCATTCCACATGTTTGCTAATGATGACTATGATGGTAATGAAATCCACAGACCTAGATACAGGAATGGATGGAAGTACCATTACGCTCATCTACAATTATGTTGTAAATTCGAAATTTTGCGTAGAACAAAAATTTCCAGTTAGAAAGAAAACAGTGACACAGATTCAAGCTAAGCTGAGACAACTAGATGACAAGCGTAAAATCTTGTTGGTAAAATCAAATGAATGAACTCAGCAATGAACTAACAAAGTCCCAAGAATGATTGGGACATCAACTATAAGGAATGTGCCCAATATGCACGGTAAAAGAACATGTCCAAAAATTTCATTTGTACTACAGTTCTTGTTCCAGTTTTTCTTACAATAACATCGTGATTCCATTAAATACTGATGAAATTGTTTTTTTACGTTTTTAGCGCTCCATTTAGCAAGGCATTTAAAAGTGATACAAACATGAAAGCACAATTAGACTGTCAATGTCCTATTTGAATTCAGTATGTGGTTTAGTGTTTCAATTAGTCATTTTCATGTATTTTTCACCTGATATGGCTAATGTAATAAAAGTTTTATAGAAGTTTTTTATAAAAGTTAATATAACGTATCTGGCGATTATTCTTACACTACAATGGGTACGGTAGTTGTGTTTGTTTTTTAAGTTTTTTCTTATAGTTCTGTTTACTATTATTAATGATGCCAAGATTTCCAAGTAACCCATAAGAAATAAAGAAAACAGAAGTAATCACAAGAGGATGCTAAACGTAACTCATAAAAACAGGGAAGCACAAAAGAACAAAAATGAAAAACATAAAAACTGATAATAGAAACCTTGTCACAGAAAATCGAGGGGATCACAGGGGAATGCAGGGGAACACAGGGGATCACATGGGAATGCAGGGGATCACAAGGGAATACAGGGGATCACAGGGGATCACAGGGGAACACAGGGGAACACAGGGGAACACAGGGGAATGCAGGGGAAAGAAGGGGATCACAGGGGGTCACAGGGGAACACAGGGGATCACAGGGGAATGCAGGGGATCACAAGGAAATGCAGGGGATCACAGGGGAACACAGGTGAACACAGAGGAACACAGGGGAACACAGGGGATCACAAGGGAATACAGGGGAACGCAGGGGATCACAGGGGAACACAGGAGAATGCAGGGGATCACATGGAAATGCAGGGGATCACAGGGGAACACAGGGGAATGCAGGGGATCACATGGGAATGCAGGGGATCACATGGGAATGCAGGGGATCACAGGGGATCACAGGGGAACACAGGGGATCACAGGGGATCACAGGGGAATGCAGGGGATCACAGGGGATCACAGGGGAACACAGGGGATCACAGGGAATCACAGGGGAATACAGGATAACGCAGGGGATCACAGGGGAATTCAGGGGAACACAGGAGAATGCAGGGGATCACATGGGAATGCAGGGGATCACAGGGGATCACAGGGGATCACAGGGGAACACAGGGGAATGCAGGGGAAAGAAGGGGATCACAGGGGGTCACAGGGGAATGCAGGGGATCACAGGGGAATGCAGGGGATCACATGGGAATGCAGGGGAACACAGGTGAATGCAGGGGATCACATGGAAATGCAGGGGATCACAGGGGAACACAGGGGAATGCAGGGGATCACATGGGAATGCAGGGGATCACAGGGGAACACAGGGGATCACATGGGAATGCAGGGGATCACAGGGGATCACAGGGGAACACAGGGGATCACAGGGGAACACAGGGGAATGCAGGGGATCACAGGGGAATGCAGGGGAATGCAGGGGATCACAAGTGAACACAGGGGATCACAGGGGAATGCAGGGGAAAGTAGGGGATCACAGGGGATCACATGGGAATACAGGGGAACACAGGGGATCACATGGGAATGCAGGGGATCACAGGGGAACACAGAGGATCACAGGGGAATGCAGGGGATCACAGGGAATCACAGGGGAATGCAGGGGATCACATGGGAATGCAGGGGATCACAGGGGAACACAGGGGAACACAGGGGAATGCAGGGGAACACAGGGGATCACATAAGAATGCAGGGGATCACAGGGGAACACAGGGGATCACAGGGGAACACAGGGGAACACAGGGGAACGCAGTGGATCACATGGGAATGCAGGGGATCACAGGGGAACACAGAGGATCACAGGGGAATGCAGGGGATCACAGGGAATCACAGGGGAATGCAGGGGATCACATGGGAATGCAGGGGATCACAGGGGAACACAGGGGAACAAAGGGGAATGCAGGGGAACACAGGGGATCACATAAGAATGCAGGGGATCACAGGGGAACACAGGGGAACGCAGTGGATCACATGGGAATGCAGGGGATCACAGGGGATGACAGGGGAACACAGGGGATCACAGGGAATCACAGGGGAATGCAGGGGATCACAGGGAATCACAGGGGATCACAGGGGAACGCAGTGGATCACATGGGAATGCAGGGGATGACAGGGGATCACAGGGGATCACAGGGGATCACAGGGAATCACAGGGGAATGCAGGGGATCACAGGGAATCACAGGGGAATTCAGGGGAACACAGGAGAATGCAGGGGATCACATGGGAATGCAGGGGATCACAGGGGATGACAGGGGAATGCAGGGGAATGCAGGGGATCACAAGGGAATACAGGGGAACGCAGGGGATCACAGGGGATCACAGGGGAATGCAGGGGATCACAGGGGAATGCAGGGGATCACATGGGAATGCAGGGGATCACAGGGGAATACAGAGGATCACAGGGGATCACAGGGGAACACAGGGGATCACAGGGGAATGCAGGGGATCACAGGGGAATGCAGGGGATCACAGGGGAATGCAGGTTAACACAGGGGAACACAGGGGAACACAGGGGAACGCAGTGGATCACATGGGAATGCAGGGGATCACAGGGGATCACAGGGGAACACAGAGGATCACAGGGGAATGCAGGGGATCACAGGGGAATGCAGGGGATCACATGGGAATGCAGGGGATCACAGCGGAACACAGGGGAACACAGGGGATCACAGGGGAACACAGGGGATCACATAAGAATGCAGGGGATCACAGGGGAACACAGGGGATCACAGGGGATCACAGGGGAACACAGGGGAACACAGGGGAACACAGGGGAACGCAGGGGAATGCTTATGGAATACATATAATGCCGGGACAACTCATGGAGTCTTACATGAAGTAGTAACCTCGCATTCGAAGTGAAAAAGTTTTTAACGAAATTTCTATTTGTTTTTATCCTAATTTTTCGATCAAAACAAAATATTTTTGAAGCTTTTTATATGCACTTGCCAAGAATAAAGCTTTGGGACTCGACACTGCTGAAGGTGTAATCTTTAAAATGTAGTTAAGGTGGTTATAATTATCGCTTTTATCAGTTTATTTTGGTGACATTTCTTACTGCAAACTGAGCTCAACAGCTTTAGAAAATTCGTCAAGTTTGTAAGGAGAATTCAAGACTGTTATCATGGCTACAGCAGCAGGTTAGTGGTTATTTGAAAGTTTATCAATGTGTCAAGGAAATACAAATATTAATGTTTCTGTATTCTCTTTACAGGACTCAACTCAGCTCGCCACAAACTTGAAGGTCTCTTGAACGAACTGGTTGAAAAAAACGATGAAAGGTAAGATTAGCCAGGCTTGATGAGTGGATGTTTGCGAGAAACATATCTAAAACTGATTCTCTGGTTTAATCTATTGTTTCAGCATCGATCCAGGGGATCCTATGGCGATGATGGGCAGCAGGTATGTAAAAAATACATGGCTTTGGGGAAAGGAGGGGTCAATGTATTCGCATTTTGCATCCCTGTAAAAAAGCAATGTCAATGCTCCAATCACCCCCACCCTCTTTCCCTCCAGCAATTGACATTAAGTTACCAGGTCCCCAGAACGTACTTCAATCAGCCCACAACCCTTAATCCTTGGACGTTCCCCTCTTATTATAACATCTTTTTTCTAGCTTGTCATCAGCTATGCCACCTCCATCAACACCAACTAAAAGGTCAGAAGATCGCTAATATTCTCTTATTTCTTTCGTTTTATACCACATCAACACAGCCAGAGTCATCTGGGTTAATTAATGGATTCTATCAATCAAAAAAATTACTTAGACAGTTCGAGATTTGATTGATGGACGCCAAAATCCAGATGTCTGGAACTATAGGGATTAGCAAAGCAAACTTTGCTAAGTATGATTGAATCTGTGGTCTATAATAACAGGTTGGTAAGTTACCACTACGATGACTGTCCAAATCATTAACTCAATCAAACATTGTTTCTGGCTTAATGTTACTGATCAAAATGACGTGCAAGACAAAGCTTTGCCTGACAGTTTTCAATCCTAGGTGGTTATTGTCTGATGGCTGGTAGTTATTTTAAGCTCTGAGAGCGAGAACTGTATATTTCATTATTATCTGTATGAACACTAGTATGACATAACTGACATTTTTTGTTTTGTGTCTTTAACATGCTGTAATCTTGCAGAAGCTCTACAGGTGAGATATCTATTTTACTCTCTATTTCTATACAGCACTCTGATTGGTTGAGAACTGTGCATCGCGTAGACCCCTGCATGTTATGTCAAAGCAACTAAATTTGGAGGGCAAAACAAAAGAATTTTATTCTCGTGAGAATTGGAAACTTATTCTTATGTCCTCAAAATTAGGCATGCATTAGGGGGTCTATTAGTGAATAGAAAGAAAAACTGTTTTATTTCATGTTAAAATGTAATTTATTAACTCTTGGAGTATTAATTTAATTTCCTTAGCTAAGGGGCCAAGAAAACGAAGAAAGAAAGACTTGGGATTTGAAGTTGGTAAGCCAGTTTTACTTGACCTTATATTCATTTTTTCATTCATTTATTCTTTTCTAAAATTCATTTTTCCAGATGGATCTGAAGTATCAAAATTAAATCGTGAGTATCAGAAAATGAGTGCATATTGAATTTGTGCAATAATAATTACTGGTCTTTTCAATTCATAGTATTTTTGATGCAGGTCTTCTCAATCAACCTAATGTACACATTTGATCGAATACAGTCAGCTCTTTCCTTGCGGGGACAACTTTGGACAACTCGCTCTTACGGACTGGAGAAAACTCCCCCTGCAGCCAAAAATATTGACTAAGAAATGACCATAATTAATTCATGCTACTGCAGACACTCAGTACACCAAGTGGTGGTCCCATGGGTGTCCGCTGTAATGAGAGTTGACTGTACATACACAATTGATCCAGCACAGTTACGAAATATTTTCATAAACTTGCAAAAAAGCATATTTAAGAAAACAGAAACCTTAAAATTTAAACAAGGTTTTTTCTTATTTACTTTAATTATGTATTATTTATCATTGTTTTAATTTTTCCACTCTACTTATTGCTTGTTCACTCTTGTTGCAATCAATTGATATCTGTCAAACAATTCAGAACACTAATATTGTGTATCTTGTTTTTCCCATATATTTTCCTTCATTAAAATTTCAGCAAGGTAAGTGACATGTTGCCATAATACCAAGGTAAAAAGAGTAAAAATAAAGTATAATGATGGTACATACAGTGTGTTTCTTCTCTCAAGAATTGTTATCACATAACACAGAGTAAAGCTTATTCTGTACTTTCAGTTGATTAAAGAGTTTTTCCTCTGGGTTCTTGGTTTTAAAATGACCATTGAACTGCATTGGATTGGGTATTGAAAGGAGAGGACATGGGTTTGTGTACTTCCAGGGAAGCTAGAGAATCTATGGTTCATTTCCCTGTTATCACCCACTTAACTTGTTTAGTGCTTCTCTCTTTTTCATGTTTGACTTCAAAAAAAATGAATCTCCAAACACTGGAAGGGTTAGAGAGTGCACTGCTATTCCTCAAGGGACACATATGTATACACTGGTACTTCTTTACCTCTATATTTTTGCTGTTTTTTCCTAGTTACATCATGAAGCTTTTTGATCGGAATGTGGACTTTGCACCATTTGGTGAAGATACCCCTCTATACACCCTTGCTAGAGAATGGATGGAAAACAAACCTCACAGAATGAAACTAGCATCTGATTCACAAGATCTGCCAGAGGGTGACCAACTATCCAGCAGCCAAGGCAGTTCATCCAGTGTTCTTTCGAATGTAAGTATTATTTTGTTTCAAAGTGTGAATTTTTGATAAGAAATTAATGGGAAATCGTAGAACCAAAGGAATATAGTCAAGCCCTATAAATAGGAGTATTTTGATATTTGTTACCATACATTAAAATTAAAGCCAACATGTCTGGGAATTTTGGCTTTTGTCAATCAAAAAACTTTAAGATACTAACTTAGAGCACTTGTTATTTGATAGACAAAAGCCAATAACCCAGATGACCTGAATTATAGCTAGTTGTCTGGGTTTCATATAATAGTTATAACAGGATTTGCAAAAATATGGAATGATAGTAGTTTTCTTTTGTAACAGGATCCAAGTACTGACTCCAAGGCTGTTTACTGGTATGTTATGCTTAATATTCTACTAGCATTTTGAATGAAAAGAATATGATAATAATTATCTTGTAATTATTACCGCCATCCTAAATATTCTGTGAACTCGGACATTATAAGAGCTTTTCATCAAATTGGTTCTTAGCTGCCGTCAATCAAAGAATTATCATTCAGTACCTTTTATATTTTTGAAAAACCAATTCCACAACAATTTCTTGGAATGTCTGAGTTCACAGATCATTGAGAATCGCAGTAAGGTATGTAATAAACTAAATGAAGCTGAAGTCTCATATTATGAAGGCACCTACACCCACACCTCATTATTACTAGGCACCCACACTAACCTTTGTTCAGTTCAGAGTGAGAGGCATTTGGTTACCTGCAAGCCATTCACCTTCTTCCCCAGCTATACATAACTTCTCATTCTTTCTTCCTCTTCAGCTTACCTCTCCCAAAGTTTAAAAGAGAGAAAAAGGACCACACACCCATTCCTAAACCTTTGCCACATCCTCCATTGTCCCTCAACATTCACTATGTAAGTAAAATAAGGATAACAACAATAATACTAGTTTATTTATTTATGTATACTATTTCCAAATGCCTTGCCGAAAAGTACTTTAAATATACTCATTGTAACCAATCCCAGTCCCCCCCAACTCTCCCCTCCCTCCTGGCTATTTAAACTCGGGACATGGCTAAAGCAGATTGAATTGAAAAAATCCATCAAATCAAGGTAGAGACCCAACAAAATCTACTCACATGTGATACCAAGTCCATTAAAAAGATCTGAGACCAAAGAGGGGAAGGGTGAGTGCATCACCAATACACCACCCTTGATCTTGCCACCATGCATAAGACCCTCAATTTATGCCTAGGCCAGGTTGTACATACAAAGCCTTGATAGCACTATCCGATGGATAAATTCAGTGAATACATTTATTGGGTAACAGCATTGACTTATTCACTGGATGAGGATTTATCTGCCAGATAGCACTATCCAGGCTTCGTACAACTGGGCCCTGGTATTTTATTAAGTTAGATGATCAATTGAGTTCAATCCTCTGTATATTATAATATAGAATGTTGATTCTGGTCCTAACATAAATGATTTGAAAAGAAATCACATCCAAAGATGGAAAAAGGTGAAAAGCAGGTAAGGAGTAATGCTCGTTAAAAATGGACATAAAATGTTGAACTTCTAAGCTGTTAAATATGAATATATTTATTTTCATTTATTTTAGCTGGAAAGAAGCATCCTTAACAAACCAGGCACACTACACTCCAAGCATAAAGAAGATTAGGCAGCTCTTTGAGTCTTATAAATAAGCAAAAGCGATCAATAAAACAACTTAATTCTAACTTCCTGTTTACTGTAAGATTCGCTCTTTTTAGGTCTGGGAAAATGGGATTTTATGTACTGGGAATGGGATTACGAACAAAAAAAAAACTAAATATGGGATTAAAATAAGAACGAAACATAGGCTGGGACTATGGGATTTGGTCAAAATGGGGGTTGGAAAATGGTATTAGGACCTCCTCTTCAGTACCCTCTCTGAGCGTATTCAACTTGAGAAACATTTTTTTCGCAAGTTAGGTATACTTCTTCCCCAGCCCAAGAAAGAAGAGGTTTTTCGCTATGGAAAATTACATTAAATATAAAAACAAAAAAACATTTTGTGAAATACCATGCGCCGATAAGACATTTTATTGTTGTTGAACGAATATAGTCTGGTTTTTTTCTTAAGACACAATTAAATGAAATGCTTTAAGAAGGTTTTAGTTGGATAAATAAATTATCTCTCTGAGTGACTTTGAAGTCACGAAAATGTTTCAAAAGCTAGTTCCCTTCGCATAAATATTCTATTTTTGTCACTAAAATTGTAATTTGCTTTTCCAATTCAAACTATATGGAACTTAAGGTGAATTTGATTAACCATATTAACTCTGGTTGAATATTACTGACGTGAGGAGCATCACGTCGCGTTGTTGTTGGTATTATAGTACAACCAGAGTCAAGTACGGAACGGCCGTAAGAGAAGTAACGCTCACAGGCTATTCAAACCGTTTGACCTTTGGAATGAAAACGTCTGCATTGCAACGGCGAACGAAAGAACACGAACACAAGATAAGTCAAACGAGTATAACAGTAATTTAATTCCAATAATCGAAAGGAAAAAAAACCATAGAAATCCAACCACATTCGGTGTCCTAGTGCCCTTTACTTGTTTTAGAAAACAAAATTCTAATTTTCTGTGCCATTTCTTTATTATTTTTAGGGGGAAACGCCCATTTAAGCACTTTTGACTTGAAGCTCACAAAGTCAGTTCAAAATTCATTATGTGATGAATAAATTATCTCTTAGTGATGTTGAAGCCTCTAAAATATTTCAAGACCTCTTTTCAGATAAATAGATTAAGATATATTCTCTTAGGCCTAGGGCCGAAAACGTCGAACTTTCCATGCACCGAACTCATTAAAAACAATGGACAGGTGATAATGTGGCGGCATTCTTTGATGTAATTAAGTTCGATGCATGGATGGAAAGTTCGACGTTTGCTCTAGGCCTTAGGAATTCGTAATTTGAAATTTGAAAACTGAATTATATTTTTTCCATTTCTTAATTATTTGAAGAAAGAAAACATGCGTTTTAGTACTTTTGACTTGAAAGGCAAGTTTGTTTTTGACGACGACTTTCGAAGTTTTTTTCTTATCGATGGGCATCCTTTGTGTTACAAAAATATGTAATTTAGTGATCGTAACATAATGTCATAGCTATATTCAAGATGGCGGACGCTATTGCTTCCACTTCCATGGGTTTAAATAATTCCAAGTGGAATGATTCAAGAAAAATCTTTGATACTCTAAAGATGATGGCCAAAACTCCTGATAATAGGTAACAGCTTTGGTTAGGAAGATATCCTAAAGTTTTTCATGACCCTTTTTGACTTTAAACTTCAAACGAAACGAAACGAACTTGAATGGAACTTGTTTCTCTGATCCTCTATTATTATAATAAAATTAATATTAATTTATTACCTTCAGAAGCAAGATATCTTCATTAAATTTTGACCAAGCTCAGCAATTCCTTGCTTCGTGTGAAAAAGTACTTTCTTCGCAAGCTACAGTTTTAATGGGCAAAACATTGGTATCTTGTCTTGAAGCTGTGACTGAAGCATTGAGGTTCCTGAGGAATTCTTCAGCCGGTGTTCCACAAAACCAAGAATATATTGTGTAAGCATTATTTAGGAATTCATGTTATTTCTATTAAGTCAATAGACCCATTCAGCTCAGTAGGGGCCATACTCACTTTGAAGGGCACTAGGAGAGATGCAAGGAAGCTATGGATGTTACAGTAAGCCCCTACCACCATCACTACCCCTCCCAACCCCTCCCAACATAAAGTTCCTTGAAAAATGTTGAACATGATACTCTTAATATTGGGAGTGATATGGATAATATTTTGCACATTAATATTTCATTTATTTTCACAAGGTGAAGTGAATATTGGGAAACTTTACAAAGCCAGAGCGAAGAGGGGAATATTCTCATATTCACTGATCCTGAGGTGAATAATTATTATTTTAGTATAATCTTAGACTTGAGTTTCAGAGAAAAGACAAAATTTCTGGATTTAAAAAAATATTTTAGCATTACTTCCACTCTGACTGGCAAAATTTGGAAAACCTCATAATCACTATTTGAGTACTGATTATCGTCTCTTGACCAATCACAGCACATGAAACTATACATTGAAGTCTAAAATTATACATATGATGTATTATGTTCAAACAATGTATTAAACATTATTAGTATTGTTTATTTCTACAGGACAAAAGGAGTCATTCAACAAGTTATGAAAATTACTCATACATTACTGAGGCCTCATTTTCAAGAATCAGATGAAATAAGTAAGTCTGATAATTTTGGATATAATTGTACAAACAAAGATATTTACTGGTAATCCATACATAATATAATATTTGAGTATTCAAACTGTCTTTCTATTTCATAGATACAGTAAATGAAACGATCAAAATTGCAATCCAACTGATTGGAAACGTAACTGTTGGAAACTCTTTAACACAAGAATCCATATGGAAACAGTGCTACCCTAATTTTTTCCTGTAAGTATAGCTAACAACACACAAACCAGTAGTGCATCTCTAAGATAGACATGTTCAGAGCAACGGGGAGAAGTTTGTTGGGTTTTGAAAGTAGAAACTGGTGGATACTTTAAAAATTTTTAAATTGAAAAAATGTAGTTTTCTCTTTTCCTTCTCTTTCTTCTACCTCTTCTTTTTCTCTTCCATTTTAACTTTTGTTCTCATTTTTCCTTTAGTTTCTCATTTGCTTCCCCTTTCCTTTCTCCCTTTCTCCCTTTCTCTCTTCTTCCTTTTCCTTCTCCTTCTCTTTGTCCTTCTCCTTCATCTTTGCCTTCTTGTTCTCCTTCACCTTCTCAATTTTCTTCTTGATCTCATTCTCATTCTCCTTCACCCTTTCTACCTCTTCAAAGTTCTTTTATCCTGGTGCTACTACTACTGCTGATGTTGCTGCTACTGTTTTAGATTATCATAATAACATATAAGCTACTCATCATTTTGTAGATCAGTGATGACATCAGCCAGTCTGCAAATTCAAAACTGCATGTGCATGGTGATATACAACAGCATGACATCACAACAAAGGTATAATATGATTCACAAGTTGTTTTAAAGTGAACAAACATGTGGCTATATAACATTACATGCACCTCAGAGATAGTGAAGTTAGATTATGAACATTTTAATGGATTGAATTTATAAAAACGTTTGAAATATTATTGATATCCGTAAACAGCCTCAGGGCTGGTCAAGGCATGGCTAACTTACTGATCCAACCCTTAAACAACCTCTGGGCTGATCAAAGTCAGGGCATAGCAACTTACTGATCCAGCCTTGAAACAACATTTAAGCTGATCAAAGTAAAGGAACAGCTACATTGTAACTCGCAGATCGAATTTGAATTTAGTGTGTTAGGTTTTTGTGGAGGGAGGAAAACCGGAGAAAACAGAGAATAACAACCAAAGTAAGGGAGGAACCCAACAAACTCTGCTTACATATAATGCCAAGTTGAGAAATCAAACCTGAGACCCTAGAGGTGACATGCAAGTGCAATATGTCATCCTTCATTTCATAATATTATTATGTATGATAGAAGCTGAAACAGAGAAATATTCTTGCACTAGGTTAGACCTTGTATCATCCCACCAAGGCCTCAAGATTATGTCACAGATACTGCATTTATGTTCTGATCATGATGAGCTTGAATGGGGGTGAGTATAGTTTACAGCAGGCGCAGCCGCATTTTTCAACTCACTTTTCGGTGTTTGGAAATGGGAGGAAGAACTCTCTCAAGTGTTTGAAATTACTTCTCATTAAATATCGCAAGTTGATAGCTATAGTGTACCATAATGACTTATTTCTTTGATTTAAAGGTATTTCATTGTAGAAACTTTAGTGAAGAATGGTCACACAGGGGATCTGTACAAAGGAATGGAGTTTGATCCGAGTGCAAGGTAAAGATGTTTTTCTTTTTGGAATCAGGACTAGACCAGTCTCAGCAATTCCCAGAGCCATTTAACTCAGAGGACAAAATGAAGAATTTCAGCTCTCAGGAGAGTAAGATTATATTGTTTTGTCCTGTGAATTGGGCTGCATTGGGAATATCATGCAAGGGGGTCTATTATTCCATCAGAGTTATGATGCATGTCCATACAGTAACTTTATGAATGATATTTTTGCTAGGATCGTCTTGCTTGATCTCATTCAAGTCCATCTTGCAGGTACAACTTATTTACTCCTATTTTTTCATTTTTTTGAGTTTGCCTTTCATTACAGTTTCGAACAGTGCAAATACAAAATAATACCGATACTCTACCCTCCTGCTTATTCAATGTTGTGGTCTATGATAGCACTTTAATTTCAAAGGAACATTGGTGTTGGGGGGGGGGGAGGGCTTTTTTTTGTATGAATAACAAATCAGGAATTGCCATTATTTGTAAAATTATAATATTGTACCAAGTTATTAAGGCAATGATTGAAGGCTAAGCTGACATAAATTAGTCATAAAAAAAAACAGCAGTACAGTATGCTTGCACAAACAAGAAAAAGGACAATTCATTTTACCTTCTTTTTTACAAAAGGCTCAAATTCAGACAGCAGTAGTCTAGAACCCTCAACACCAGCCATTTCTCAGTGGTCTGTACCAGATGAATCCCTGGTTTTCCTGGCCGATGAATTTGAAAGAATATCAGATACTTTCTTTCAGAAAAAGTTTGATTGCTTGACAGCTGAAAACATGGTATGTATTATCACTAAAAGGTGATCATAGCAAGACAAAGGTAGATAGCTATTTCAACGTCAAATTAGTACAGTTTGTTGGGTCTTTTACTCATAGGGGTTTTCTCTCCAAGTTCTCCATCTCCAGTTTTCCTCCCTTCACAAAATCGAACATACTATATAGATTCCAAATCAGATCATTGCTTGGTTGTGCCCTAACTTAGATCAGCCCAGTGGTTGTTTTAGGGTTCAATCTGTGAGTTAGTCATGTCCTGACTTGGATCAGTGCAGAGGTTGTTTCAGGGTTCAATCTGTGAGCTAGCCGTGCCCTGACTTGGACCAGCTCAGAGGTTAGTTCAGGGTTCAATCTGTGAGTTAGCCATGTCCTGACTTAGATCATCCAAGAGGTTGTTTTAGGGTTCAATCTGTGAGTTAGCCGTGCCCTGACTTAGATCAGTCCAGAGGTTGTTTCAGGTTTCAATCTGTGAGTTAGCCATGCCCTGATGAATATCAGCCCAAAGGTTATTTCAAGGTTAGATAAAAAAGGCTACAAATCATATAATCCTATTATTCCAATGCTCATTTGTTTACTCACATTGCCATGTAACCATCTTTATTTCTCAATTTTCCATTTTTCTCATGGCTCACCCTATCTACCACTCCCCTACAATCGTTTTTTTCCTTTTTTTTGGTTAGGAAAAGTTTATTATCCTAGTAGTGGGTTGAATTTACCTTTTTGTTGTCGTAGCTAGATGCCTTGTTAATTGCAAGACTTCTGAGTTTGTTATCCAAGGCTACGGCTCTTCATCTATCTGCTCTGCAAAATCATATTCAACTCTTACAAAAGGCTTTAGGTGAGCTCAATTTTTTTATCCATGTCCATCATTCAGTCAGTCGGTCGGTCCATCCATCATTTATCTTTCTTTCTCCTTATCCTCTTCCCTCTAATATCCCTATCTTACATCTCTACTCCTCCCATGCATTTATTCTTTCATTCATTTTCCGCTGCTTCCATCCATTCATCTATTCATTTTTTGTTCACTTACCCATTGTTTCAGATCTCTTACACCAGACCAACAAACCTCAAAATCGTGACCGATTCTCCAACACATCATCTGTACCACAATCACATGACTCTGGTAAGTTAAGCCCCACCCATGGCTTTAAGCGTGACCTTGTGAGACTGATTGGCAACATGTGCTACCAACACAGGTTAAATCAAGACCAGGTGAGCTATTTTACTTTGAAAAACCTGACTCAGTTATTTATTGAAGATAATGACAATAATAATACATGATACGCGATGATGATACATGATGATGATACCTGATACATGATGATGATGATACATGATGATGATACATGATGATGATACATGATGATGATGATACATGATGATGATGATACATGATGATGATGATACATGATGATGATACATGATGATGATACATGATGATGATGATACATGATTATGAAACATGGTGATGATACATGATGATATGATGGTATGATGATACATCAAACTTAAGAACATAGATTCATCTTGTATTAAAAGCCTGACGACATACGATGTATGATGTTGCATCATGATGATGCAATATGGGTGAATGTTAAATACTGTATAGAAAAGTGCACAGATTACTGAAACCATGAGATCATACCATGCTTCACTGGTTCAATCTCTGTGCTAAAATAATATTTTCCTTTCGATACCCACCTGATTGAGCCTTAATTCTTGTGATAATGGAAGGAGAGTAACATTAGGTTGGTAAAATGTCTTCATTCATGATCAACATTATCATCACCTTACAATGAATGGTCTGAACCCAGGTGAATGGATATTTTTCGAAGTAACAATATTTCTCGAAGAGATAATATTTATGTTATGATCATCCGGGTGGATGTAATCCTTAGAAGGACTGTTTGATGTGACTGACGTTTCGACAACCTGTGCGGAAGTCATCTTCAGAGTCAAGTGAAGAAAAAGTCAGATATGGGTCTTATTTATACTGGCAGTATAAATAAGACCCATATCTGACTTTTTCTTCACTTGACTCTGAAGATGACTTCCGCACAGGTTGTCGAAACGTCAGTCACATCAAACAGTCCTTCTAAGGATTACATCCACCCGGATGATCATAACATAAATATTATCTCTTCGAGAAATATTGTTACTTCGAAAAATATTATCATCACCATCTATCATAATCATGCATCATCACCATGATGTATCATCACTATGATGTTTCATCATCATCATCATGTATCATCATCATCATATATCATCATCTTGTCAAACTCATTAATAATTCATGAGGAAACACAACATAAATCACAACCGTGAAGAGTGTTATAAATCTGATACAAAATTGTGTTTATTTGCATAATCCTTAAGTTCATCATCATGTATCATCATCATATATCATCATCATGTATCACCATCATGTATCATCACCATGTATTATCATACATCATCATCATCATGTATCATCATCTTGTATCATCATCACGTATCATCATGTATCATCATCATCATGTATCATCATCATAATGTATCATCATCATCATGTACCATCATCATGTACCATCATCATGTATCACCATCATGTATCATCATGAATTATCATGTCATCACCATCATATATTGTCATCATGTATCATCACAATCATGTATCATCACCATCATGTATAATCATGCATCACTATCATCATGTATCATCAACAACAGTTTAAATTTTTAATCTTTTTTTAGGTACGTATCAAAGAAGGGATTCCCCTTCTGCTCGATCACTGTAACATTGATGATCACAACCCTTGTATCCTTTAGTTATGTAAGATCAATACTTTATTTATAACCTATCTGCCCTTTTTTACCTGTATGAGTGATGATCCTTAACTTGCTTCAGACATCTGTCAGTGGGCTGTCTTTGCCATTCGAAATCTTCTAGAAAACAACATTGAAAATCAGAAAATAGTGGCCGAACTAGAAAAACAGGGACTCGCTGATAATAGCAAGCTACATCAATTTGGCGTAGACATCAAAGAAACTGAACAGGGAGGAATAAACATTGTACAGAAGTCCAAGAGTTGAAGTTCAAACGTCTGTATCTGTCTGTCTGTCTTCACCTGCTTATCTGTCTTTATAACTGTCGGTCCATCTGTCTGCCTGTCTGTCTGTCCATTCCGTCTGCCTTTCTATTCGTCTGAGTCTTTTCGTACTTCTGACTGTCTGTCGTAGGTTATTAATGCTAAAATAATGTACAGTATTAAATAAATACAAAAAGAACGCTACTACAGTTACAATAAATGATTGAAAAGATTGGAATAGTGTATAATCGTCTACCGATATCAGCGCGCGCTGCACTCAACTTCCAGTCCTTCTATATAGGCCATTTATTATTTAGGCTTTGAAGTTTAGAGTGTTTGAAATTATCGTTAAAAAGATTCTCAAGTGCTTTCAAGACGCAGATTATGCGATTTTTCAAATATCAATCAAATGTGTTCAAGGTTTAGTAGGAGATGTAGAAATCTCTGCTCTTTCTATTAAGATATATTCCGACTTTAGAATAAACAGAAGTCAACCTCTTGCTGAAGTCTAATGAGTGTAAAAATCAAAAATTTCAAAAGTCAGTTTGTTTTGCTTTGCCTTTTTAAACAAAAATTATGCATCTAATCTGCATATGTTATTCAATGGTTTAAAAATAGAGAAAATGACAGACCAGATGGCCGTCACTCTCGACCCAGCTATTTCATATCATTACTTTTCGGCCCGCATATACACGTCGGGGATAATATTTTATAAAATATAATTCATTTCAAATACTCAGAAAAATTTACAATGTGTTCTTACTAAAATCTTTTTTAAACCAACATAAATAGTAACATCGCCTTACAAGAATGATTTTTGCATTTTCCTTACTTTGGTTTTTCGTTACCCTGAAGAGAATCGAGAGTTTGGGTAAGTTGATATATAAACCTATAGTTTTTTCAGTCTTCTTTTTATGTGTATTCTTATCGACTTTTGAAAAACAGCAGAAAAAACGAACTTCATCCCTATATTCTTACTTTCTGGTTCATTTAGTTACTATCGAGTTCGCGTAAGATGGCATTTAAACCTACAGTGTTTTTCCCCAGATTTATTTTTATGTGTTGTCTTGTTGGCTTCTGAAAAACAGCAAAAAATCAAACAAACTTCATCCCCATATTCTTACTTTCTGGTTCATTTAGTTACTATCGAGTTCGCGTAAGTTGACATTTAAACCTACAGTGTTTTCCTCAGATTTATTTTTATGTGTTGTCTTGTTGGCTTCTGAAAAACAGCAAAAAATCAAACAAACTTCATCCCTATATTCTTACTTTCTGGTTCATTTAGTTACTATCGAGTTCGCGTAAGTTGACATTTAAACCTACAGTGTTTTCCTCAGATTTATTTTTATGTGTTGTCTTGTTGGCTTCTGAAAAACAGCAAAAAATCAAACAAACTTCATCCCTATATTCTTACTTTCTGGTTCATTTAGTTACTATCGAGTTCGCGTAAGTTGACATTTAAACCTACAGTGTTTTCCCCAGATTTATTTTTATGTGTTGTCTTGTTGGCTTCTGAAAAACAGCAAAAAATCAAACAAACTTCATCCCTATATTCTTACTTTCTGGTTCATTTAGTTACTATCGAGTTCGCGTAAGTTGACATTTAAACCTACAGTGTTTTCCCCAGATTTATTTTTATGTGTAGTCTTGTCGGCTTCCGAAAAACAGCAAAAATTCAAACAAACTTCATCCCTAGATTCTTACTTTCTAGTTGATTTTTTTCTTACAATCGGTAATCATTTTTCGAAAACGTTCTACTTATTCATCAAAACGAAAAAGTTCTATTTATTAATCATTTTCACTTTCTTGAACCAAGCTACATTGATAGCAATCATTTTCCTTTTTAGTCCTAATATAAGTAGTAATCCTTCTTCTCGAGTAACAATATATTCAGTGTACAAAATTATATTTACTAATGACTGACCTAGAATACCTTTCTTAATAAGCTTGAAATTGCTTTCATCATTCGAGGGACTTTATCCCTTTAATTTAAAGAATATAAAGCTAGAAATATGGCTTGAAAAAAAACAGAATAAAGCGACTAAAAATAGCGGGATAAAAGGTTTGAAAAACAATTTTTGTGACTTGAGTTTATCAAATATGGCGAATATAGTATATCCCCATTTGACATGATTTATCACTCAAATTCATCTTGGTGTTAAAAATCTGGCTCCAAGTAAAGGTGTTTTTTTTAAGTCGAGAGATAGCCAGTTCGTAATGGTTTTTAATGATAACCATCACGTCAGTGACAATAACTATTTATTTCGTAAGACAAGGCCCGGTAAACGCGTATCTATTCTAGGATTAGAAAACCGCTATGGGTTGACTTCGTAGGCAAAAAAAAAAAAGACACCAAGTCTACTCTTTCTTGAAGATTACGGCGTCAAAAAGTTGAATATATTATTTAAAATAGCGCCAAGGGTGCAACTAAAAAACCTTTTACAAAACTCAAATAGAATTGGGCAGAATAGATAAATTCATTTTCATAAAAACGTGACTTTTAAATTTTGTTTAAATTTTAAGCTTTGGATTGGAATAAATTTTGGCGACAACTCGTGCACCTGTTTTGAAAGTAAAGAAGTACTTGTTTTCGACTCCAATGTAAAGAAAAGTGCAAACTTGATTGATTGAAAATTTCAGAAGTTAAAGTTAGGATGTTGTTTTTTTGTTCTATTATTTACATTGTTCTTTTTTCTAGTAATTTCAAATTATAAAAAATAACATAGTCGACTGTTTCACGTTAATAACCCGTTAATATACCTTCAATTTTGAATATATGTATAAGAAATTTTTTTAAATAAGCCCTTTTTCGTTTGTGTATTTAACATTTTAACCAATTTTGAGATGAAAATATTATCACATGCCACGGTCAAAAGAAATCAATATTGAAAACAAAGGTTCTTCTCCTTATGTTTGATGTTACCGTAGCAACCAAATGAGCGCACTTCATATGCGCAGTTATTTTGTTTATTTCCGCCGCCCGTGGAATATGTTTCTCCAACTCTCTTTTTTATTTATTTAAGGTTTAAATTGAAAAAGCTAAATAAATACAATGTTTAAGTTCATGTGCCTAGACGTCCGCATAAAATTTTCGTATGAAGGCGTTTTTTGTTAATCGTTAACACCGGTTCCATGAAAAATATTTTAAATATTTTAAAACTTTTGTCAGTTTTATTTATCTTTAAATTTGTCTTTTCTACGGAATTGTTTTCTGCAGCATTTCCCCTCCATTGTGCTTGTCATTTTTAGACAATACTGTCTCATAATTTTTTACACTCGTAACCTTATTTATTTATCTTAGCTGTATCTTCTCCTTATGTCGGAGTTGGTTGCTATGCTGATAAGAGCAACACTTCACACCCTCTTCCTGAATTACTCGAGAATTTTTACTTTTCAATGACATGGAACACTATCGAGGAAGTCATTGAAAACTGCTCGCGACTGGCTCAAAGTAGAGGACATAGGTAAATAGATCAGTATTCACTAAAGACTGGCTTCAACGTAACACTTTACATCTGCCCGCACAAATTTCTTGATTTGATGGATTTTCGTTTCGTTTTCATACTTGTAGGTACTTTGGTCTTCAACAATATGGCGAGTGTTGGTCGGGAAAGGACTCCGAGGTAACATATGCTCGCGATGGCTCGAGTGAGAATTGCGTGAAAGGAGTAGGAAAAGATAGAGCGAATTACGTCTATAAATTTGTCAACAGCCTTGATCAAAGTAAGTATGCATCATATTAGAAATTAAATTAAAGAGGTTTCTAGAAACTTATTTATCAAACAAAATTTTACTATTAAGTTTGGTGTTGGTAAAAGCTTCGTTGCATGTTGCAACCCCGACATGCACTGGGGGCGATATGAATACAATCAGCGAAAGGTCACAACAGTATGAGATTTTTCTAAACTTTGTCTGCACCTTCTCCTGCATATTTTCTTCTGTGTTGTCAGTATTTACATACAAATATGATAAATTTCAAGCTTTGTAAACAACATGAAACAAAACTTTCATCAACAACCCTTCTTGAAATAGTTGATCCTTGGCTTGTACTTGACGTCATGGCCGCCATGTTGGATAAATTATAACCTTTCAACTTTGAATTTAAGTTAACGTTACAGTGTATTAATTAATGTTCCTTACAGGCTGTGATCTGGGATGGCACACAGCAAACGACATGTGTTTTCACATCAGTTTAAACACGTCCTTCAACAGCCAAGAACAAGCCTCCCAATACTGCACGAACTACCGTGGAACATTTTATCTTACTAAGTCTGGTGGTAACTTCGTCCAAGATCGCCTCATTAAAACACTACACCTAAATAATTATCTCAGCACAACTAACTGCTTGGTCCTGAGCCAGGCCAGTGTACCATACTTGGGAGTTTTGCCCACTTGGAATGAATCACGTGATCCTCGTCTTGCGGGGGGTCTCACAGGAAGCAGTCTGGGTACTAATTATGAGTGTGCAGTTAAAGATGTAAAAGAAAAGTGGTATCGTCATCAATGTGACTTGCAAAAGTGTAAAGTCGTATGTAGCAAGCGACGAGGTTAGGTCCTTGTGTTTCTTTGTTTTGTTTTTGGGTTTTTTGGGTTTTTTTGGTTTAATGGCTGAGTAAAAAAATATTCAAGATTCCCAATCTTATTAATTCCAGATCTTCCCGCAACACAAGGCTCCTTCAGTATGGTCCGTAAAGACACCAACTTCAACAACACCATTCTCATGTGGCAACTGGTAGATGACGTTACCCAGTGTGCACGTGAATGTCTCGTGACAGACACGTGTGCTTCATTTAAATATGAGTACAAATCACGTGTAGAACAAGTGGGTTCCCTGTGTGCTTTGAGTGATCGGAGGATTTCTGATTCGGATTTACTTCAATCAGATGTCTATAACTATTACGAACGGCTTAGATGAATAAAAACAGGTATTTTTGCACTGCCATATTGGAATAGACAACTGGAAATACCTTGGTTAGAGTACGCAATCACTGCAATAATGATGTCAATAATCAGTGATATTCAACCCAAATGTCGGCAGAAGTTTATTCGCGTTCATTTAAGCCGAGCTTATTCTTACGGCACATTCTCAGGGGAAAAAATCTCTTATCGAGCATGCGCAGTAAGAACAGCAAAGTCTTAGAGTTGATAGTGAACAGTAGTTTCGAGTCGAGCAATTTTTGTAAATTAATGCTCCTTCAATGGCCAAGATGACTTAATTATCGAGTCCACTCTTGTAAGAGTTTCTCAAAATTTCAAAACTTAAAGTATTCAAATTTTGAGTCGAATGTTTTAAAACAGATTTTAAAGTTGTAGGTGTTTATCTTGGTTGATAAATATAATTAATTCTTAATTTTGGCAAATCTTCCCAAATACAGTTCTATTCACGCATCTGTATCGCCATATCGAGAGGTGCTTTTTATCATATGCGTAGGATATGTATAAAAATAGCCCTCAAGTATTTATCTTTAAATAAAAAAGGTCAAAAATATATGGCATTTAAATATTTCATGTTTTTCCTATCCGTGCAAGGTATTTATTATTCAAAGGCAAATTTCAAGCCGTTGTAACCAAAAACACTTTAATTCGATGATTTTTGAAAACATTTCAAAAGTCAAATTTAACCGAAATCTGCAGAAGTGTAAACTTTTATGTGGGCGGTATTTCAGTGGATAACTCAAATTGAGGAATTTTTGGTGTTATCGTAAATTTAAAATACCATGAGCGCTGCTGTCAACTGATCATACACGAATCGGTTTCACTGTGGGGTTTGCAATGGAATAAGCATTTTAGCATAAATGAAATAAGTTTAGTTCTCTCAAGGTCCTTAGTATTTTCTTATATGAGGTTGGGATTAATGTGGCATTGAAAAACTAAAATAAATATGATAGAGTAACATTATAGAGCATTTTTTTTTGTGTGGATAAGAAGAACACTCGCGATCGTGCCCGCCAAAAAACGAACATTTCAACGTTACTTAATTTGTTAGCTTGAATCAATTTTCTGAAGGTTTTCAGATTTTTTCCATTCAAAAAGAAGAAAAGTAGAGACAAAAATCAATCAACTTTGGCGGAAAGCAAATTGTATATTCCAGTTGTTGGTGTTCTGTGACCGATAGAAGAAAGGTTTCCGCACAGAGACCCCACCGAGACACCGTTTACGACGTGTACTACTCTGGCTTACTAATTACTTGAAGCTGTTTTTAACAAGAAGCTCAAAGATAAATGCTCCCTTTAAACATTCCAGATAAATAAAACGAGAAGACTCGAATTCATTATACAATACCACAGTTCTGGTATATATATTTTTATGGGCGTTCACGGTCAAACATGCTAGCTTCTAGAACGTTTGCTTATTTTCTTTATTTTGCCTATTACATATTTTATGTTCTCTGTCAAAAAGAAAAAATGTAAATCAATGTTTTGCACTAACTATAATTTTCACCTAGGATTTTAATTGTCATTAAACCCGTGAAATAGATGTTAGACTAAGGCCTAGGGCAAACGTCGAACTTTCCATGCATCGTACTCATTAAAAACAATGGATATCAGATAATAATGAGGAGGCATTATTTGACGTAATTAAGTTCGGTGCATGGAAAGTTCGACGTTTGCCCTAGGTCTTATACACTTTTGTAGACCCTACTTCCAAGCAATATTTTCTTTTGTGTCTTTTTGAAGTAGACGTTGACTAGTATTTTTATTTCACGAGTTAAATGCCTTCGCTCTATATGTTGTAGAATTTGGTACAAACGCTATTTAACAGAGAAAAATGGGGAGACTTTATTATTATAAAAACTGAAGTCATCCACTTCTAACACTCCCCTGGTTACCTCTCCAATTCAAGCTAGGTTATGATCCTTCCATGCATAAAACACATTTTGAATTTGCGGTTTCCAAGTACTGTTAAAAAAAACAATCTTAGCCTCTCAGTTTTCGTTTTTGCCTGATTAAAGTTTCATTGGACTTATCAGCCAACAACTACCTATCAGGAGGTAACGGAATATCTGGTGATAGCTGCTTCAGATAGCTGTAAAACTAGGTTATTCTACCTTGAAAGTCAGTACTCAATCAGCCAATGAGCGAATTGTTTATTCTTTGGTCGATCGTTTCAAGCAAAACAGCGTTAAAACAATAATAAATAATAAAGAAATGAGATTGCTTCGAGAAAAGATTCAAAAATCTTCATTGTGGGTCGAAAATATTAACCCTGTGAGCAGAAGTTATTTTTCCTCCCTTCCATAGTGCGCTGAGCTTTAGGATGGTCAGGGAAACCTAAAGCCAAAACGAAGGGAAGAAAAAGACCTCTGCAAAAAGGGTAAAATGTTATATTTTAAGGTAAATTACAAGAAAACGTTTTTGACCAACAATACATTGCGCGCGCCTATATCACCTGGAAAGTCGTTCGCTCAATCAACAGTCACACCACAGCATTAAATATTAATATTATCCTGAGCTCAGAGTAAAGTACTGCAATAATGCAGTTACCTCCTTAGAAGCTCCGCTCAACTTTAAAGACCGATTAAGGTGAGTTTATTTTAAGATTGAAGAATTTTTTTACTCTTCCCACGTACGTAAAGCCACAATCCTCTTGTGGTAATTAAAATCAAAAACAATTTAAAGAAAGATTTTCTGGTAATTCGTTTATTTTCAACTATGACCGAGACGATTCAATTCAAAAATGAAAAGTCTAGATTCCTTATTAGACGGATCTTGACGGTTTCCTTTACATGCTAAATACATTAAAACACCCAATATATTGATACAGAAGCTAAATAGATCATTAGTGCTCAAAAATTCAGTCGTCGTAATATATAAATTAAAAACATTCTCAAAACATCATTTTTTACTTTTCGTCATTGCTACGAAGAGCGTATCACAAATTTCATTTTTATTTTGTCTACACTATCATTCGATGATAGGATAGCTTTCTAGCTCTATCTAGAGTATTGATTAAGATATTAAAACAGTTTCTAAATGGTGGCAGATCTTTTGCTTTAGCTGTACTTCCTTTTATGGAAGAAATCAATAACTCTTTTATCATTTAAAAAACAGCAAATATACTTTTTATTTTATTATAATTTTTTTTCAATATTATTTTTATCATTATTATTATTCAAAAAGAATTCTAATTTTTTAAATCTCAAATGCCGTAAGCTGAAGCGGTTTTCCTCAAAACATTACCGTTTTAATTAGATAAAATTTCGACTAAAGGACAAAGATGTCTTACCGAACAACTGTGCTTAAATAATGAGAGATTAAAAACCTAATTTGAGTGGTGAAACCATTATTACATATCAGTTTTGTTCATCGGTATTCTTCAATTGGTCAATTTTAGGGCGTTTAAGGAAGGAATAATCTTTAATGAAAGTTAAAGTCTATTATATGGCTATTGCTGCCCATGTTTATATTCTTGCACAATTACGCACAAAGATGGTTGAGAAAAAAAATACCTAGCACAGTTAGCAAACTGACTATATATAGAACGCCACGAATGACAATAAGAATGACAATAAATGGTCGTCTTTGAATCAATAATTACCAAATTCAGTCATTAAATGTCGATAATCTTGTCAGTTGTTAGGCGCCTTTCGGCAAACCGTGCAAATATAAGCTCTTACTACTTAAATAATTACGTCAAACCAAATTAATGGTACATTTATAATATGATAATCAATCCACGCGTACTTACCCACGGATATGCACTTATTTATCATCTTTGATTTTTATCTATACCGAAGAGGAAAGTCTGTTGGATGTTAAGGGGTGAAGGTTGTGGAGGCTGTTCAGTTCCCAACTGACAAACAATTCGCATCTGTTTGTAACAAGTAAGTAGTTTAGTTTCGTTTTTTTTGGAAAATGAAAACTTACATTTTTCTTATCCGTACTATATTTTCATCTGAACTACTGTGTGGTCCTTATCACCATTTCATTCACACGACCAACCCATCTCACCACCACCAACAACAGCCAAATCACAACACCATCCCATCTACACCAATACCAACCGGTCAACACCACCATCCCATCTACACTTGCACCACCAACCGATTCATACTACCACCCCATCTACTCCAATACCAACCGGTCAACACCACCATCCCATCTACACTTGCACCACCAACCGATTCATACTACCACCCCATCTACACCAATACCAACCGGTCAACACCACCATCCCATCTACACTTGCACCACCAACCGATTCATACTACCACCCCATCTACACCAATACTAACCGGTCAACACCACCATCCCATCTACACCAATACCAACCGATTCATACTACCACCCCATCTACACAAGTACAAACCAACACCAATCAACCTCCACCATTAACCAATCCACATCACCACCACATCTACACTAGCACCTGATCTATTCCACGTATTCCTATCTACAATGCTCATTTCCTTATTATTTTCATATGTGAACACTTTGAAAGTTTAAAAATCAATTGCATGACCAAAAACCATGCGTATAAATATTTCCACTCAGATACAGTTAGAGTGTTTATAAGTCTTTAAACAATATTTTCAGAATTGATCCTCTAAATAGTGAATAGTTGATTGTGAAAATAGTTCGTCATTTGAATGTCGGGTCTTTGAGATACGAAGGTTTATATTTCCAATGTTAAATGACCAAAAACCATGCGTATAAATATTTCCACTCAGATACAGTTAGAGTTTATAAGTCTTTACACAACATTTTCAGAATTGATCCTCTAAATAGTGAATAGTTGATTGTGAAAATAGTTCGTCATTTGAATGTCGGGTCTTTGAGATACGAAGGTTTATATTTCCAATGTTAATGACTATGACGTAACATTATGGATTTGAGTTATTTTGTGGCAACTTTTAATATTGAACGCTGGACATTTTTTGAAAACAAATTTGTAAGAACCTTTACGTGAGTCACGAGTAAAAAGGGTGATGCTTTTAAAATACTGTAATCCAGAACTAGTGCAGTGTTGTATATTAAATGATCCCTTACGTTACGTCATAGTCATTAACATATTGGGAATATAAACCTTCGTATCTCAAAGACCCGACATTCAAATGACGAATTATTTTCATAATCAACCATCCACTATCTAAAGAATCAATTCTGAAAATATTGTGCAAAGGCTTAGCACTTTAAGCCACTAGATGATAACTAAGACACATTAAAAGTGCAATTTCATTTTCAAATAGGATTAATTAACAAATAGGACATGTTTTAGAACGATTTTTCAGGATAAAAAACTTTTATATTCCCTAATACTGTGAACCAATGGAGAAACTTTTCCTTTATTGTGCACTGTCAAAGTCATATGACAATGGATAAAGACGAATAAAAACATAGAACAATAGGTTTCCTAACCATTCCTCTCCATTAACTATGATAACACCTACTAATCCACTCACTTAACAAATCCCACGATACGGTAAATATGTTGGCCTACTTATTTATCAAGACACCTGAGAGAAAACCATGCTCTTCGTTCTATATCCAGAAAAGTGCTATTATTTAGCGGTCATAGTTTGTGATTGTAAATTTCTTTTAAATTAGTCTTTTCTGTATCAATATTCACTCAAAATTGTTTAATTTGAGGGCTTTAATTAAATTTCTGATGTCAATCTTCTTTATTTTATTTTTAAGCTTACTTTAAGTTTACCTGTTTTTTTTTTTTAAATTCAAATCTAATCTTTTTATTAGCCGTGTCCTGAATTTAATCAGCATGCATGCGAGGTAAATTAGTTCAACCTAGCTCCAGGATCTTCATAGCACTGAGGCGAAATAACTTTTGCGTTTAGTTTACATGAGCAGAACGGTACGAAGCAAAAAGGCCGTAATTACTCACATTTATACCAATTTCACACCATTCCACAGAAGTCTCAAGATAAACATCCCTTAGCCCTAGTGGGCGAGTTATCTGTCCTTTTTCGTTTACATGTGTTTTACTAGAGTCAAATACACTAGTACTAGGATCTTTCAGATAGCAAGATCCTAGTACCCGAAAGAAGCTTGCCAATAATTATATAGTGCAATGTGCATGTAAACAGAAAGCGATAAATATAGAGCCGGTAGGTTGATTTGCTTGCAAGGAAGATCCTACCCGTAGGATGACCCTCCTCCCATGTAAACAGGGCCTTATGGTACTTTAGGTATGTGCAGACGAGTGGATCACCAAATACGCTTATTGGTAGGTTTAAAATAACGCACCATTTACGACGTTCTTACCTTTTGGCAATAATAAGAAAATTGTGGTAGAAATGCTAGTCAGTTCATTATTCAACTACGTTATAATCAAATCTATATCACTATATCTACTGATCCTTTAAAGGGTTAATGCGAATTTGCAAATTCTTAGACGTGTCCCATTGGAACCCAGTATAGTAAATTTGTTCATCCATTGTAAAATACGAAAACGAGCCAAAAGAGCAATTCTATTCAGACAACGCTGAGATACGAATTTATATATATTTAATCTATAAATGATTTAGTAAACACAACCATTTCCCTGAGAATAAAATAATACAATGGAAAGCCTGTCATTTGACACGAGGTTCTTATTTTTGACAAGTCAGTGTTAGTAAAACCAGATAGCGGGTAGTAAAAGACAAGTGCCGTAATATAGTGAATACAAAATGCAAAATATTATACCGTTCATTGTGGCCTGATAATGATGATCTGTGCCGATAGGCATATAAGTGAGATAAATCCAATCATCTTTTGTATATAAATAAATGCATACATCAAGGTCATAGAATCCGAGTTTTAGTAGAGAACGGACTATCTATGTCTTCAAGTAAGTAATTTTACTTCTTTTACCGTTTCTAAAATTATTCAAGGTAGTCTAGCTTTAGTCACTTAAATGTGAACTATAAAAGAGATAATTGAACCATTTTAGCTTTAGGTTGACATCAATTCACCGACTCAATTCTCTCAACTGTTCGAAGTCAAACATGGTGGACGTGCAAGTGTTCCTATTTGTGACTCTAGAAGATTTCAAACTTCTAAATAAAAGGAAATATCGAATGCACCAGTTTTTCGCTATTGTTTACCAGAGTTTTTAACGCAATTATTTGTTAAAGAAAAATATAAATTAAAAATCTTAGTAGAAGTGTTAATCTCTCAGTGTTCTTATGTCATGACCGCCAGTTGACCAAACTCATCAATCCTATTTATTTTCTTTGCATCTGCACGAATTCTTTCTTAGTTCG
Source organism: Actinia equina (assembly GCA_011057435.1). Classification (NCBI taxonomy): domain Eukaryota; kingdom Metazoa; phylum Cnidaria; class Anthozoa; order Actiniaria; family Actiniidae; genus Actinia; species Actinia equina. The sequence goes on along the minus strand of WHPX01000954.1, from coordinate 1,227,110 downwards.
TAAAACTGGTTGGCAACACACGAACGACCTTTTGTAAAGTAAATCGTGTGAGTGACGTTGAGATAAACGAAGACCTAAACTGACCACCTGAGAGAGTGACACAAGCTGGAAGGGTCTTGCTTTGAACACATTAATGGATTTTACCAGCAATTTAGGTTAGTACAACTTGATTGATGAATCTTCTTTCAATAATGGAAATCGGAATAGCAAATATACAGATTCATATTTTCGAAAACCGATGTAACAACCTTATTCACTAAAGCCTTAAAACCAGAAGATTTAAGGAAACAATGGTCGTATTTTGCGATTTGCTTATGATATTGTTCAAACTGAGCTAAAAGTAATCAGTCTTTTTCTAATTAAATTAATTCAAATTTCTAATTCATCAGTTTTTGCAATGAAAGGCTTTTCTCTTGAGTAGTTTAGCAGTATTTTTAGTGTATTCAAACTTAGAAATGTCCATATTTTTGAAAATCAAGAATAACTGAATATTAATTACCTTGATTTTTTTTCCTTTTAAAAATTCAATCCACGAAATTCCAAAACTTTCATGCTGGGAACGAGTATGGCTTTCTTGTTGAAACGGAAACCACATTTCAAAAACAAAGACTGGGTGTTATGAAGAAAAAGGTATTCCTAGTGAAAAGAAAGTAAATTTTTAGACGCTATCGAAAGGTGAAGTCGTCTTAAATGTTCCCCAGAGACATAAAACTTTAAGCGAAGGATTCAAAGCAAGATTTTTACTTTTATGAACGAAACCACAGTAATTTAAATCAATTAAACATATCCAATGCAGATTGAAAAGTCTAAGAAATCCAAATCAACTCATTCAAATAAAAGTAAGGAATTTTAAATCTCAGTAGTTTAGAGAGAATTGCATTACCAGAAATTCAAGACATTTTGCTCCCGGACTAGAATACCCAGCGGTCTTTTGAAGCATGCCCAGTGGTATCAATTTAATGTAAACAATCTTGGAAAATGGCGGAGCGATCTCATAGAAGTACCGATCGGGTAGATTGCAAAGCATTAAAGTGTATATGACACGAAAAAAATTCATCGCTTAAAATGTACAGTTTGTTAGTAATAAAAAATATATCGTAATGAAATTTGTTTCAAAAGCATATTTCTTGAGATATTTGAGAAAATTAATCCCAATTCGTGACGTCATTTTGTTGACACGTACTCTAGATTAGGTAGTAATGCACTAAATATAAATCGCAATTCGTGTAAAATAACAACAAATTGCATATTCTATTCAGCTTCATTTGATAGCTTACGTAGTACTCTCCAAATGTTGGAAAACTGAAAAGTGTACTACCTGAAATTAAGATTCTACGTCAAAACATATTTCGTATATTTTCAACTTAATCTGGAGACGTGTAAACAAAATGACGTCACAACTTGTGCTAAATTTTCTTAAATTTCTAGAGAAATACGTTTTTGAAACGAATTTAATTGTGATATTTTTATTTATACCAATAAACTACACATTTTTAAGATTAAAAATATTTCGTGTCATATGCACTTTAAATATACTTTCTTCGGTCGACTTAGACTTAGACCTCGTTACTTTGGGCGTAAGAGAGTAATATTTGTTTTCTTAAAGGTTGCAAATAAGAATAAAAATGGTCACAACTAATACAAAAATCCTATTCTCAAAGGAATGACACATGGTCTGAAAAGGGAAAACATTGCGCCCAAGCAAAAGATGTCTATTACCCGTGTCTGCTCAGTGTTACTTTTGTAATTGTTTGTAATAATTTCATTCCTGAGAAGCCTAAAAGTGGCAGCCATGTTGGATGGTGTTCACTATAGACAGAAAAAGTAATCATCATCGCAAACTGTTCGTTAAATACGCCTTTTCATCACTTTTTCGCTAGTGTTTGTACTTGTTCCTATGGTTACTTACATTACTAATAAAAATCTAAAGCTTCAGATTATTCTTCAACCAAATTCGGTTAATTCATTAATCAAAAAACTTACGGCATTTCATGTTGACCTTGGGCTAATGTTTTCCTATTTCAGACCACGTGTCATTCCCTTGTTCGAGTTGTATTCATATTCATGCGTCTACTAATGTGCAATGCGTTAAACGAAGAAATGATACTTTAGAAAATGATATGTATTCTGAAATGAGAAAACATTACTCCCAGACCGAAATGGTCAATTCCTTAAATGTAGAATACTTTTTTTAAAAGCTTTTGAGTTAAAAGTTAAAGTAAACACAGAAAGACTGTTTTTCGTGTATTTCTTTTCTTTCTTCAGACTCTTCCTTATTTTATAAGATACTTTGTGCCATTCGTCACTGCCATAGATACCTAAACTACAACAGTTTCTCAGTCGATTGCTTTTTTGCTGAGCCGATACGCGCGATACGTTTGCCCGCTATTATCCCGTAACTTAAGATGGTAAAAAGTAGTAAAGAGAAAGTTTACACTATTTCGACAGCCACACACACTGTACCATGAACAATACTGATAATTCTTCTTCCTCAAAAATCTCTTGTTATATTTCAATTTGTATTATATACATAAACCTACTTGTAAACATTTATAAGTGTGTGAATAAACAAAAGTTCAAAAGTTCAAAAGATCTATTATGGCGTCTTTTCCTTTTTTGTGCAAATTTCTTTGTCCAGTTGAGCATAGTTGTTCGTTTGAAATTTTTTTATTCTTTCTTATTAGGTAATAAATATTTAATAACCAATAAATGATCAAAAAAATTAATATCCTTAATTTGCTTTGAATGAAGCACCTTAAAGTTTGATGATATAGAAACAACACAACAGTTATAGTAACAACCAAAATATTTCATTTTAAAATAAAAGAAAATGGTGGATATATCAAGACAAGAATCGAGAGACCATAAATATGTTCTCTTGTCAGAATACGATTCATACCAATCAACTTTTCAGTATAAAATTAGCTTAATTTATAACATTAAGACCAAGAGAGTAATTACTATACAAAGTCTAAAAATAATCAGAAACATTTATATATCGATTTTATAATTAACCTTTTTATAATTACTGTTATATATCGATTGAGGTGCATTATGAGAAAAAACGTCAACGCATCTAAACTGGTTCATAATGTAAGGGCCAGAATATTAGATTCTAGTGACGTAAAACCTGAATTCAGCCAGTTGAATGAGTCCTCTGCAGAATCAAATATAATTTTATTTTTATGAATTACTTTATAGTCGAAGTAAATGCAAAGTAAAAGAAACTAATGATCATAAACGTTTAAATCCGAAAGAAAATTCAGGTCCCATTCAGTGGTTTTTCTAAAAGATAATTCAAATATAAAAATAAATAAAAAGCTCCCTAGATAGATGAAAATAACTGTTTTGGTATATATTAATGTCATTAGGTAATGTCAAAAATGTCAGTCTATACCTTCAAACTAGATTACCTAAAAAAATATTTAAAATGTGTCTTGAACAGTTCTAAGTGCACGTTTTCGATTAATGGTTCGTCCGGCCGGTCCTTCATTTGCATTTCTACATGTTATTGATATGATTCGCTAATTATAGCAATGCATTTTAATGCTATGAAGATTCGTAGTCAGACCTTTTGTTAAGACTAGAGATGGAAACTGAGAAACAAGCAGAATAACAAAAAGGTCACTTCTTAAAAATGTACTTTATTTCGTTTATAGTGTAACACTTGTCCCTGGATTGATGCTGTACACCATTGCATTTCCACATAATTTATAGTGAGGTAAGTCCCCTGAGAAATTTTCACAAATAACACTTTTAGGCCCTGGCTAAACGAGGAAAAATGTTTCAAGAAACATATTTAACGCGCGCATGTTTCCTCGATGTTTCCCAGTTTAGCCACATGCGAAACATTGCTGCGTTGGGCAGAAACATTTAATGTTTCCAAGACGCATGGAAACATTGCTTCCTGATGTTTCCTAACAGTTTTGCCACCTTAGGAAAGATTCAGGGAAACATATTTCCTCGTTCAGCCAGGGCCTCATATAACATTGAGGAAGCCATTGAAATTGTGCTGGTCAAACACTTAAGTAGTAACGAGAGAATCATATCTGTCTCTAATATGTTTTGTTGTTGTTGCTTGTCTCATTTAGGTGTAAATCCAATCTTATACGACAGGTAATGTAAACTAACTAGATAAAATTAGTAATCGTTGTGAAATTATCATATTCAAGCTAAATAATATAAATACGCAGTTTTAAATAATCCATTAAAAACTTCGTTTCTACAATTTAATTTTTAATCTAAAGAAATAACTAGTACGATTAGATATTTCAAACGTGTCGATCAAACGCCGGAGAGAAGACATTGCCACAAAACCATATGTCACCACCTCTCGCTGACAATTTTGAATTTTATTCGGGAGGAAGAGTAAAACCGGAGATAATAAATACAGACAAGGTGGCGAAAAAGGAAGCTTCAACATAAACAAAATGTAATAAAAGGTATTTTCTGACGATATTTTGACTCTACCTGACTGAGATAGTTCCCTCTTTCCTCTCTCGCTAGTTTTAAGTACTTATATAGAAATTAAGCTTTAAAATGTCGAATTCATAAATTATCTAGTTCTATGATATGTTTTAATATGATTGTATGGTTTTGTTCATAATGGCAAAACAGAAACATTTTTCAATTTATTGAATTGTCAAACAAGCCAATGATATCAAAAATATAAATCTATTGATACAAGTTCAAGAATACAAAGTGTTAATAACACTACAATCGAGATGTGAGAAAAGACTTTAAAATTGGTCACACATAAGAACTTACAGGAGGAGAGTTTACAATGTAAAGTACTGCTATGGCCGGTTGTTAATATTTTATGCATTTTCGGTACGTTACATAAGCGCACAAAAGGTGGCTCTTTAGCGCTATTTATCCGCAGTTTGAGCAAGGTAAGGAGTTCAAAACTAAAACCCTTGTGAGAACATAACAAAAGAGCTGAACTTCCACTTTGGGGATATAGCCATGACTGGATCACTAAACTCGTAGCTCTTTATCTTTTACAGTATAAATTTAAATTTTTAGTTATTGTTTTTCTTTCCATAAAGACAGCCGGAAAGAAAAAGATGGCTCAAAGTCTGCATAGTCTTGTAGTTGTCTTAACTGTTACGAGACTGGTCGGTAAGTATCATTTGTTCTTTATCTTAATGTTAGAATAGAATAGAATAGAATACCTTTATTTAAACACGATAAAATTTAAAGCTAAAAGCTTGTGGGGTCGTGCATAAAATAAATTAAATAAATATAATATAATATAAGTATGAAATTGTAAAAATATAGCTAATTAACTTAGATAACTTTAAATATCATATATTTAATTCTCACATACACAATCTGCCCAAGCTTTTAGACCCGCCAGGGGCAGAAAACACAGACAAATGCGGTGAACACCGTGTCAATAGGCATTCACCTCATCTGAACAGCACCCGCCACCCATAGCGAGTCCAACAGCCCGCGCAGTTACATTCACTCCATAATAAAAAGATAATGTTACATATATACAAAGTCCTTTTTTCTAAAGCGAGACGTCGAGGCAGTAGAGTCAAAATTAAAATTTATAAAATAGTCCTTGGCACTGAGCTGTACTTTGATGTCCTTAAAATTTGAATGTGTTACCTTATCAATATTACAAATTATTAGATTCCATAGAACTGAGCCTCGATACACCAATGAGTCCTTTAAAAATCTGCTTTCAAACCTTGGAATTGCGAGAATTTCATTTCCGCGTAAAGAATATTTACTATTGCGCTTTATAAAAATACTTTCTGATAAAGATTCTGGTAGACTACGATTGCTTGCTTTATGAAAAATCTTAAATATTTCTAATTTATATCCCAATTTATGATAATTATGCAATAATGTACCTTAAGCTTCCTCCACCAATCAATTAATTAATTAGTTTATTGTAAGCTTGCTACCTATCTAGGCTAGCCATCTTTGGTTATTATAGGTAGCTAGTACCTGAAAATTTGTAATAAATTTTTGATTTTTTCTCTTTCTTTTTAAAAAACTAAGGTACAAATAAAAAAATATTGTATTGTATTGTATTGTATTGTAATTTATAATCTAACTTAATTGTTGTCCATTTGTCAAATGCAAGTACATCAGATGTACATCAATGTTATTGCTTGAAGTCGTTTATCGCTCTAGCAACAATTATTCCTCGTAATTGGATTTTCACTATTGAATCCTTGTAAACCTTTTTTTATAATTTTTTATTCGTAACGATACTGGACTATCTGCTGAGCCGATTGGATTGTTCTAAGGCTAGTGAATTTTGTCATATGGGAACGAAAAGAGAACCGAAGACAATTTCAAACAACGGAGCTTTCTTAGTTCCCAATAGTCGATTATTGTCGCTAAAAAATGTTTTAATTTTGTTCGCCATACGTTTATTTTCTAATTTATTCCCAAAACCATTGAACTATCGTCTTTTTTATTATTACCCAAAAAGGAAAACGATTACAACAACAACAACGAAAACGGCGGGTGTTTTTCAAAAAAATTTCAAAAACTAGTCTTGCTTCAAAAGCTGCCATCTGTTATCGAAGACACGTGTTTATTTCGCGATTTACTATAAACTCCAACGCAAATCAAAAAAGCCACAAGATGCTGTTTAATACCGTTTAATTTAAAATTTTAATTTAACCATCAAACCGATATACGGGTGGCTTAACGGTGAGAGCCGACATTTAGCAAGTCATTATATCGAAGTTGCTGCTGCCATATTGAATTTCATTGATGCTAAGTATTTTTTCCGTGATAGCGGGCGTGTTTCTAGGCCTGATCCCTAGTGCCTAGCGATTAACCTGATGCTAAAAACCAACCACTGTTGCAGGAGTTTTCCCAGTGGAATCTTGTCCCACCAACACTGTCTATCTGTTTTTTTCAAACGTACTACAAGAAATACATGTAAATTTGTAATCAAATAATGAACTATTTCTTGCGGTCAGATTTTACAATTCTGAGTAACTTAAATTTAAGAGCTTGTGGAACATAGTTAAGGTAACTTAGAGTAAAGATTTGAATTCCCGGACTCGCTCTTATACATGAGTAAACTTTCTAGATGATTGGTTCTCTTCTGTGCTTCAAAGGCTTTCATCTGGGTTAACTGATTTTCTTCTAACTCCGCAAAAATCACCTTTTTAATGCCAATCCGATCTAGGAACGTGTGCCAAAGGTTTGTTAGCCACTAGCAATTAAGTGCTACCCTCGTAAAACATAAACGATTTATATCTAAGAAAAAAAACAAAGTCTCCTCCAAAATATAAATCCAACAGCACAAAAACGGCTAGGTCCAAAAGACTTTTTTCGATTGTAAATCTTTGATAATATTATCACCCAGGAATATATGATAAAACTAAGAAGGATAAAAAAGATGGCGACAAAAACACCTGTTAATTTTGATTATGATTCATCAAACTCTACTCTTTGTGGTTTTGCAGTAAATGATATATCTTAATTGGTCAATAAAATTGTTGGAAATGCATGAGTTTTTGTTTGCTAAACAAAGTCCAGGGATCCAAAGAAGTGCACTCTATCGTCATTCGCGAAGATATCTTTTGGCAATCATCAAGGTTTTTTAGCGGTTATTTTAAACTTCTCTTGATGAATAATACTGCCAATTTAAGTATCTTCGTAGCATCTAAGAAATAATGACAATTGCAAAAATTTATTTTGTGGCCAAAACGTAATTATGTTTTGTCATATATCATAATATTTGTGGCTAAAACAAGATATGTATGCCATAAACATGAACATGTGTATATGAAAACGAAATGTAGTGTTTAGTAGAAATTAGATTGTGTTCACTATAGGTGGCAGCCATGTTAGATGGTGTTCACTGTAGGTGGTTTGTAATCATTCCTAAGGGAATAAACGTTTCTGCTATTTTGGATGTTGTTTACTATTCACCATTTTCCATACGTCGGTTTACTGGTCAAACGCAAAGCATTCAGTCGAGGTTGCAAGTTCATTCAATAATCCTTTGAAAGTACCTTTGCGCCTCGCTTGAGCGCTTTTTGTTTGACCAGTGAACCGATGTATGGAAAATTGTAAATAGGTGGTATGTAATAATTCTTAAGGACGTTTGCGGTCATTGTTCGCGCCAGCTATTTTACGCATGAGTTTAGTGCGCGTGCGCTCATCATGATGACGTCATACGATTTGAGGGACAAAATATCAAGAAAACCCATTTTTCACTTCTTTACGGCAAAATATCTTTGAAACCAATTCGGTGACCCCCTTTTACTTTATCTTATAACCAAGAAACTACCCAAATCTACAAAATATGTAAAATGAAAAAAATACGGAAACGCACCGTGTTTCCCCCTCATTAATTCCCTTAATTCCACAGCGTTTAGGAAGAAAACGATTTCGGTGACCCCCTTTTTATTTCATTTTTCGAACAAGAATATGTTGGGGTATGTTTATGCTAAGTTTAAAAAGATTCTGACTGCAACTTCATTTCCCCGCGAACGTCCTTGGAAATGGAAATGGCAGCGATGTTGTATGATGCTCACTATAGGTGGTTCGTAATCATTCTTAAGGGTTGAAATGTGGCCATGCAGCAATGTTGGATGAATTGCTAAACAAAGGAATAGTTGAGTGAAATCTTATCCTATCCTTATCTTATCCTGTATTTCAGATTGTATCAACTATCAACAGCTATTATTACGAGACTTGTTCCACAATTACGATAGTGACGCCAATCCAGGGGGAACCGGAAATGAATTAAGTTCAAAAGGAGCATCCGTTACGTTTGCAGCAAAGCTCGTTAGGGTGATTGAACTGGTGAGAGATTTGATAGTTTGCTTGTCATCTATAGACCTTTATCACACAGCGGCCATGTTTATTCTCGTGAGAAAAAATAAAATTGTTTCATCCGCATAAATGTATTTTATAGTATTTAATGCGAGGCAACGCGTTCAAACCAACATGGCTGCCGCGCCGTATTTGTCTCATATTTATTCTAGAACGACCAACATTTTTTGTAAATACAAACTCATGCACTGACCAGTATTGTTATCTCCTACAATATTTATATAAGTGTAAATAAAGAACTTGAACTTGAACTTATGAAAAAGGCCCATTCACTCTCTCATTCATTCGACCTTTTATTCTAGTTTCTTATATGTATTTTTTAGTTCATGTCTGAGTTTTGTTTTTGTTTTTTCTCTTTTATGCTCTGTTTTTAGTCACAGAAATCATTTTAAAATAAAAGTTTTGATAATTAAATTAGTTTTAATGATGGTTGTTTTAATTGTTGTACAGAACGAAAGAGCCAATACCATACAGACACAATGGTGGATCCAGCAGGTATAACCGTTCTCCAAAAGGAAGAAAGGAACACCCGCCCCAGTTTTGATGGGGCTTATCATGCGGCAGCCATGTTAATAGGACGTTTGCACGTTGGCGTCATTGACCTCTACTACCAGACTCCCTTGCACACTTTTTTTGTTCAGTTAATTAGCACCAATTGTCTTTTTTATGAGGGAATACAAATTTTTAAATAAGAAAGAAAATTCGCGAAGATCTTGGTATAGTGGTAGTAAAATGACGTCATCATACAAACGTCATATTGGAACGATAGATTTCTCCAAGCAGAGCGTCGTATTTAAGTACTTGAGAATACATTTATGCGGGTTAAACAAAGAGTTTTTATCATCATGAGAATAAATATGGCTGCCGCGCGAGTAAGATTCTCTAGGCCTCCTCGGCTCGGGCGTAATATTTTCCCATTTCAAACCACGTGTCATTCCCTCGAGAATAAGATTATTTGTTTTACACTTGTATCCATATTCATGCGTAACCAAGCGCAATCGTTAAACAAAAAAATTATACTCCAGGGAATGACACGTGGTCTGAAATGGGAAAACATTGCGCCCGAGCCGAGGAGGTCTGTTCATATTCTAGTGAAGGTCCGTGATCCGAATTTCAAACTGATTGTATTATTGAAGTTGTGCAATCTCTACTTTACCATTGGTATTTGTAAACGTTTTGAACTGAAATGAAGCTAACCCTGAATAAATGAGTCTATTATCAAGGACCATAGTACAAACATAAATTATATCACTTTTAACGTAAACGTAAAAACGAAGCGCGACGACGCAAATCACTTTCTGCTCTGATTACGTTGACACTATACACATGATTTCAAACACGCACCGAGTTGAAGTTCGTACGTTACGCCATCTCGAAGTGTAACCAAGCTCTCGCTACCCAAATCATCGAACCCTGCAATATAAACAAGATATATCAATTTAGTATTTAACAAATATTTTGAACCACCCCTACCTCTCCACTACTCCTCCCTTCCCACCTGTACAGGTCCCTTTTATTAATAGCTTTCATTGCTTATTTAAAGAAATGGATTAACAAAGACCTTTCATGGAACAAGACCAAATATGGAAATGTAACAGTAGTGTACGTGGACCCGAAAAGGGTCTGGACACCAGATATCCTTCTCCACAACAGGTGTGTATGACTTTAACTGTAACAGCAAACTACTATGACCGGTGAATGAGCCATATCATAAATAAATCATGGAAGTATAAAATAACTAAAAGCTAACGGAATGAAAGCTAGAAAATCTGTTAAGATAAATTAAAAGAATATAGTCTGACTAGACAGACAGACAGACAAATGCATATATAATAATGTGCTTTTATATAATAATGTGCTTTTATATATAGCTACATGGTATTAATAGAGTGAAGGCATTTAACTCGTGAATAATAAATACTAGTCAACGTGCAATAGTCAAATAGACCGCAAAAGAAAACGATGGTATTAATTAGATTAATCGAATATCTATTTCACGGGTTTAATGACTTCACTCCTCTGTGGATGGCAATTGGTGTCATGTGAATGGCAATGTCAGAATGTTTACGATCAGACATGCTACGATAAAATGCATGCCGTGAACGCAGAATGCTGGGTAATAAATTAATATGCATGCCACTAGCAAAAATATCCGGCAGCCGTCTAGCTTCTTCTTGCTACTAACAGTTTGATTCCAAGACCAAAGGAACTCTTATATTCCGTGCATGCGCAGTTAAGGAGGACTAAAAAGCACTTTATTTTCAATGGAATTATGGGTAGTAGAAGTGGAAACTGTACGAAAATTGTCTTTGAATTTCAGCAAAAAGATATAATTTAGCGCTGTTGACCAAGGTAATTTTGGCCAATGCGGAAACGAACAAGGAACTGGTGCGAGTTTTGAATTCAAATTTAAATTAGCAATAAGTTTTTGTCATCTGAGAAAGCATCTCAATTTTAATAAATCAGGCAAATTTAAATGTGTTTTGTTAAATAGAACGAATAAAACGATGCCAACATTTTTTAGAATAGAAATGTTGATATGATGTAAGGGAAACGTTTCAGTTCAAAATCAAACTTGATCCAAAATTCATCCAACATTTAAAAAAAACACCTCCCAACATCGTTGGAATATAATGACTAACCGTCCCAAACATTTGACTCAGTGTTGACTTGTTGAGTAAATGTTGGTTCAAATGTGAGAGGGCCTTAGTGACTGTCTAAGCAAGTGACAAGCAGTCGAAGAACAGGTAATCCTAGAATACCAGACACGATGTATCAGTTTACAGTTGTTAATTTATTTTTCCGCCTACAGACGCCTCTGATTTGGTTCGTTTAATGAATATGTCTATCTGTCTGTCTATTTGTCTGTCTGTCTGTCTATTTGTCAAGCTTGCTTTACTCTTATTTTGTTTATTCTATTTTGATTATTTTTTTGAGTTTAGTAGCATTTGGATCGACTCTTTTGGTACGAGTTTCATATTTACGTTGATTGTATTGGCTGTCCCTTTGCACTTACATGGCTTCGGAATTTATCAATCACAAAACACTAGCACTGCATTAATCTTTCATAGACCACTTTACCTTGTGTAATGTTTTCCAATTACAGACCACGTGTCATTCTTTTGAGAATGAGGTTCTAGTTTTGAGTTGCATCAAAATTTATGTGTCTTCTCATGAGCAACCGTTTAACAAACGATGATACTCTAGAGAATGACGCACTTGCCACCTAAATATTAAAATTTGTTGAATTTAAATTTTGATATGTTTTTTTATTTTTATTAATGTTTTTTATTTTATTTTAATGTTAATCTTGTTTGTACTGTATGTAAATTGGTACGAAAGTTTTGTTTTCTTATCTAGTCACAAAATTTGTATGTTACAAGTCTTATAAAATGTATATGTTTATATTCTGACAAATAAACTAAATGAAACTAAACTAAACTTGGTCTGAAATGGGAAAATATAACACCGATGACAACACGACGAATTAAGTCTGTTGTCTTCTTTAACGATGTGTTGATGTTGTTCATCGCCATGTTACCCTTACACAGCGTTCGATTGTTCGACAGTGCGGCGGACGACGATCGCCTTAGCGGTAGCACCGATAAATACAAGACAAAGATTGGGATTTATCCTGATGGAAAACATTACTGGCTGGCTCCAGCTATGTTTAAGAGCGTCTGTGACGTCAATACAAGGTATATATGAATCACATGCTCAAAATTGTTGAAACCTTATGATTGCATCGAATCTTGAAATAAACGCGCGCTTGGCTGATCTAAGCCAGGGTAAAGTTAATTTACAGGTTGATTGAAACCTAAAACAACATCTGGGTTTATCTAAGTCAGGGTACGGCTATCTCACAAATCGAATTGAAATTTAGCTTGTTGGGTTTTGCGAAGTGAGGAAGAACCCTCTAATCGATTAAGGGAGAGACTTACTCACAGGTTATTCTTTACTTTACCGTTGGTATTTATGAATATTATGAGACTGAAATAAGGCTAACCCTGTGTAAATGCGTCTGTAATAGACCCCGTCTTGCACTGAGTCTCGAGTGGAGATATTCTGAGTCAGTGACAAAACAATGGATTTTTTTTCAAAATAAAAGACGGTTTATTTTTTAATTGTCCCCCAGAACAATTTCTCTCGGAAATCAATGTAAGGGATCTATAAGTTGGAAACACCGCGGTTACTTGGAACTATTGTTGTTATTTAATCAGGTTTTTCCCGTTCGACGATCAGACGTGTACGCTACAGTTTGGATCCTGGGCGTTCGACAGTTCCAAGTTGGACATGATTTTTGACCGGAATGAGAGCGGAACCAGCCCTTACCAAACGAACACAGAATGGGAGCTATTGGCTTTTGATGCTACATTGAAATATGTTAGTAATGATTTTGTTAAGTTTTGTTTTTGCCGAGTTTCATCCAACATGGCGGCCAATCATCACGTGACCATGACCTAAATCATCTCATCAGTAACATTTTTGTTTACCACGAAAACTGACGTAGAATCTCTTTCTTCTCTCTACAGACAAAATACTCTTGCTGCCAATATCCTTACACAAGCGTGCTTCTTGAAGTCAAACTAAGACGTCGGTTTTATTACTATATGGTCAACCTTGTCGTGCCTTGCTCCCTGATCGCCGTCATGGTACTTTTGTCCTTTGTACTACCTCCAGAGGCTGGCGAGAGGATTAGTCTTGGAATTACCGTTCTCATGGCAATGGCTATATTCCAGGAACTGACGTCAGAGAAACTACCCGTTGAGTCAACCCACACACCATTACTAGGTAAGATATGTTAAATTAATATGGCTTAGGTAGAAATATGGTCAGTGAAGATAATGGACCACTTGGACGATACGGCGTCCATCTTTAATCGCAAGGCATTATGGGGCGTCCAGGGGGCAAACAAAACTTAGTTGCAGTCATGACGTTGATTGATATTAAAAGCTTACCACAAGAGAATACGACAAAAGATTAATTAAGAAGGCACATCGATCACCTTTAGCAATAAAAGAAAAACAAACACGCCAAATTCTACATATTTCTCTCTATATAGTTCCTTGAACATGAAAACGTTCATTAGATGCCAAGATTTGTTTGGCATCAACTATCCTTTTCTCCTTACGACTCCTTATAACACTCTCATTCTCACTTTCACTCACCCTAATTGTGCTTCAAAAATTGTCCTTTCAGCCCAATATTATTCCAGTGCAATAGCAGAAATCGGCCTCGCTATTTTTGCCACTTCAATTATCCTCAACTTTCATTATCGCAAGAACAAGATGCCAAATTACCTTCGAAAGCTGATCTTCTCGTTCGCTGGCCCAATCGTTGGCATGAAAAAGTATAAGAATTTAGCAAGACCGGAGAAATTTCTGCGAACAGGTCAAGAACGAGCAAATGGAACGTCAAACGACAACGAACACTTCATGAAAGGAAACAATTGTGAGTTAAAGTCCTTGAGCCTTCTGCAAAACGATTTGATTGCCTGTGAGAAAGAGCCAAGAAAAGAGTTCCAACGGGGTAAAAATCACAGCAGCATCCGGGAAACTCACATTCTCGAAGAGAGTGATGATAATAGCGCTGACCAGGAAGACCGAGGTGATAACGTCGAGAAGGAACTCGCAGACATATACGCTAAAGAATGGCAGGAAGCGGCCCGAATCCTTGATCGACTAGTTCTTCTAGTTGCCGTTGTTGTGTGCATCTGTACTTTTGCTGCTATTTTTATTCAAGCGCCAAGAGTTCAAGAACATCTTTTTGGGGAGCCCGCGATCACAGAGGAGCAGAGATTACTCCTCGGAAGAAAATGAATAACACTCTCCTAGACAAAATAATTGACTTTTTGCGAGTTCTAAATTACCGCTTTGTTCCTTTAGCAAGGACTCATTTACTCTGGGTTGGCCTCGAATCAGTGTCTAGATCAGTATACACTAATACCAACGGTTAAGTAAAGAATGCACAACTAACATTACGCGGAATACTTTGAAATTCAACGGACCTTCACTGGAACACATAAATATTCTACACAAAATCAAGGCTAACCCTGAGCAACAGAGAACTCGAAACTGCAGTATTATCTTCAACAATACAAACACTTTGAAATTCCACGGACCTTGACTGGAGCACGTGAATATTCTACAAAAAATCGAAGCTATCCCTGAGCAACAGAGAACTCGAATGTGTAGTATTCGTTTATCAGCAATTCTTATGTAGTCATGAATGGACCTTCGAGATAACAATAATAGTAATAACAGCATTTACATCATTAACACATCGTTGCATTACAAATACATTAATTACGATATGTTTATTAGATAGTATAATAATAAACGAAACGAAACGTTAATATAGAGCAAGTACTGCATCGGTTACTCATAGCCACCATGTTGGTTGACGATAACAAAGCATTCCTCATTTGCTTCTCTTGTTAGGTCAACAAACATGGCGGTTATGTTATTCATATCTCGAGGGATTTTGAGGCACATGGTTGCAGACATTGAATTCCTTATTCTTTATTAACTGGAAATGATATCGAGGCTTTGAACCATCAAGTGATGGCACACAGTCGTGACGGGAGGCAGGAACAATTGAATCTGGTCTAATCTGATTTACATGATAAAGAATATTCAGTTTCCCAGAGGAAAAAAAGACAATTTTTGTGCCTCCTGTCATGTCTGCCATCACGTGATGGTCAAAGTCTTTTTACTTGGGGAAAAGATTTCTGACGGAATCGCTGTACAATGATAGGCTGATCTAAATTCAGGCAGGTGCTTCGAAAGAGGATCCCGGCATATATTTTCTTGATAGTTTTCAAACAGAGATAATCACGGCGTACTTCCTGACTAGAGGAAGAGACACGAAAGATCGATAAATAATTGCTGATAAATAATCTTATTTCTAAAATAAAATAAATACGATGGTGAAATTTTGACCGAGAAACACAAGCGTTTATTTTTAGCATAGAAATAATGAATAGACTTCTTTACCTTGGTCGTAATGTCAAGTGTCATTCCACTTATCATGTTTATTATTTTATATTATTTTATTTGGAGATTTGCCAAAGGCAGGTAATTTACAAAGTCCCCTACGTAGTAAATCACCCTGGATAAAATTAAACAGAGAATTGTATTTTCAAGGGAATAACACGTGGTTGAAATGAAAAAAACATTACATCCCAAGGTTAAGAGGTCTATTGCCCGGTCTATTGCAGAGGGGTTGAAAGTCAACAATAAAGTCGCGTAGTTTTGTTTGTCACGTGACTTAACCAGCTGATAAGATTTCAATTTTCTTCTTGTCATTCTTTACTCGTCAAAGAGGAAGACTTGGTTTTAGTGAAATAACGGTACAAACAGTTATGTGTGAAAATAAACCAATCAGAAATTAGTAACAAACACGTGATCGTAATGAAACGGATATTTACTTTTTGGTTATAACTTTTCAAAAATAATCAATAATGTATGATTAATAATTCTAAAAATCATAGAAATTAAACTATTTACACTTAGTTATTGAATAATTACTGGAATTTCCAACTGATATTATATTGGCTAGCGTGACATTATGAAAATTGCCATAAAAATTCAAATAATAATTGAAACTTAATAAGCTGGAAGAAAAAAGGAAATTATGATGCGTGATAGACACCATGTCTCACATGACGCCATATTGGCTAACGTGAGAGCCACTATGACGATATCCTGGTTCAGCGATCAAACGCAAAACAATCCGAGTCGAGGCTCCGTAGAAACAATAGCGTGATTCTTTTGTTACCTCGAAGCTTCGACTCAGATTGCTTTGTTCTTGGTCACTAAACCAGCGAGCCTGTGAATGTTATGTTGTTTAATGTCTGGCGAATTTTCATAATCATAATCATCTAATTAGCCCCCCCCCCTCCCATTTGAAGAAATTGTAGATGACCCCATCCCCCCCAAATACACTCATACCTGTTCAAATGTCGTTAGAACTCTACTATTCCAGCGTCCATTTTTTAATTGATTATCCTATTGTAATCGTAAGCAGCTATCGATGAAAGTCTCTATCTTTAATTATTGATTCTGTTCTTTAGCAACACGTGTAGGCTTCTAGATTTGATCCCACCTATTATTAAATTTCTAATAGTATTCCATGCACAATACCAAGGAAGGCGAAAACCTTCAATAATGTTCCTAATGTATTTGTTCATCAATGTATCGTGTATAAATAAAGTTATGTTTACCTTATCATATATTGGTTGAACTAGAAGGTCAATTTCATTTCTGCTGAAACGCGAGCAAGAGTAATAATTAAAGGAGGTTGACAATTAGTGGGGACGAGTTCTGTAATAAGTGAGCTTGACAATTGGCGGGGACACTAGTCCTGTTTACGTTAGTCTCAGTTCTCACGGAATCTCAAACATTAGAAAATCTCTTTCTATTCAACAACTTTGCCAAATTACAGTGTTTTTTTCCTTCCCCTTAGTGGCCTTTCCTCTTCTTTCTCGCCGAGATGGCGTCGAACTCATTTTTGATGCTATTACCGGCATGGTAATCATGTATCATGCAATTTTTATGAAGTCTGCACAACCTTTAATGATTGCATTTATTGTTCATGTATAAACATCGCAAACCTTGGTCAAAGACTAGACAACTCGCTTCTGAAATAGCACAGTTTAGGTCATATTTGCTATGGAAGGACATAATGAATGTGTCATTTTGAAATGGTTGGGGGCCTATTTATTATCTATTTTACCACCTGTTTCATGGGGAATTCAAGAGGACTTAGCTAGAAGGGACGTCCATTCATGGTTTATTCATCTCCTTATTCAATCATCTTTAAAGATTTTGTATAAGTAGAATACTAAATACGTAATATTACTAAATCTCTTAGCTTTTTATTGCGCAAGAACTTCGAACGTCTCTTGATACCTCCTTTTCATCGACGAAAAAATGTCTAAGTCCAGTGTAGAGGTGATAGATGGACTACACTGAAGCTAGTTAGATTATTTCCACAGTATTTACTGGTAAGTATTATAAGTTTCAATCGACCTTTTTCTTTATAAGAAAAAATTGTATCACTTGTCATAGAGCACGTCTTTCTTTCTTTCTGAAGTTATTTTAAAATATGAAATAGACCGCTTAATGAGAAGGAGTTGACTAAAAAGAGTGAAAAGGGAAAATAAAAGCCGAGGAAGAAACTGTGACATTTTAGTAACAGTTTGAAATTTATCACAATGAGTTAAAATATAGTAAAGTTATGTTCCTTTTTTAAAGTACGAACGCTGAAAAAATGTTTTTCAAACTAAACCATTACTACTTTTTCCTAAGAATATGCAAGCAAAAAAACCTTTGGAAAATTGGTCTCGTAAAGAACCTATATAAAAAAAACATGAAATACTCAAATAAAAACAAACACCAGTTTCATATTCTCCGGAATCTATTTATGATTTTTGAAAATGAATTTTGTGCGTTTAGACTTAATATAAGAAGGAGTTAAGTTTAACTTTGTTGAGTCCATTTCCAACTAACGTTTTCGTTTTCGGTTGTTTTATTCCTTTTGGTGATGTAAAATTGAATCGACATATATTAAATATTGATAATTAGGGATCATTTATTACCTTTGACAAAACATGCTAATAATTTAGCCAAATTACAATAAATTAGAAAATTCAACTCGGAAATACTTTTAAAAAGAATTGTTTTCGAATTTCGATTTCTTTTTCCAGATCTGCGTCAAACTATATTTAATTATGATAGAAAAATGGAGTTTCTTCATGTGATTTTAATTCCGAAAACCTTTGAATATTGCTTCTAGATGACAAAAAACTAATTGTAATATTCTTTTGTAAAATTGATAAAACTGAGACCAGTTTGATATCAATGATGAAAAAATTCACAATGATTCTCAGATTATGGAAGATAATTGAACTAAAAACTGAAATTGGTGACTGAATGAATAGTTCACAAGGCGGATTACATTTAGAATAAATATAGAGAATATCGTTCGGCTCAGTATAACTAGCAATATCCTCGGGAACCCGCGGATAAAGTTCTACCAAAGTCAGCGACAGAACTACCCCGGGGTTCCCGAGTATGTAGCTAACGACTACCAAGGTTACAATAAAATAAAATTTCATGTATTTAGTCAAGCTCTAGAACGAGCTGTCGTGTACATATCAACAAGACCGATTGCATTAGGAAGAGAGTCATTCAATGAATAAATATGTTATCGAGAAATTTCTAGTTTGACCTAAATAACTTTAAAATCTTAACTTATCACGTATTTTAAGGTGACATGAGAAAATACCCGGCTGGTCAGTAGCAGAGTTGTGTTATCTAAAAGTTATCGATCCCTGAAGATTGGTAAAGTAGTGCCATATAAGATATGACATGATCACTTATAGGTTATTGAAAATTTAAGAAAATTTAAGAAAAAATCTACCCGTCTCATATCCCCATATCCCCAGTCATAAAGCTATCACAGATCTTAACCTGGCGTAAACATAGAAACGAAATTATACTGTATTGTTCAATTATCTCGATATCAATGTAGAAAGTTTGGCCTTCGGTTTTTTTCGCGCTCTTTCTTGACCAAGATTGCGCGTGCGCATATCAACAACAGAAGTGAGTGGATTTTTTAAGACCTCAGGGGAAAATCTCTTTAAATTACGACATCATTTTAATCAATACAAAAAATAAATATTTTCAAAAGTGCACTCATGTCGCTTAGGAACCAAATGCTCTTGAAAAACTTTTAAAACTATTAGTTAATTTGATTTCATTAAAAAACATAAAATGTTGTCGTTTTGCTAATATTTTTCTTATACCTCGAGGAGTCGCTGGCATTATTTTCTATTTCAAAAGTTCAGAATATACCTCAAAATTTTAGGGCCGAAATTCAGAAAGTCGAAAAAATGACTGTTAGAATTTTTTATCGCAAGAAATTAAAGAAATTATCTTTGACCAAAGATATAAAAAACCATTTCAATGGCTTAACGTTAACTTTTTGTTTTGTTTTGTTTTGTTTGTTTGTTTTTTTTTTTTTTGGAATATTGGTCATTTCTTCGATAGGAAAACTTTCAAACAAGTTACCAAAGGATAAATGACAGGTGAACACTTCTATATTTACCTCAACATTAATTTATAATTACTCGTTAAAAAACGCCTCATTTGAAAGCAATCGTATTATAAGGCGCGGGTAAACAATATTCCAAACGAGTGTGAATTTTTAAAAAATTGTGTTTTCTTTCCGTTAACAGCTTATTATCCAAGCTCTTAATCAAACATCGAGACTCAAGGTGGAAAATCTCAATGGAAAGTCTCACTAGCCAAAGAAAAATGCTTCGTTATTTCATTTTATTTGTCTATAACCTTTCAGTTATAGCAAGAAGTTCAGCTCAAGGTAAAAGTAATGAGTCATATTCATTAAATCTTTGAATTTGTAATGAAACAGATGTATTAGCACTATTGGTGATCATGTCGGCTCTTTTTAATAACTCGTATATATTTTCGAATAATTTACGGTTTCAAAATTTAGATTTGTTAGCTTTTCAGTTCTGAGCGTTACTAAGTTTCTAAATGAAAAAGACATATACGAAGCAAAAGTAAAAGCCTAATTAATTCGGCAAAATTAAACTACGATTTCTCTTTTTTTTCTTTTCAACGATTTTGCAAAAACAACTAAATTCGAATTCAGCCGACGTTTTGGTTCATACAAATTATAACTATAAACAAACGTTTATTATATGTGTATTGACTTTCATTTTATCTGATATTTGTGGATTTTAAAAGGCTTTAACATGCGTTTTAGTGTGTAGTGAAATATAGACGTAACCTTGTAAGTGACACCCAAACACGAATAGAAAATTCGAATAGAAAAGTCAGCAACTGAAAATCAGCAAAAACTAAAGATTACTATGATTGTCTTAGAATATTATTTTTAAAAGGAAAAAGCGGTTTAAAATTCTATTAAAGCTTTAACAATTTTGCAGGTTTGTGTCAAATAAAGAGATGTTTTGAAACGAGTCAAATGCCAAGCCAACTCGTTAAACATTTTGAATCTTTTAGCTCTTTTTACCTCCAAAGCCATATAAAAGGACCGAAATTTTACCGTTTTTATACTAACAGTATAGCTCTATAATTATTCTATAATGATATTTGGCAAAAGATATTAATTATGAATGATATTGGAAATGATTTGAAATCATCGTGGAAATTATTTACCACTATCCGCACGGGTACGGATTTATTTTGAGGCCAGTAATGTGCGCATGCGTTAAATGAAGCAGTCTCCGCACACGCAGCCTGCGTTTCTTTTGGTCAGCACCAAGGACGGACGCGGTGCTGATTGTTCACGCCTGTTGTTTTTTTTCTCGTTTAGTTTTTCTTCTCTTTATCTTTCTTTTCTTTTCCTTTTTTGCCTATTTTTTTTCTTCTCTGCTTTTTTTGTCTATATTTATTTTTTTGATATTCAGTACTGAACTGTTCTAATCTTAATGAAAAATAGGCGTTTGTTTTAGCCTAAGAGATAACGAGGTCATTAGTCGACTCACATAGCAGGAGATCTCACTTAGAAAATGAAAATTTAGGATGTCGAGAAAAATCCGCCAAATGGTTTAGTCTACAGATATTTATCTGATAAAAATGTTCGTTTTCGCAAGTACAAATGGAAAGCAACAGGAGCTTCAGTAACGATTATGCATTATGCTCGCATATTATTATTATAATAATGCTTAACTTTATTCAAATAGCATTATAAAATTGAAAAACTTGAATTTACAATATAAATAAAAATTATAAGAATAGAAATGATAAAAGGTAAATTGCGAACACTAAAATACTGCTAAAGGGCGGTATCCCATTTACTTATAGCACAAGGTAAAAAGCTCTCTTTAAAACGTTGGGTTTTACATTTAAAAAGGCTAAATGTTCTTGGATTTTTTAAAGAATAACTATGTGCATTTCGTTTTGGCAGAAGATTTGTTAATGAACTGTTACTAACCAATGCTGACTTATAGAACTTATAACACAGAAAGTCACGTCTGTCTAAAAATCATATACAAATATATATATTATTTTTAATTATTACATATTATATGTACATACACATACACATCATAAATGAAAGATGTTTGTTTCACAGATCCTTTTTGTAAATGTGTACGTTATAATTATCATAATTATTATTGATAACATGTTGTGTGATATTTCAGTTTCTAGGCCGATATCATTCGAGCACAAAATTCTACAAGACGTTTTTCACCTTTATGACAAAGATGCTCATCCAGGGGGAGGCATGAAAGTCAATGTCGTTTTTGGCGCCAAACTTGCTCGCCTTGTGAAAGTCGTAAGTCAGACATTCTTTACAACATCAACAAACTTTAAAAAAAGATATTAAAATAGAACAAATTCAAAACTCGCACCGATGTGAGGCTTAAGGTGACTGCCTACTTTTGAACGTTCGAATTGAGCCCACGATGAGCGCGCGCTCAAAACCGGCTGAAAAATCTACAATATTTTACTGAAGAACCATACGCGTTTTGAGCTTCAACAGGGCAAAACCCTCAAATTTTGCACGGGACTCTATATTTTTTAATGGCTCATTCGAAAAAACTCTCAAAAATCTATGTTTTATCAACATATTAGAAAAAGTTTGAATCAGCAACACATGAAAAAATAGATTTTTGTAGGGATTTTTGTTCGACTATATGAGATTTTTAAGAGCACCAAAACTACAAAATATGAGAAATCAATTTATCTTTTTGTTGAAAATATCCATGTATTATTGTAGAATGATTGACTATCCTTCATTCGTGCAATCATATAGTCTACAAATAACTATGATCTTATGGATCTTAATTTTTTCTAATCACTTCCGGTGGCGCAGTTTTTACTCCAAAAGGTCGTGCGTAAGCTTCCATTAAATGCTGATTATCTCGAAAACGAGTTCGGGACACCCTATTTTTCTTTCCAGATTTGGAATCAGTATCAAATTTCAATTCGGAAAATCGAAGTTTAAAAAAACTTAAATCAATTTTCAAAAGTAGGTAGTCACCTTAAGTTGTGAACAAAGGGGTGACTAAAAGTAATCTGGCGTGATTCAAAAGTCACGAATCACGCCAGATTCCTTTGTTCACATCTTAAGCCTCACATCGGTGCGAGTTTTGAATTTGGTCTATAGCTTTGCAAATTTGTTTTCGAATCTGATTCAGTTTCTACAATAGAACAAAAAGAAAAAAATGCAACTTTTATTCATGAATACATATTTTTTGCACTGGTATCAATATAGAAAATATAGAAATATTTTTGTTCATTTATTTATCAATAATAATCTAATGATTAGTTGATATCTTATTTAGGAAGAGGTTAATAACATTATCAAAGCTCAATGGTGGATGAAACAGGTTGGTAATGGTGATTTTTTCCCTCTTCCCAAAAAATAATTTCGATCTAAGAAGTACACCAGGGGTATGGGGTGGGGAACGAAGGGATGAGACCCAGCAGGATGATGCTTCTGCTTTTGCCGATCAAGATTACTGATACGCGTTTATTTACTAGTCAATAGAAATCCCCGCGGCTAGTTGGGCATTGAACGGGGACATGACGCGTTTTTTATTTCCTTTTAAGTACATGATTGCAACGGGGGGTCGGGGATTTAACAGATGGTTTTCTCAACGGGGAATCGAGCGGGGATTTTGAAGCTCGTTTGAATATGCAAGGGCCCGGAAACAAGAGGTCGGCCATCTTGAAAAATACCCACAAGGCGTTGTGAGCTGACTAGACGTAAACCTAAACGTTTTCGCACGATTTGAGGTTCAGAGCACATGAAAATATTGAGCATTGAATATAATAGACCTTATTCGTGGTTTGGGAAAACATTGTCACACCACGAACAAGGTCTATTGGCTCCGTGTCAACACAAGAATTTGGAGTTGGCGAGAAATGTGTTTCTTGTTGACTACTAAACCAAAATGACGGGGCCACGGGGGTTTTACAGTAAAATATCTGATTTTAACACCACTCAAATGTTAAATTCCCCGGTATTTCGCGGGGTCAGGGGGGATCGGGGAGTGGGGTTTCAATTGACTAGTGCATTATAACAAAAGGGCAAAACTCAAGAAAAAATATTTCTGTCAAAATTAGGTGACTGGTGTTTCCAAGAGACCATGGTCTCAGGCTATGTAAACACAGAGAAAAAGTTTTCTATTGCTTTTATAAAATAAATACTAAGGGAAAACATTATCGCTTGCAACGAAAAGAAATCTTTATTTTAATTTGATTCTCATATCAAAATACAAATTCTCCATACATCACGAACTTCGATCGTTAGCCAATCAAATTTTGTGTAAAAAACGTCAAGTAGGCAAATGTGAAGCGAGAAAGAATCGCTAGCTATTTTAAACATTTATCACTTCTAAAACTTTAAAACAAACACAAAGGAATGTTCAAAGATTGAAAAGAAATCTAAATAAAAGATTTCAGAATTGATTATCAATACGAAAGTGATCAAAAGCGGATAACAAGTGTCACTGTGAAGGGAATTCTCTCTTGAAAGAAACGTGGTTTTGCTCAATTTGACAGCGAGAAAAATATGGAAGCGAAGTTGATTGTTTCGTCTTGCCTCGAGAACATAATTTGTGGAGCTGAAGAGCTATTGCTGGTAAAAGTTTGAAGCTGCTGACTATTTCCTTGAAATACTTGTATTCTTTATCGGTCGGTGCACTTAAGTCATGAGGAAGCACGTCGCTAAACAACCGAAGCTGTCCTGACGGAGGACGCGTGTTGTAGCACCCAAGGGAATTCTCTTTGTGGTGACCAACGAGAGATTGTCATGATATTACGATCAGAAAGACCTGCATGAGACCCTAGGGTTATGCCTGTGGCCCTGACACAAGTCAAAATTTGGAACTTTGTCTTCAGAATACATTTTTGGGGGCGTTTTTTTCCTCAAAAGAAACTGTAAATTTATAGATTTTTGAACTTGTACCGGAAAAACACGAAAGTTGTGACGTCACAACTGTGTTTACATAGCCTCATGCAAACATGGCTATCAACCAATCACAGCGTACGTACTATTTAATTTATTTTATAAATCTTAATGGTATATCTTAATTTAAAGTACCTTAGAATCTCTACATTTTATCCAACTTATTATTTAATTTAACCACTGCATTTTGTAAGAAATGTGCATAAAATTCTAGACCATTCTAGACAAGAATTGTTCACTTCGAAAGATTTGTGAGCATTGCAAGTAACTCCCTCTACTTATCTAACATTGATATTTAAGCTAAATTGTAAATTATTCAGTTTTAAAACAGCTTCATAATATGGAATAGGATGACAACCAACCTTTCTGGTGTATCGTTCTGTAAAATAAACGTCTTTGGAGCAAGAAAAAGCTCGCAACAACAGCTTGAACAGGATGAATCTGTATACGACAAGTTCCGTCATTCTTCTCCATCCTTTTATCACCGCACCTCGACCAAGAAATGACTCAAATGTTTGTCGAAAATGCTATTACAAATTCAACTAGATTCATTCCCAAAATGCCTCTCCACTGTCTATAAATAAAAAGGCTTTTGATTGCTTTGTTTAAAGCTGCGAAAACATCAGAATTCAAAACTTGTAATCTTTTTTTTACAATAATAGTGCTCGCTTTTTTACAGCAGTGACGTCAGCGAGTGGCAAGCGCACGCGTTTTGGCGCGAAAATTCCCGCCAAATCCGCATGTGGCCGAACAAAATACCACGAGCTAATTTGAACATGAAAAGAACCAGAAATATTTATATTTAGAAATATTAAATATTGGCATTCAAAAGTGTCGAAAATTTACGTAAGTTTGCGTTCATAATGTATTGCAGAGAAGGGGGGGGGGGGGGGGGGGGGAAGGCGAAAATTTGAAATGTCCAGAATAATTCTTAACACGACTCCCCTTAAAGTCATGCAAAAAAATACGATCCCCCTAAGCAAGGCTCGTAGGTTCTTCCAAAAATTGTGCATCCCCCATTATTCTGATAATAATTTGCCCATCCCCTCTTTTTCCTACCAAAATCTTCCCGATCCCCCCTCAATTTCACCTGCTTCCCCCCCCCCCCTCCCTGCCATACATTATGAACACAGCCTAACTATACAATGTTTGTGAATTTTAAACACTTTTGAACTCTGGTTGCTTTTAGAAGAATTTTTACTTATTTTTGTTCTAAGTTATGTTTTGTTAATGTTTCTCAAAGCACGCATACATCTTCAGCAGTAAACACTTTAAAACACCTTGTTCATTTTCAGAGCTGGTATAATCCTGACATCCGGTGGAATAAGTCTGACTACGGTAATGTTAGCATAGTCTTCGTGGATGCTAACAGAATATGGGTGCCAGATATCCTTCTCTACAACAAGTAGGAAATTGTTCCTTGTTCCTATTATTATTATTATTATTATTATTATTATTATTATTATTGCTATTATTTTTATTTTTATTTATTTTATTTATTTTATTATTCACTCTAACTGTTATCGTTCTCGTTGTTGATAATGTTGTAGTTTAATTAATTTAAGTGATGAAATGTTTTATTTACATAAGATTTATGTAAAATTATGACCACGTATCTTCCTCTTATCCCAAGTGGTGACGAAAAAGTCGACACAGCAGGGGGCCCTGAAAAATTTCACACTAAAATTAGCATAAGAGACAATGGCATCCACTCGTGGTACGCGCCAACCATCTTTACCAGCATCTGTAAAATGGACGTCCGGTTTTTTCCCTTTTGACGACCAAATTTGCGAGCTGCAGTTCGGTTCCTGGGCTTACGACAGCAGTAAGATTGATCTGGAGGTCGAC
This sequence comes from Actinia equina, assembly GCA_011057435.1. Classification (NCBI taxonomy): domain Eukaryota; kingdom Metazoa; phylum Cnidaria; class Anthozoa; order Actiniaria; family Actiniidae; genus Actinia; species Actinia equina. The sequence goes on along the minus strand of WHPX01000954.1, from coordinate 1,200,470 downwards.
TTCAACGAGACAGGGAAGAATTCGAATATATTCCAGGAAAATAATGAATGGAGGGTTACGAAGATCACTGCGACAAAAAGAATGGTAAAAACTGAAAAACAAACTATTAATCTCAATTTTGACATTCGAATGGCTTTCAGGGGAATTGAACCTAGAGGAATTGCCCGCACGCATCCACTTTGGCTCTAGAGCAACAGAAGATCACGTGATTTGTTTTATATGCTATAGTGCGCATTTTTGCATGATACAATCTTTCGAAACTGTCGGCTGTCGGCCCATATTTCACATGCGCAATAGAATTAATTTTGGGCATGCGCAGTAAGAACTCAGACCTCTGAATCTAGAGTGCATCTAGATAGACCAATCCGTGCATGGGTTTACCTTAATTAATCAGTCATATATGATCATTGAAATTTTTGTCAGTCTTTCATTTACATTCATTTTCCATTCATTCCCAGAAATATTATTCCTGTTGTGGGAGCCCATATGCAGATATTATAATCTCTATCCACATGAGTCGAAGATCCTATCACTACATGATCAACCTTGTGTTCCCCTGTGCTGTCATCGCTTGTATGGTCTTTTTTACCTTCGTCTTACCGGCGGAGTCTGGGGAGAGAATCTCGCTATGCATCACGGTACTCATGGCCATGACCATTTTCCAGGAACTGACGTCAGAGAAATTACCAGTCTCGCCTGACGGTTTCATTCTTATAGGTAAATATTAAGGTGGCTCGACTGGGTTTTGTTTGTGGCGTGCCTTCGAAGTTTGAAGGGAAATGCGTCTCTGCCAATTAAGTTAATTTCATATATAATTTTCGCCAAAAATGGAATGTATAAAAAATTGACATGACGTCACTGTATCGCTATGGAAACTCCGATCGCGATAAATTGTATATCATGTAAAACTTGAATCTATCTCTAGACATACGTCGAAGGTACGCCACAAACAAAACCCAGTCGAGCCACCTTAATTTTTAGTTTTCCGAGCCTGATTTTATTGTTCTTTATCATTATCATTGTTGATGTTGCTGTTGTTGTTGTTTTAATGAAGAAATGTACTACACATCAGCCATTATTTCCATCGGCCTGGCCATCGCAGCGACATGCGTGGTTCTGAATTTCTACTACAAGAAAACAAATATGCCTTCCTGGTTAAGATATCTACTCTTAGGAAAACTTGCCAATTGTATAAGAATTGAAACGAAATTTAACCAGAAGAAACGAAAACTACAGACAAACCAAGTATTCGAAAACCCAAACCTGACCATCGAGTCAGAATCTGAGGTCGGAGTTTCTCTTAAATCGATAAGCCATCGGAGACGGCACAGCCACGAAGCACCGGCGGACTCTGAAACTGACACAAGAGCTGAAAATGACGTGCATGCGAACGGAATTTCGAACGGAGACTTGAAGAGACATTGTTCATCGATAAAAGCCGAGCATGTTCCGATGTCTAAAGCACAGGCTCCAAGGAAAGAGACGGCCGAGGAAGACTGGGAACATGAATGGAAATTAGCTTCACGTGTTCTCGATCGTGTTATCTTAGTGACAGGGATGGTCCTGGCTATCATCACGAGCGGGACTATTTTTCTACAGTCCCCACGTGTCCGAGATATGATAATTGGAAAAGCCGATTTGTAATGTTTACTTGCTGTCTCCGAATCTCATCAGCACATCTCTTTATTGTCTGCTTAGCCGTAAAAAGTTGATGTAAGGCGCTGGTTGGTAAATCCATGAGAAAAAATATACTTCACGCTCTGATTGTTGTAACTCTTAAAGTGATATAGCGAGCTAGGGATCTCATTCATGGAACATTGACAATAGAATATACGGAGATCTCTGGTTGGTGCAACCCTAAAAAAAACACGATATAAGATGCACACTTACTAAGAATTGTTAGTCGCGTTTCTTACGACCTTCAACTTGCATGTTGCATTTGGGTGAGTTTCTATAAGTTTCATTGTATTGACCCAAATGCTTCGATTTTAAACAATTGTTAGAAGGCTGTTCTTTGTTCCTGTCGTCCTGTCGTGGTCCTGTGATGTGCTAAGCCTCATTGGTGTTATTTATGGTAAATCAAAGAGGTGTCTTATTGGGAAGGGGGGAGGGGGGGGGGGGAGATTTTATTTCCTCAATTTTATATACTATATATCATAGTATTTTCTAACTGACGATAATATTTAAAGCAAGTAATTATAACTCGTTGGTTTTATTCAGTGATAAATAAATAAATGCATTATATTCACTTTAATAACATTTGCGATTTAAAAAGAAAGCTCATTGGAATAAAATATTTCAGATTCCAGAACGGAGTCCAGAGTCAATATTGTTCGCGAGTCTTCTCCAACAAAATTATCCATTGTAAAAATTATTATTATTATCATTATTATTATTGTTATTAATATTATTAGAAACTTTAATTAATAAACACAAGTTAATTGATCTGACCTAGCTTAAGATATTATCATTGAAAAGACTGAATGATTAAACCTGTTTAGGGATAGTTAGGAGTTCACTTACTGCGGGACTCGGGATATAGGATACAGAATACTGGATATATAGGATAAGGATGACGGGATAGGGGATGTGGGATACAGTGTACGACTTTTATATGAGATACATGGACGGACATATGGCCGGAATATTGGTTACGGGAAATGACGGTACGAGACACTGGGTAGTATCGGGTATCGGATATTGGGATAAGACTCAGTTACGGGTCAAGGAAGGGAAAAAATCATAGACAAAACACAATCAACAGTAAATAACAACCCATACCGAGGAAAAGAATAAACTAGAATCCCCCACGATGGGTGGTTATGAAGATAACACCTTGGTATATGCGTCATTTTACAAAGTACTCAAAGAAAAATTACTCTTAATTCATAGCCATCTTCCTTATCAAACTCCTTGGGCGGTAGAATCTTAGTCATCTCTCTAAAAGAAGACACATTAAACATTAATCACGTGTTTATCACATCAGAGACCGTGTGGTCCTGGGTAAGAAAATGACGAACCTATTGCGCATGATCAGACCAACCTCGGATTTTATTCCAATATAATCATTCGTTTCACTTATTTCATTTACTTTATTTTTTATAATCTTTCATGAGTTTTATGAATTCGAAACTTCATAAAAAGCTTTTGAAAAGTAGATACAATTATTTTTTTGTTTAAACTTTCACGATTGTTATTATTATTTCTTTTTATTCTTATCAGTAAAGTTTTCTTTTTAAGGTAAATTTTTTTTCATCTGTTTGATTTTACGGTCTGAGTATATTTATTCAAATCAATCCTTTTGCTTTATTTCTATTGTTTTCCATTCAAAGTACATATATATTATGAATTGGTTGAAATTTCAATTTTGAAGGCAGAGTAAAATCGTACAACTAACCTTAGCTTGGTTGTGATTGTTGATGCGGTTTCTTTGCTGTAGTTGTCTTGTTCGGCTACCATATATATTCCTATGGCTGCCATATCTGTAACGATATCGATTCTTTGATCCCAACCCAAGGCGAAGCTTGCGCAGAATCCCACAATTGAAGGTCGCGCAACGGCGCTGTAACTCGTACTTGGAGTTATCCAAGTCGCTCGTGCCTATGGGTTCCGTAATTTGACGATCGATTTCACGATACAAATCACGATGGAGATCACCTTCTGGGATAGGATCGCGAAGAGGTGTCGAGAGAGAAACCACGAACAACCAAGCCAGCAGGAAGAGAGAGCATATAGGTCTGTTAAACTAATAATAAAATTTGAGAAATTACACTAAATAAATAAAACTGCGAGCTCTATCCCTTTGTTATAAAAAACTACCTAAAATGTCCAAGTTTTGTATCGTAGATTCTTGCTACGCATTCCATCATGCACAAGTGTGAAAGAGCGAAAAATGTTTAGGCTGACTGAATGTTGACAATTTTTTAATGTGAACTTCAGTAATTTTGTAAAACTACTTTTTTTTTTAGTTCGTTATGCAACTTTGTGCTAAAATAAAGCTTTCTTGTTTGATCTCTTTGTAATCTTTTTAACTCGGTTAAAAAGGGTAAAACGTTAGAAGTATGCTTCTTTCGGCCAAGAAAAGTGGGGGGAAAATTAGGAAGAAATTTAAGAAGTAGTACAAAGTTTGTCAGTGTCATTTCTTTACTATTCAACGCTAGATAATGTTTCTATCCTACGTTCATATCAAACAACGGATAGTATATTTACAATAATAACATAGAAATGTGCCCAAGATAACGTGAGTTACTCACCATCATATTTGAACCAAGTAACACAAGCAGCAGAATTTGACCCACACACGAACAACTCAAATCTTCAACTCTAAACTATTCCTTGATCTGGCCAGATATAGACGCCATGGGGCCAGCCATTATCATTACATTAACCCCCCCAGTGAGAGCTCTACCCCCTTTGATTTAGATTCCTCTAGTCGATAAATTCTGATTGGACTTTGCTTCGGTGATTTCAACACTTCATTAGAGGTTACTGTAATCTTAAGCGACAAAAATAGATCAGAGTCACCCACGCTATGACTTCAGCATTTCATATTCTCAACCAAAAATTTCAATTCCTTAGGTTTTTCTCGTGAATCGACAGATTACTTTATGTAAAACTCACTCCAAACCAAAATGCTACGCTTAATTTTGGGCTCCAAATCTGAAGCCAAAAAAAATTTTTAATCGTATTGATTCCGTGTTGATTCCGTTTGATGATAAATCATTGATGAGTGGTTAACTAATTAGCTTAATTGCGGTAACTAGATGACGTTGTCGGAATTGTTCTTTCTATTGTTTATTTTAAAATCCCACGACTTAATCCTTTGTATATTCATTCTCGTACACTAGATAACCTCGAACGTTTCAAAAACTATCACCTTCCTAAATTCCTTCAATACGTAATTATTAGTAACGATTCAAAACAATTTCGGTTCAATTATTGGTAGTTTTGACATTTTCAGCTGTCCTCCTTGCGTCAGGTGTCTTTCGACCGCTAAACCAATTCTCGACAGTATATTATTAATAAAAAGTGGATTTTTTGGGTTCTTTAGAGTATCTCTCCTTATTATCTAACCAACAATCGTTAGCATTCCTTAATCAAGCGGAGACTAAAAGCGAACGATAGGATCTCTCGAGGATTTGTAAACAAGTTTGTTGTCGCTTTAATAAAATGTTACCAGATTATCAGGGTTTAAAGATAGAGTTAATTATAATCTAACGGATAAAGATAGAATCAACGTACTAAATCCAATCTAATTGTTTAAAAAATATCTATTTATGGTTTGGGACTAGGGTTGGGGACAGGATTTTGGTGGTGAGGAGATTGCGAAGAGATGTGTGTTTTTCTATTTGAAGATAAACATGGTGGCGGTTTTTAAGAGATGGCGCATCTTCTTTGGAATTTAATTAGGAATTTAATTAAGAATGTTAGCTCACGTAAAAGGATAAAGAATATGAAAAAGGCCGTTGGTGAGGAATGAACTACTATCACCACCACCGGCACTACCTCTAGCTACTACTACTACTACTACTACTACTACTGTAGCTACTACCATCACCAACACTACCACTACCACACCAACGAAAGCCCATGAAACAAAGTGTACTCATTAGAGTGTAATAATCAGATAAACACAATAGAAAACAAAACAATTAGAGCGAAGTAGTGATAATTATGCTAAATCGTATTTCACGGGTTTATGAAAACCACTTAACGACTAAAACGACGACGACGACGACTGCTGCTGCTGCTGCTGCTGCTACTACTACTACTACTACTACCGGTACTACTACTGAGAAGGTTTGAGAGATGAGGAAGCGAGATGTGAGTAAGGGTCGAGTCAGGTAAGGTAACCTGCTAAAGAAAACAACTTATTTTTTACAAAGAGTACTCAATCATCGTAAGCTGTCAAACCTTCATGGGAGATGAAATTTCTCATTTCCTGTAATTCATTCCTTTACTCGCTATAAACCTGTGAGAACTTGAATCTCCATTGTCCAAACTGTTTTATTTATCAGCTTCCAGCATATCTCGAGAGCAAATCTTGGATGATATCCATCGTTCGGGGAGGGAGGGGTTTTCATATTGACGTGGGAACATCCTGGTAACAGTAAATGATCAATACATCGCTGTCCTGCGCACAAAAAATGCAATTGCTGTGTTGTCGTTTGTAGGACAATATTATAATTCCTGTTAGAAAACTACTGCTGCAATGCATGGCGATAAGAAAACACACGATAAATAATAATTTACCCCTTTGAATTTATCAAAGGTTATTTCATGTCCCTTGAGTAGCCTTTCTACTTACGAAACCCAACAAAGTTTGAGGCAACAACTGATGTTATCAGTTTATTTCTTGTTTTTGTTGTTAAATTGCGACGGAAATTATTTGTTTTTAAATACGAACTATGATCAAGCTAGTGAGAGCCCTCCATTGACCCAAAAAAGTCAGTGATAACCTCGGAGCGATAGATCTTTTTTGATGATCATCCCGTGACTGAGCCAAATGAATTGAGCAACGCTGTGCCCTGAGTCTATGGGTAAGAATTGAATAACTTAAGAATGAATCTGCAGTAATTTATTTACTAATTATAATCTTGCATACGGTTATCAAATTTAAATAGTGATTATATTTTTCAATGTTTTAATTAGCAACTATAAGTAAAACATGAAAAGTATTCAGTGACTCCGAACTAACACACGAGCCTAAATTCAACTTGTATGAATCTCATAAGTTATTTTATCATTCTTTATAAAATTTAGAACATTTTGAAATTATCTGGTTCATTTTCTACTTGCTTTTTCTCATACAAGTAGTCAAAGAACAAAGAAAATGAACTGTTATGAAGAGTTTTCCGACTCGGCTAAAAACTGTTTCACAATCATCTAACAAGTCATATACCAAACAATTCTAATATGTTTTTCATACTTTTTAGACAACTTATTACTTAGAAAGTAAAATCGAAATTCGATCAAGTTATTTGAACAGAATTAGAGAATTGTATTTGTTTTGTTAGTAACTCATTGCCATCAAGATGAGTTAAAATACTCTTCGAGTTATTAAATGTTCGCTGTTAAGTTCTCCTGCGCATTTGGCATTTCATTTTCTCAAGTATTGCTGTTGCAGTAGTGCATTTCACTCTTACACGCGCTGTGGGGGCGAGCTACCGTTCGTACGTTCGGTGAGCTATTTCAATAGTCCCCTTCACAGTTCCCTGCGCCATCTTGAAAGGTAGCCGTGCCTTTGCATCGAAGCGAGACGTACGGTGAGCTGTATCATTGCAAGATCACGGTTCGTCTCGCTTCGATGCAAAGGCATGGCTATCTTTATTTCAATTGGCGCTGGGAACTGTGAAGGGGACTATTCAGCGATGTTGAACCAATATGGATTTAATTTGTTATTCAGCTGACAAAAACACTGAAGTCAGTAGCACGCGCTCCTGTGCGCAGTGTAGTAAACCGATCAAAGCTCAAGTAATGCTGTTTGCATTAGACCAGTACTGGCACGAGGATTGCCTAAAGTGTACCTACTGCAATAAACGACTCTACGAAATCAGTAACAAGTTGTATCTGAGAGGAGAGTTGATACTCTGCAAGACAGACTACATTAGGTAAGTCTAGGAGGAGTGTTTGGAAACATCCGTTTTGGGGGAGGAGTGATTCACTCTTTTAAATGGGGACACCATTGCTCTCAAATTTCAATTTACATGTTAATTTTACGGAGGGAGAATAACCTGAGAATAGCTCGGGAAACATGTATGGCAAAAAAAGATTTTGAAAACATTACATGCAAACATTCTTTGATGATTTTAAGAAAAAGATTTCCTGTTATTCGGATCTCTGGTATCTCTGTTATTCGTGTAATCAACAGGAGATTGCACTCATAGCATGCTGTCAATTAGTTCATCGTTGTTGTCAAACGCGTTGTTGTCCATGATGGTGACCCAGAGAGAAAGATCGATTTTTGTTCTGCGCAAAACGAGACGTGACTTAGAATAAAATTACTAAGCTTTAAACTGGTTGTTTTCTACCATACTTTGAAAGATTAATTACTTTAAAGCTAATGGTTTGAAAGTGTTGATCAATATGCGCATTGTTATTGGCTAAGCAACGCAAAAATTATGAAAATGTAAACCGTATGTATGTCATGGCATTCCGTACAGTGACGTGTCGAAGTCAGTTTTAATGTTGCGACATGCTCGTATCATATACATACTATAAGTCAGTACATTATGTTTCCCACTTGTATAAAAACCGAATAATAAAATTGTTCTGTTCTTTAGACTGTTCGGCGCAACTGGGATGTGTTCGCTGTGTTTTAAAGCCATTCCTCCGCTGGAAAACGTCATGCGTGCTCGAGAACATGTTTTTCATCTGAACTGCTTCGCATGTCAATTTTGTGGATACAGATTCTGCATTGGCGATAAATTCTTTCTTTACCAGAGCTCCGTTCTTTGCCAGGATGACTATGAGGATCTGATTTCAAATATCTACCCTTTACTGACACCACCTTGATTTGGAGGGCAGGGATTATATCCGTTAAAGGAATACAATACCCTGGTTTAGATCAATCTTCTTACTTCCATCTAAATAAATAACTTCCCAAATGACACATAGTTTATAACTGCATGACATATTCTTGGTCAACTCCATTTTTCATAGTATTTATATTCAATCCTATTTTCTTTTTTCGTAAGTAATTTTGTAGCAAAACTCTCTTGCATAAAAGAAAAATTAATGAGAGAAAAACCATGTTTACTATAATTTACTTTGCCGAAAAAAGATAACTTCATGACCTAACCTTTAAATTTCACATTCAGTTATCGATACCTTGCAAAACAGAACAACTTCTTGGTTGATCTATGGCAGGGTATAGCTAACTAACAGATCGAACCCTGAAACAACCTCTTGGTTGATCTGTGTTAGGGCATGGCTAACTAACAAATCGAACCCCGAAACAACCTCTTGGTTGATCTATGGCAGGGCATGGCTAACTCACAGATCGAACCTCGTGAAACAACCTCTGGACTGATTAAAGTCAGCCACTGCTGTTCATAGAATGAATTATAATTTCGAAGAGAAACTGGTGAACCTTAAGAAAAACCCTCAACAGTCCTATTCATAGTTCCCTGCGCCATCTTGAAAGATAGCCATGCCTTTTGCATCGAAACGAGACGAACGGTGAGCTTGTAATGATAGAGACATGTGAATAATTGTCCAAGGTGTTAAAACAAGGTAACCTCCTGAGGGAGAAGCATCCATATACTCAAAAAAACATCCATACTCGTCCTCAAGCATGTGAGCGATTTATTATATAATACTGACGCAAATCTCTCGTTGTTTTAAGATAAAGTCAAGGTATCTCATACTGTGCGCGCGCTGTTGAATCATTCAAATGTTCCCCATGTCATTGACATATGCATCCCCTTGTTTTGAAATTTTGCGTGGAAATCTATCGTCACAGATAGGTTGACAAAATAATCTTAATTTTGTCGTCGAACGTACTGGATTGATTATATAAGACTAAATATTTTAAAATTGGTTACAAACTTGGCAGAAGAATACTGTTTAATTTTTTCCCAATGATGGTCAAGTGTTTGAATGTTGACAAATTCCGATATAATATTTTTAAATTAAAGGCACGGACGGCACTATAAATTCTTTGCAAGAAATTCAATTTATTTCAACTTTCGGAAACATATATCTATCAACATTTTCCGGTCAGTTACAGTAATAATCTTATGGAAATATTAAACATTTCTTGAATCATTCGGCTATCAAAACTTGTTGTTCCTTGGTTGTTTACGTTGGCTGTGATATCATCATTTTCCACTGTTTTGTTCATGATTAATTTCGTTGGGAAGACAAAATGGGAAGCACCTTAATGATAGGGAGTTAAGATAACGTTTTGCCTGTGAAGGTTCCTGCAGGAGTTCTCTTTTGTCTGGGAATCGTTTTGCGGACTGGAGAGAAGGGTATCTTTGGTGTTGGTCGTAAGGTTTTGTGGACGACACCAACATTGTTAAGATCCCCAAAGCCAAAACTAGAGTTAACACTTTTGAAGAAATTGGTTGATACATCTGCGTGGGAGGAGGAGGAGAGAAAGAGAGACGGGATAAAATGAATGGGGGAATTGAGAGGATATGTCGATTGGAAAAGGAATGGGATGACGGGAAAAGATGTAATATGAGAAATGGGATAGTGGAATGAGAGAAATTAAAGGGGGAAGAGGATGAAAATAAGAAAAATAAATTCAAAAGGAATAAAAAAAAGCATGGGAAAAGAGCAAAGGAGAAAGAAGGACAGAAAGAAAGAACAAAGAAAATTAATGAATGCGTTTTTTTGCCTTTTTTTGATGAGGGCCGTAACGGTTAAAAACTGTAATATGGGATATTGCGCTTCCCTCTTGACATTAAGTTATCGTATTATTGTATGAACGAACGAACGAGCAAACGAACGAACAAACGAACGAACGAACAAATGAGCGAATGAACAAACGAACGAAGTAAATATAGGTTAAAAATATGGTTTAACAAGTTGCTTATCAAGTTTCAAAGTAGATTTGGAAGCAAGCTTACGATCTTGAGTTTGTCGACTAAGTTTTTAGTAAAAAGTTCGTTGTTTGTACTTTTCGTAATTTTAGGAGTTGAAGACAAACCTACCTGAAAAAGTTTGGTAAACAAATCAAGACTTTGGGGGATAAAAACGCTTCTTTTCCAAACTGCTTTCCTAAAGAACCTCTCTGATATATAAAGAACTTTCTTAAACGAGCTCTTTAAATACTATTTGTGTGTAAATTACAAGCTTTGTGAAGTTAAATTACCTACAACGTCAGGGTAGGAAGTTCGACGCCTTTACAGCAAAAAACGCTTGAAGGTTCCAGTATTCTGCATTCGTTCCCTCACGGAAATAATGTCAGGAAATCTCTAAATGACGAGCTATTTGTTCTAATGAATAGAGGCTAGTAAATAACGAAGACAACCTGTTGAGTAATAGCTACACCCATTGTGACTTGACTAGTTGTTGTATAAAGAATCGTTCCACCGTAATAACAACGCAATGAAAAAAACAGTTCAAGTTTTTGATAGAGAAAAGGTCGTGAACAATTTTAGAACAATAAGCTTTTCAGGAACTTGGGGGAGGCTTTATATTAAACTATTGAACTCACTTTTGCGTCGTGTGCATCTGATTCTTCTTTCTTTCACTTTAATTCAGACTGTTTTGGTCGAAGGTGATTAGAATACAACTCTTCGAGGAAATCCATTTTCTAAGGCCTTTATTTGGTCGGAAATGGAAAACAGTCGTTCCTGGGAATTCGATAACTTTTGCAGACGGTTTGTTTTAGATGACGTTCTGAGCATGCGCAGCAAGACTTGTGCGTGGAAAAGTTTGGTTCATATTCTGCGCGGACTCAGTTGGCGCCACATTAGACCTTAAATTTCAATACTTAAGTGATAGAGCAACAAAAAATAAATTATTTACTTGGACTCTAATTTCTTTCTTAGCTGTAAACCACGAATATTTTTTTCGATACTTCAAAGTAACATCAGTTTTATTACAGTTTTATACACAGAAAAACTGAATTTCGCGGAAATTAAGCTTTTCAGTTGCACAAGGAGGACGCGTTTTTCCTTTAGAAAACGGTTCCAAAATTCTCAAGTACATTTGGGATTTTGTGCGTTAGTGGGTGAACCATGCCCTGACTTCGATAAGTCCAAAGGATATGTGACGGTTATTTTATTATTTCTACTTTCGCATTTCTACTTTTCGCATTACGCACTCTAAGTAAATAGCAGTTTGTTCACTTTACTAAGGATTGATTTTGATTTTAGCGGCGCGTTTTGAATCAAGAAAACTTCTATTTGAAGTAGAGTTTTTAGCCATTTGAATGGCAAACTAAGGTCATTCTGTCTTCTTCACTTCCTTGACAAATTAGGTGAACTTTTGAGATACAAATCGAGTTGGACAAATATCGTTGATGGCCCGTTGTGCCACACTGTGAACATCTGCTTGCTCGCATTATATTCATCGAGAGTATAGCATTTCAGACCAAGAGTTCGACGGTAATGCTCATTCATTAGTGCTTGAGGAAATGAAAAACTTTTCACAGTGCATTATGTCGTAGCTGAGAGAAAAAACAGAAGTGGAACTACCGTTATATATTAATTGCATGGCCACCGTTCCTACTGGTTTTCTTCTTTTTTTTTTCTTAACTTTTCTTTTCTTTTCCTTCGTGCCTCGGCTCTCTCTTTTTTCCTTCTTTAAATTTATCTTTCTATTTATCTTATCTTTTGCATAGTTTCTTTTCTTTTCCTAACCCGTTTTTATCCTTTTTTCTTTCTCTTTTCCCTCTCTTTTCCAATTCCCGATCCCATTCTCTTTTTTCTCTTTTCAATCACTTTTCATAAATTTTAACGACAGTAGATGGAATTTCTTAAAAGGCCCTCCTTACGTGCAAGCCATTTCTTTCTATTTAGTTTTATCGCTCAAAAATTAAAATGACAAAAATACCTGATTAACAATACTTTCGTGTTAAGAAAAAAACCACTATTCTGAGAACAAAAATAACGAAACAAAAAGCCTTTAAGTCGGTCACAGATGTCTATCTAACAATCTATTAAGGCCACCGTTATCAAACGTTTCAAAAGAACACTAAAAAGCAACGAGCTCGTATGTAAATCCTTCGAATCCGTTTCCATCTCAATCTCGAGAGCACCGAAAGTATAGAAACGAAAAATTTAAGCAGCTGCTAAATAATGATATTAATTCTTGGCTATTATAGATTAGGAGTTACGTAATATGTATTTCCAAAGTCGCACGTATTTGTGTCTCCAATGCGCTGTTTGCACAGCTTTTTGTCGGCGGTGAGCAAAATCCCCTTCGAGTGATAAGAAAAGTTAAAATAACGTTTTCATTTAAGGGTAAATGAAAATATCCATGTTTTCCAGATACGTGCGCGACCTCTCGCTCGATCTAAAATTAATTATCAATCGTGTACAAAATGAGTTTGATTGTTTGTTATGAATCGTACGTGTTCTGATCGGCTTTAAGCTGCCCGGAATCGTTTTGCGCAACGTTCCCAACATATATGTTTATATTCCCAGGTTTGTTGATTTGGATCAGTGAATTGTTGTCATTGAAAATAACAGTTTTTCAAGCAAACTGTTTTTACACTGAAAATGCGTTTTATTCGTACATTTTAGAATGAAAATTATTGGAATATATTTTTGGATAATTGCGTGTTTTTTTTTATGAAGTAATAATATCTTTTATCCGTTCTACAATCCATCCATCCACTGGGTTCCGCATTCAAGAATTCCATCGTACATTGAAGAATCTGAGAAATATTCTTCGAACATTTCTTTCCTTTCCTTTCCTTTCCTTTCCGTGTTTTATAAGCCAAACCCGCAGTACCCATTCAACCCACACGAGTGTTATTATTTGCTACCGGAACGAAGAGCGTCCACGAGATGTGAGTGCCCATCATCAAAGGATACCAAACATTATACGCCGGCTCCTCTTCCGCCCACACCGGACACTCTAACCGTTTTTATTTACCAGCATTTACCCTTTATTGGTTCTAATGCTTAGTTAATCGGATTCAATGATATTGTCTGAGGTCTTTTAAGTCTGTTATCTTGATCTAACCACATCTTGAAAACTAAGAAAAACTGCATGGATTTTCTTCCCAGCTGAAAAGTATGCACTTTCTCTGAATTTTATAAATTTGCTTGATAAACCAATGGTTTAAACTCTTTTTAAGAGTATTAAGTACATATGGCTCGAGAACTAAGTAAGCTCTAGATTTAAGATGAATATACATCTTCTTCATATAAAAAATATTTAAAATCCCGAGGGGGATACTTACTTTCAACAAACATCTCAATTGGTATCCCTGTGGTTATAACAACCTTTCCGTTGGGCTTCCTGTTGTTCTCCAATTCAAAATGGCGGCCGAAGCGAGAAGAGAAGCGAGACGAAAAAGAATCTTGGAAAATTCCGGTGAACGACTTCAAAAAATCATAGACAGTCAAAATTTGTCTCCTAAAACAAATGACGAATGTATTGATCGTCCAACTTTGGAATTTCAAAAGAACGATTTCTCTGAAACCAGCGAAAACATCTCGAAGAAAGAATTGACCTTGACAGATTCACAAGTTGAAGGACACTTTTCATCTTCAGCTCCGACTTTGGATGAAGAAACGAGGAAAGAAAACGAAGACCATTTAAATAAATTAACGAAGGACGAGACTAGTGGAACGACAGAGGTTAAAGAAAGATGGAATGGAAGTTGGATTCGTTTTTGTTTGAATGCATTGCTTGGCGTCTTTCTTGTCGTTGTTTCAAAACGTAAAGACAACGGAATCCTGCAGGTTAGTGACGTTTTAAATTCCAGACTACTCTTTCCTAAAGGTTTAAGATTATTTCTACATTTCTGGATGGTAGGTTAGGGGGTGCTTTGTGTCCATGATCTCTTCACCCCTATACTGTAGATCAACACGTATATTAGCTAGTACGCTGCAGTACGCTGCAGTACGCTGCAGTACGCTGCAGTACGCTGCAGTACGCTGCAGTACGCTGCAGTACGCTGCAGTACGCTGCATGCTTTCCCATTTCAGACCACCTGTCATTCCCTAGAGTATCATTTCTTTGTTTAATGGTTGCATATGTTAAGGCATATAAATATGTATATAACTCAAAGAAAGAAACTTATTCTTAAGATAAATGGGAAAATATTAATCTTAGATAGATTAGGTCTTTTGACAAGAATTTTCTATTATTTTCCATTTTTTCATTTAGAATTTCTTCGGACCATGGATTGCGCTACAGATATTCATGTTTTCTGTTCCATTATTAAGACAGGTAAATATGCCATATCTCTACCCTGCTTTTGGAGTTATTTTACTGTTTTCCATTTTGACTTTATGGGGGGGGGGGGGGGAGGGAGAAATAACCTCTGCTTGCAGGGTGCTATAGGCTCTGGAAAATATACAGATAAATGGCAAATACAAACAGAACAAAAAATACAAAACCTCTCAAAACAGTTGACACAGACAATATCAGAATCGGCATGCTTTTTTGTCTTACGACTAATGTTGATCAAATCAACATGGTCAAAGTTACCCAATTTTCGATTTACATTTGACCGGGTGTAAATATTTTCTAATACACCTAAGTCCAAAATGGTGCATGGCTTGGTAAAAACGACACATTCTGGGCCAAACGTACAGTATTTACTTATAGTTTGACGCCACAAAATTGTTGTGTTCCTGAATGTAAGAAAGAAAGAAAGACAGAACAAGTGAACACTTTGTATTGACACCATAATATTTCTTTATATTTTCTACTAAATACTTATTTTGGGTAAGAAACAACATGCATGGATAGTAATTCAGTGCTGAATACTTCTTCTCTCATTATTCTTGGTTTGTGCTTTCTTCTCTGAGGAAATATGTAAATTCAATGACAGTTAGTTATAATGCATGAATGATATGTCAACAGATCCTTAAAGTATAGACACAATTTTTTTCCCCCACTTCAAGCAATTTGTCATTCTCTTGCATATTGTTTCTGTATTTCTCATCGATTTTCAAATGAACAAATAAAACAACTTTTTCTGTGCTCCATTCAGTAATTAAGTACACAGGAAGTGAATTTTAATAAGAATTATAATCTAAGAACAAGCCATAGATGAGTGCTTCTCACACTTCTTGAGTGCTTTATTACTGAACATAGCACAGAAAAAGCTGTTTTATTTGTTTTAATATATAGTTACCAATTTTATCTAGGTTATTGAAATATGATTAAATAAATGTAAATGTATTGAATTTAGTTACGGAAAAAGAAAGGTAGCAGGATCTAGCAGAACTTCAAGTGCATGGATGGCATCAGCACTGTGCTCTGTTCACTAATAAAGCATAGTTTTCAATCAATCAATGCCCTTATACTACCATAACTATATAACAAAGAGATGTACAGTGTAATGATCTTGATGGAACTTAATTCAAAAAATCTTTATTCCAAAAGTTTGGAATATTTTTTATCCAAACAGGAAAAAAAACATCATTGCTCAGCTTTTGCTGTTTGTAAAAAGTTGTTTGTTCTGAATTTTCTATAAAAATGACCTATCAATGCTTCAAGGACAATAAAATATATTACAATCATAAGAGTGTGAGTGGGAACCTGTTGGTATTTCCTACTCAACTGCTTCCCATATCCAAGCTCTATGACTGGATAGTTTGTATTCTTTCTATTCGTTATTGGTTTAGTACCCAAAACAATTTGAGTGTTAGCGCCATATTTAACATTACAGTAACTCTTGACAGAATTTTCTTTCACTAGTTAAAAATGAATAACAAGATTAAGCCAAGTATGCACTCAATTCTACTTGGTGGAAATGGTCATAATTGCTTGTGCACTTGACTACTTTTAGTCTAGTCAAAATAAAGGAAAATACTTGGATTGAAAAGGAAAAATACTCAAAAATCATTAATTCACTAACAAATTTAATTATTCGTGTAGCCCACAGTAAATTATGCAAGATTAAATTTGGTTATGACTTAGAAATAAAATGAACAAAATTTATTTAGTCACATTCAGATGCCTTTTTCAGAAAGATTAGGGAATGTCACAAAATTAGTTCATTCCTGCTTTTTATTATTTTATTATTAGTATTATTTTCTTATCTATGGGCTTGTATCCTAAAATGTAATAAATTAATAATCCAATCATCCATGCTTGCTTAGCCGTTCCTAGACAGAACTAAATATTAATGTATGCTATGTACTTAACACAGACCTTTCTCGCTCAGCAGTTCCTCAGCATCCATGTTGGCTGGAACAATAGATTTTTGCCCATATAGAATTTCATTCACAGTCTTTAGTGTGGGCTTGTTTGGGAAGAAATGGTTTTAATTCTCATGGGAATAAACATGGACATTTTTTCATTTTGTTAAAAAAATTTTTTCTTCTAATTTCCAGGAAATTTCATCCTATTGGCTTTCACTGTTTAAGGTCGCCCTACAGCTGTCTGGAATTCCTGCTAATTACACAAGTGTTCTCAATACTTTTTATATATTTGTTGTTCTTTTGCTGTTAGATTTGCCATTTTTTATTTTCACCACAGTAATGACAATGCACATTTCAGTACTTATATCTGGTCTGGAATCATTTTGAAAAATTGTACATTATTCATAGAATTAATATTCTGTTAATTCGATATGGGGCAGAGAGTACACATGCAACTAATTTATATGGGATATTTTCAAAAAAGATATATATATATATATATATTGGCAAGACTAAAAGTTTGTTACTGTAAACGTTTTGGACGTTTTCGACAAGTGTCATCTTCAGAAATTCCGAGTTCGAGCACATATATAAGAAATATATACTAAGCAATTTCCAAAGTGAAAAGATATATATTAGATTTAGTATATATATATATATTTATTTATATTGTCAAATTTATTAGGAATTCTGTAAACGTTGGTCACTTGTATTTCATTGACTGTGTGTATGGGTTTTCGCCAAAACTAGATGTACCTGTGTAAATATTGACTTAAATTGAATAAATAAATAAAAGTACTTCAATCATAATATGCGAAAAGTTTCCGTGACGCAGAATTCATAAACTCATTCATTATCTCATTGACTTTGCTTGATTCTCTATTTGACATAATTCCCCACGAAAAAAAACATCGAATTTCGACAATATGAAGTGGGCTCTTGAGTTTCGAACAGCGATTGTCACGAGATTCTATCTCTAGTAATGATAAACGAAACTTCCAAAACTTGAATCCTTTTTCACTTTAAGAAGGTTTTCTAAACGAATGAGTATATCTTTTAAAAGGAGGGCGTAATAAGATAAGAAGGCACTCGGAACAATTGCCAGGACTTTTGTCGCTATCTGCATTACTTAACTCGTATATTTAGAGAGAAAGAGAGACAGTCAAAACCCCAACTAACTCGAGTGTACATCCGCTACAAGATGCTTACGATCTCAATTTTTCTAGAGTTATCGTAAATAGTAATCTAGGTCCATTAGCTGTCATATTTAGTTTTTCATCTCTTCTTAATTTAGCCTATTTCAATATTACTTTAAAAAACAGGAAATCTGTATTTTTTTTGCTCTTCTCTTTAATTCACTTTTCTTCTGCAAGTAACCAATCAGACTAATTTTTTATTTATACTTGATCCATGAACAATTAAACGGCAGCAGAAGCTAATTCTTTATTTCAAAAAAAACAAAAACATTCACAACCTATTTCATTGGTTTATTTATTTTTTCATTTTTTTAAATCGATTTTTGAGCAACAACTCTTTGAAGCGTTCTAATTAAAACTGATGATGAATAATTCGTATATTAGGTCTGGCAACAAGAGTTTCATTTCCCCTCCAGCTATATATTAGTATTTCATTTTGAAGACAGAAATTCGTCTACTCAATCTTTTTCTAATTAGCATGACATTTTTTTCCTTGGCTATCGCCAATTAGTTGTTCTACAGAGAAAATAACACGCAGTCTCGAGCGATTTCGATCACCTCGCGTTCAAAAATATCTCTGAGGCAATCTTCCTACTAGAGTTTTGAAGCTTTAGCGTAGGCGCCACATAAATCCGAGAGACGGAAAATATTATTTTTGGAAAAACGATGGAATAAGAATAATATTCCAAAATTTTAGTCATTGTTCGACGTATTGTTAGTAAAGGAAATTTGGTTACATATCTGATCTAAAGTCGTCTCGTATTTATATCCAGACTCCAAGTTTTACCGCAGTCTTAAATCCAACCAAAAAGAGACAGAACAAATAGTTCTTGAAGATATATTACAGCGGTCATCTCAAATTTTACGTAGATTTATGTCAAAACCACCTGTTCTGTTTCGGGATTTTCGTCTTTTGCCACCTTTTACATTATAGATACGGTTTAGAGGCGGTTAGTTCTGTCTCGCTCATTCTTGCTCTCCTTGACATCGCGTTCGCTTCTTCCGCATGACGAACTTTTGATATTGAAGATGATCTTTTCAAAAGTAGAGTAGATCTAGTCAACAAGATATGTCCATGTAAAGGCCCTGGAGGCCATTACATCAAACATGCATTGTATGGGTAAAAGACCAAGGTTCAATAACAATAGGACATTAGAAAAACGGGAAAAAGTCGGGAAAAATTGGAAAATGTTTGTCCGGAGACGAAAATGAACATGAGGGTTTTGTTCAAAGAAGTCATTTTATCATCTATTGAAGTGAAAATGGTGCTTAATCCATATTTGATTAGTATGATTTTTGCTGTTCTGGAGGATCAATACTTATTAAAGTTTGTCTTTTCTCAGGATAAATATCTGTGGTCTTGACATGTCTTTGTACGTCTATGAATTGAACCATGTGGAGAGCTAGCGAGACCAGTAATACAGTGAATACCCTCTGGCAACGCAGCGAACCGGCTATAATCGTGTAGACAATTCTTAACGAAGCATTGAAGCCAGTAAAAAGGCAACTAGAGTGACGTACACTGCATTTCCTGTCTTCGAGAGTTGCTCGTCCTGTTAAAGGATGTTGTAGCGGTGTCGTCTCCATGTAGCGAGCCTGCCAGGGAGCGGAAGGCGTTTCCTCTGCTGCGCTCGGTGTCATCTTTCTGTGCGCAATAGCAGATCGAACGGTTACTACATAGCAGTTTTTTTAAAGCTTTTCGGAAGTCCTTGTTGATTCCTGTGTAGATCAAAGGGTTAGCAAACGAGTTGATGAATGGAATCCATAGCGCCACTGCTTCAAAGGCGAAAGGAATTACGATGTCTTGGTAGAAAGTTTCTATGATAATCATGATAAGATAGGGCGCCCATGCGATTACGAAAAGGCTGACTGTAATAGCCAATGTTTTGGTGATGCGCAGTTCTTTATAAAACCTCTTCCGCCGTTCGGCATTAAGGAATTTCTTCTTTTCTTCGTCTCCCATCGATAACATGTGGCCATTACAGGACATCTTCGATAACTGTGCTACAGCGGCACGGTAAATACTAATGTACGAAAAACACATTATGCACAGAGGAATGCAGAATATTGTGATGAATAAAAATATCGCAATGCCATAAATGTACTCGTTGCCTTTGAATTGAAGGTAGGATATTGCAGCGACGAGAAAAGATAGAATCCACACTGCAATTATAGATTTGTTCGCTCGGCGACGCGTGACCATCTCTCGGTATCGAAGTGGTTTATTGATGGCTAAATACCGATCGATGGAAACTAATGTGGCGTTGAAAATGGAAGCTGAACAACAAAACAATTCAACCCAGATAGTACTCATGTGGAAAACGATCCTCTCATCTTCTCGTAGCTGAAGAAGGCCTCGTATCAGCCATGTGGGCATGGATATTAAAGCAACAGCTAGGTCCGCTGATGCTAACGAAATAACGAAACAGTTTGTTACAGTGCGCAGGCCGCGAAAGGCATATACAGCGAAAAACACGGCTGAGTTGGTCAATACCGTGGCGATGATAAGGAAGAATAAAAGAACGATGAAAACTGTGGTATATGGCCCTTCCTCATAAGGGAATGTCGCGTTTCTGCCGTCGTTATTCGAAGTCTGGCTTATGTTCGCCATCAGGAATACCAATTTTAAGCAGTTTTGTAGTCGAACGGTCGATGAACAGGTGCGCGCGTTGTGTCGATTGTTATACAGCGGCTAAGGCTTAGATTGACGTAGTTCTCTGCCCGACTGAAAAAAAAACCAACAACAATAAGAAAGAAAAATATAACAACAATTAGCGACAGGAAGCTATTTACTCGAAGTTTTGATTTGTATTCACAATTAAGATTTGAGGCAGATTTCAGTTTAAAATATATAATAAACAGGTCTCTTACGACATAATAACGAGATGTCTTTTTGCAGTTTTTTCAGTGGACTGTCTTTTTCGAAATCAGTCAATCAATTACAGACGTAAGCACTGTGTTTAAACGGCTTAATTGTGACGAAAATGGTCCAGTTTTGAGAACATGCATTCAGGTTTCGTCCTAGTTGTTTTCTATTAAACGCGCTAGGCTTCTTTACTAAGAGTTTCGAGCTTTGTCTTTGTATGGTTTCAATTCGTGATTTTAGCGCGCCAATCATACCGCGTCACTTAGACGAAGATTCTTACATTACCTTCGACAGTTCTTCATACTGAGATAATGTACAAAAACTAAAGAGAGGCCTAGCTGTAGTTTTTGAATTTGATTTGATGATTATTTACTCTATTCGACACTGTATTCGACTAGTCTGTTAATTTAGTCCAATGAACCGTGCAATGAAGTGGCAAAGGACTCGATAGCAAACAAAACCTAGAAGTTATTCTATACCTTATGTACTTGTGAATATGACACATGTTAACTCGCTCGCGAATTTGAGAGTGAGACACATTTGACACGCAAGGCGAAAAATCTTATTTTCTCCATACGACGTCACGAGAAGATTAGCCGAGGGTCGTTCGTATTGGCCCAAAGACTACTCTTGAAAGTCGGTTGCTGGCGCTATCGTAAGCTCAGTTCCGTAGCTATTGATATCGATAAAATTCAACATCGTGAGATCTTTTCTGTCTGGTGTTCGGCAGTAGTTCTTTAGGCGATAAAGTCCAAAGTTTTACTGTAGCCGAGAAACAGAAGCGATAGTTAATCTAAATGCAAGACTAGCGTGCCTAATGCAATTTATCTCCACCCCTTCAGGAAGATTTACTGCCTTTGCATTAGTTTTATCTAGTCGAATACGCTCTAAGCTAAAAATAAGAAATCCCTATTTCGTCATATCTTTGCCCGTTTCTTAATTCCATTCCTACTTAGCTTGAGCAAGAAGCTCATGTTTTGGTAGGAAGCCACTGTTTCCCGAATGCGTTTTTAAACCGATGTCGTCACAAGCATCCACGCAGCTCATAGACTATGAAAATAATTTTGTGGATTGTAATATGACCTTTTAATGAATTCTAACTGGCCCTAGTCAGCGATTTAGGAGTCTTTAAAGAAGTGCAGTTTACGTTTTTCAGACATATATATTCTTTTTTTTAAAAATCGTGTAGGGAACGGTAAAAAGATTAAGGGTAGATACTATAAAAATCAAATCTTTCGCAACCGCTTGAAATTGTACCAGAGCATTTAAAATAGTAATCTTCTTGTCTTTTCTCTCTTTAAACGTTAATAACCTGGCCTCGCGGCTTCTTTTCGCTTCTAAACCTCTTTCAGACGGAAAGCCAAATTCTCTTGCTAGATATATACTCATAAATATGAAAGAACTGCGATTTTGTCGATTTTTCTGGGTTCCAGCTGGGTTCCTTGAAAAGTAACTTCCAAATGGCTCTCGGGGGACTATTTGGTAACATTTCTCTTGGTGTTCGTATTGGTTAAGCGTTAATTAATTTAATTTCTTCCATAAGATACGGCTAGGGAGCTCAAGTCTTGTCCCTTTTTAAAGTGGTTTTTAATCTTAATCAAACGCTAAGTGCTCAATGGAAGAATCTGAAATGAGTATGGCTGTTTGCGATGCGCAATAGTAGAAAACTGGACTAAATGTAAATTACCTTATTTTACTCTTATTCTCTCAGTAAATTACAACCGCTGTCAGCTGGTGTTTACAGCAACGCACACCGAGAACCAATCGTTTAGACGTAATAACATTTGCATGTGCACTGTTTGCTACTATAATTTTCGTTGCCGAGATTCTCTTAAGCGATATCTTCAAAAATATTTACGGCTCAAGGAAACTCTCTTAATAGTGCTACTTAAATCTTTTCTCTTGATGCTTAAATATTTAACACGCTAAACATTTACTAAGGCGCTTTCCGGTCCCCTAGCAAATATTGCCGATCAGATGCGCAAATGAAATTTGGGAAACAAACAGGTTTGTCTAATGAGAATGATATAAAGTTTGAGTTAAGACAGCATGAAGATTTGAAGAATAAGCGCACCAAAATGTACAAAATGTACAAACCCCATAAGATCATTTATGTATTTTTACCGCAATCATCACCATCAACATCATCATTGCTATCCGTTCATCATCATTATCATCATCCTGATTATCATTATAACTATCATTCAAAAGTTATTGGATGATAATAATAATAATAATAATAATAATAATAATGATAATAATAATAATAATAAATATATAAACATCTGCTAAACCTTTCCTGAAATGCATCCTAAGTTCTAAGCATCTGCATAGCTGACAGAAAAAAAATGAATAAAGATCCTCGAGACGAAGCGATATAAATTGGAATTCAACATCTGTTTAATTCTTCGGTTGAAAAAATATCGAAAACTACAAAAACCAGCTGATGTGAACACTTGCTTGTAAAGGCCTAATATCAATCGAAAAAGAGTGATAAGATAAGACTAAAACTTGTCTTTGGCCATGCAATATTTTTTGGTGTTGCTTTAAACATACCAACTGCGGCTCTATTTAAAGATCATCCTTCGAAATATAAAAGCGACGTCTGCGATTTCTGTCAATTTTTTTACTTCTTTCCATTCAATTTTAGCAAATATTTTCTTTCTAATTTAGGTCGAACGTCCAAATGTAAAATATGTGGACGTTTATTAATGTAAAAAAAAAAAAAAAAAAAAGTAAAAATTAACCAGGTTTTTCGTTTAAAGAATTTTAAAAATGATTTTGCTCGAGTTAAGTTCGCTGTCGGTTTGTTTTCAACCCGGTGTTCCAAACTCATGATGCAATCTCTTCTCTAACTATAAATTCAGGTCGAAGCTTCACGGGGAAAAAAAGGGCAATAGTTTTTTTATAACTTTTTTAGGGTTTAATAAAAGAACGAGAAAAAGCTTACCTGAAAAGGATTTCGCAGTCAATATTTTGGTGCTTCTGTGAGGTCCTACTGGTTTACGAGCGGTCTCCAAATGGTTCTTCTGTTTAAGTATATATGTATGTTGTTAGCGCTGGCCAGTTTAGACGACTGTAGGACTACTGTGTTCAGTGGGGCTTATATTGACATGTTCTGCCTCGTAATGAGGCTAACAACTTATCAAACAGACAGAAAGCTTATGTCTGGTACGAAACCTACGAAACATGTGCAAACCTTGTGATTTGTTGGTCCAATATATTAACGCAATCGAACTCAATTGGACACAGTAATCAATTGTTGTTTAATTCACAGATTGGAGCCGTTTTCATTTAGCTTCGGCTTCATTAAAGTAGGTGTAGTCCATTAAGAACCATTCATATGTTAACACCAGGGCTTAGGAACAGAAAACGAACGGAAATTGTGAATTCCACTCTGAAAGCAATTCGAAAACAGGTGCGAAACAAGGTGTTGACGAAGTTAGCAATTTTACCATGGCAACGCACGAAATTCTCCAGTGGGACAGCTACTGAAGAGGGTTCCTTGATCAAAACATTTTTTTTGATTTTGCTAAGAAATACTCTTTGCCTTGGTTGGTTCTATACGACAGAGTAGTGTTCCACTTATGTCGAGCGTTCCAGTCAATTACCCGGCACCGGTATCTTGGAAACCAAAGAGGTCTTCTAAAATACAAATCATAGACTTGCTAGAAAAACGTGGAAAATCGATAATAATAGCAAACATTGTTAATTGAGAACTAAGGAATCAAAACCATACACGGCAATAAAATGATCTCTCGTCCGCACGAAATAACCCAATCACTATGAATAACAAATTCAAAATGAACCCAACAAAATTGGAATTGAATTTCCGATCTTAACCAAGTAGTAGTCTTTTTTAAATCCCATTTTCGACTTTTTTCATTCCTTCTATTTGTTTATTTGATCTGTTTTGTGTATATATAATTAACAAGCTATAAGGAGAGATATATGATTTAGAGTCGGATGTTTGTTTCACTGAATATTTTATAGTTATATCGCTTAAACAAATCAATTTTGAAAAGGTTTTTACTCCGAAATTGTTAATTTGTAGGAGAAATCATTTAGTCCACAAGACATTAAGAAGATCTGGAACTGTGGATAAAAAGATCCGACAGACTTCGTGTTGAACTGTACTTTCAAGCTACGTGTGCAAATTGTTCCAGATAACAAAAAAAATAAAAATGAAATAACATTGTTGAGTTAATTTCCCAAGAAATGAGATGTCTTTACCTCCCACACATGACAACAAATCCTGAAAATCAGCCATTGTCAGTAAAGGATATAAAAGAATAAGAGTTTTAATCGAAAATTAGGCTGCGTTCATAATGTATGGCCGTGGGGGCAGGTGAAATTGAGGGGGATTCGAAAAAAATTTGGTAGGAAAAAAGGGGGATGGGCAGATTTTTATGAGAAAAATGGGGTGATGCACAATTGTTGGAAAAAGCTACTAGCCTTGTTTCGGGGGATCATATTCGTTTTGCATGACTTTAAGGGGAGTGTTAAGAATTATTTTGGACATTTCAAATTTTCACCTGCCCCCTCTCTTCTGCCATACATTATGAACGCAGCCTTAATGCATTTGAGACACGTATTTTTTTGAATAGATGCACAATTGCTGGAAGAAGCTACAAGCCGTGCTTAGGGGGATCATATATTTTTTTCATGACTTTAAGGGGAGTGTTAAGAATTATTCTGGACATTTCAAATTTTCACCTGCCCCTCATCCTCTGCCATACATTATGAACGCAGCCTTAATGCATTTGAGATATGTAATGTTTTGGTAATGTTCATTTCTCACGTATAGCATGCAAAGCTTGAAATATTATCGAACCATTGTTAAGAATATAAGAGAAAAAAAATTCTCTACAGTAATGCTCATTATGTTTTCCGCTAAAACTAAAACGTTTTTTTAAAACGTAATTGAATTTAGCTTTATATACCAATAGATCATTTTATTTACAATCTCCGCCTCAAAATACGTAGCGAATCACTAAAGAACTAGAGAATTCACAAAAGAACGGCATTAATTTTAACAGAATATTATAAGTAAATCACAAAGCCTGCTTGCTCTTTTAAGACAATAATACGCTTTACTTCTAACTTAACTAAAATACTTCTTAATAAGCCCAACTGTGTCTTTAGCTACTAGTATTATGAGCATACTAATTTTAAGGGGATAATCCTGAAAATTTCTCCTTGCTTCTCTCGTTTTCCGGCCAGGTCTAGTATCGATAAGGATGACGGGATAGTACTGCTCGAGGACTTCCCTGCTATCCTTGTAGCATCTAGATCTCCCCATATAGAGTCGATACTAACGCTTTTCCTTATTTTCTTTTTCTCGATCCTCCTTCTTAGCTTTATCACTCGTTTCAAATAGTTATGAAATTGGATGATAATCATATCCCTTATATTACTTTTTGTCGTTTCTCCCTTCTGCTTGATCCTTTAGTGGTTTTATCATTACTCAGAGTGCAAACAATATAACAGTGAAACTTTAGTAATACTACTGAATAGCACAATTTCATGCAAATTCCATTGTTTCCTATTGTTTAATTAATTAGCACTATTTTGTACTGTACTATTTAGTAATTAGTGTTTGACGGATTAATTGTTTGTACTCTAGCTAAAATAGTTGATGGAGTATAGTAGTTGTCATTTCCACATATTCGGTTCTCTTTTGTCTTTGATCAGTTTACAACTATAACACATTCAAAGGAAAAGTAAAAACCTTGTGTTAGATTGATTTTACATTGCCTATGAAAAGAGTAAGTGCACTATACATTCAATTCACATTCCTTCCATTTTTCCTTTCGTTGTACATATTGACTTATGAACATTCTCCTTTGGTTTAATTCAGTCCAAGATTTTATCATGGATTCGTCCCTTCTCTAATATTCAAGACTGAAATTATACTAAAACATAAATCCACCTCAGTCTCAGTGAATATGGTGAATATTTACCTCGACTATGATCCGTAAATATTGACTAGATCCATTTGGGTGTATTTTTTTCCCATTTCAAACTACTTGTCATTCGTTAGATAATCATTATTTTAATATTTTGCATGAGAAAGACGATGGATATATAGAATCGGATATATATGGATAAAACATATGAGCAAAAAATTGTGCACACAGGGAGCCCATCCAAACTTACTTTGCCTCGTTTGAAGCGAAGTTCAAGGCATTATGTAAAACAAAAGGAAAAATGGAATGAATGTGAAATGTGAATTCTCCAAATTTTGGATAGGACGAGCTGTAGAAATTTCACTACCATCTAGATAAAGCTCTGGTCTATTGATGTAGGAAGTTTAAAGAAAAAACTTGGAGCCGTTTTGAAGAAAAAGGCAAAAAATATCTTAAAATAAAATACACTGTTAGAATCTAGGATAATCCAAGCACGTTATATGAAAAATACAGTTAAATAGACGCAATAATTTTGCTAAGCGAGCGAGAATAAAATTGTCCAACATTCGCTCTGAATTAGTTTGGTTCCACCTTAAGGATGTCGGCTGGTAGAGAATTCTATGTTTTTGCGGCCCCGAATTGTAGCGAAAAGAAGATTGGAACTTGGGAGTTTTTGGACGGTAAACGGAGCAGATCTTTGTTTCTAGTATCATGATGATGGAATTGAGTAGAAAACCGGAATTCATTTAATCGGTATGCCGGGGCTAGATTATTTAGACATTTGTATACCAACATACAATAGTGAAAACTTCTACGAGCCTGTAAGCTGGGCCAGGAGAAGGTGATGTAATTCATTTTGCCTGATTTTTCTGCAATCTATGATCGCATGCAGCAGCGCGCCTCTGCAACCTGCCTTGGCACTCTTTCCTAGTGTTACTGTATCCATTCCAAATGCAAGAGCAATAATGAAAAAGTGGAAGTACCATGGAGGCATACGAAGTGATACATGCATCTCGTGGAATGATCTTACTTGCCTTCCGAAGCATACCGAGCCTGGACAATATTTTACTGGCAATATGATCAAGGTACTTTTAAAACTGAAAACTCTATCAAATACTTTGTCATTGGCCTTGATGGTAAAACTAGGAGTTAGGCGCAACCTCTGAGCTGTACCTACTAACATCACCTTGGTCTTTTCATTATAGAGAAAAAGGTAATTTGACTATTGCTCTTAAATCGTTTAAATACATGATGAGAAGTAAAGGTCCTAGTATGGATCCTTGAGGAACACCATATAGTACGGACTGCGCCGGGTTCAGTGATCAGTTTGAAAGATAAGCGTTGAAATCGAGGTAAATATTCGCCATATTCACTGAACCCGAGGTGAATAATTGTTTTAGCATAATTTCGGACTTGAATATTAGATAAAGGACGATATCAAGATATTTTCTTTCTTTCAGTTCTTTGATTGATGGTTTTGGAAATGCTAGTTGGCAAACAAGACATCAGTGATGATGCTAGTAATCAAAGGAGAGAACCAACGACAATCCTACTCATACATGATACAGAGACAAAGCATAAAAACCCAGGAAAATAGCGAGAGACAGCACATTAAAAAACAACCACGCCCTATTTCTATTGTTTTATGGAAAACCTGTCCTGAGTTTTGAATTCGGCATTGATACTAATTAGAGCTAATTCAAAACCCAGGGCAGATTTTTCATCGAACATCATCGAATCGGGTGTGGTTGGTCTTTTAACCAGTTAAAATGCACGCTGCGGCCCTCGGTCTTGAATTTCAATGCAAACCCTCGCTGTAGCGTTTTAACCTTTGTTTAAAACACCTGTGTGCTCCATATGGAGTAGGATTTATTTAATTTAACAAAAAAATCTAGCAACATTTGTACATGAGTCATCATTTATTTTACTTATTGTAATTTACATTGTTTTTTTATGGTGTCAATCCTTCTTTAGCACGCTATTTTTACATATATTTTAATCAACTAAACATACTATTTTCTATTTTTCCTCTCAGTAATAAATTATAGTCTGGCCTAAAACGCCCAGGTTTAAGTTGGAGTGATTTTCATAAACCCGTGAAAGCAATACCATTAGTTAGTTTGTAAAAGTGAAATGACAACAAAAGAACAGAATGGAATTAGGGTCTACTAATTTGTATTAAGCTGTTACGAGGGTTTATAAAAACCACTCTTAAAGTCCCCTTCACAGTTCCCTGCGCCATCTTGAAAGGTAGCCGTGCCTTTGCATCGAAGCAAAACAAACGGTGAGCTTGCAATGATAGAGACCTTTTTTAACACCTTGGACAATTATTCATGTGTCTATCATTGCAAGCTCACCGTTTGTTTTGCTTCGATGCATCAAGATGGTGCAGGGAACGGTGAAGGAGTCTATTATCAAAACATCTTGCATACAACTATCTGAAGTTCTGTCACACTGATACAAGTTTTTAGACATTTTTCATGTTATTGGAGTATTTATATACAAAGGTATGATTATTTTTTTTGGAAAGAAATAAATTTATGAGAAAACACATTTTTGGGGAAACGAAACCAACAGAAGAGTAGTGTATGGGATCTAATACATTAAAATTAAATGATATCTTACATTGATTGCTAAGGAAATTTCTTACAATTATTGTCAAATTAAGTTTGCTATTCACATTTTGGCTTGAAAATCTATACATGATGGGAATGGCTACCATGGACATCAAAGGTTGTAGTTTCTCATCTCTTTGTCCAATGGACAAGTTGGCCATTACTTTCTTTATCTTACAACCGATTTTCAAATCCATTTAGATGTATTCTGCAGTTTCTACGGTTGAACCTGAATTCTGTACAAGAATTATTCGGTTGTAAGCCCTCAGTCTTTTCCATAACTGAACATATACTTTGCACTGAACATACATGAAGACAAGTCCTCCTGTGAAACCGATAGCAACAACCACTAACTTGGTCCAAAACGGCCAATCCAAATGGCCTTGATGGATTTCTTGTGCTGTGCGTTTGATAAGGACCCATAGTGACCACACGACACAAGTTATTGCAATAACATGAAAAGATACCGAGCACATTATCTTGCGACGCTCACTTTGAGACATCTCAAGTGCTTGCCACTGAAGTGAAAAAGAAGATTAATGAATGAAAAATGGGAATGAAGTAGGGGTCAGAACTTGAAAATTCTGAGAATATTAGTAAAGATGTGGGATACTATACCCCTCCAAAGCACCTCCCTTTTTATAGTGTGCCAAGAGGGTTGTTTCACAGGGGAGGGGGGGATGGGTGGTTAAGTTGCTTTTTGTAATGTTCCCCCTGAAACTATGCATTAACAGATGTAATTCATCTTGGTGCAATGTTTTCCCATTTCAGACCATGTGTAATTCCCTAGAGAATAAGATTCCTTGTTTGAGTTATTTCTATATTCATGTGTCTTGCATGCACAACCACTAAACAAAGAAATAATACTCTAGGGAATGACATGTGGTCTGAAATGGATAAACATAGCACTGAGACAAATTAGGTCTATTTGAAGTAATAATAATAATGATGATGATAAGGATAATGATAACGATCAATTATAATAATAATGACAGTAAATATTAATAAAATTTATTGAAGTTTCATCACTTACTTTTCTAAACGGCTTCATTTTAGCCTCCATGACAAACTCATAATAACAGAGTTCACACTTTTTAGTATCAGAGCTTTTTATCCATTTCTGTAGACAGCTCTGATGAACATACCGTAGTGACCCTGCGCAATGGCATGGTGAAATTAACGGTTGGTCTACTTCTGCTTCGCAGTGACATATACGACATATTGCCATGCCTGAGGAAGCTATAGACACACAAGAAATACTCTGTTTCTGTCTTGGTATCTCCACCACATCTTCACCGATTTCAGGGTCATCATTAATAGGTGGATTAGATTCCTACAAGAAAAGAAAAAAAGTAATTACTGCGCAGATACTACAACCGAGACCACTATGATAAATTAGTATCATTAACCAATCATATTGCAACATTCAGTTCAAACCGGCCAATCAGATATCACATCGATATAATAAGAGCATGAGAACATGATAATCTGATTGGCTAACACTGTTATCAGTTCAATCTCTGTCTTAAGTTTACTGTTATTTGATTGGTCAGTTTTATTCAAGTGGTCCTGGTTAGTGTGTTTGCACAGTAAGACCTTAGTCATATGGTACTTCATATATGTTATAAAGCGTGGATCACTTACTTAATCCATTGGTAGGAATATATTAATGTTCCATATATGACCTTCCTTTTAGCATTAAAAGTAAAAATTGTGACAGGAATGCTAGTCATTCTATTACTTGGCACAGTTAGTATCGAATCTATGGTTATTTTTAGCCATAACATGTTTAGCCAGGGCACATTTGCATTCATGAAGTACAAACCCAATCAAAAAAAAAAAAACAACATTTCTGGATAGCTAAAATCACTACACCTAATAACCGTAGGATATCAGCTTTGAAAATTAGATAAAATAAAGAACATTTTGAAAAAATGGATTGAATGGAGAGAAACCCAAGCTGGTTGATTATGCTGCTGTTGCAGTCGTGAATCATCCACTAGATGCATGGGATTCAAGGGAATATCATTATCCGACTCAAAAACCAAAATAATTTATCTATGTAAAATTCGACAACACATACTGAATGAATACCATATAAAAAATTGAAATAAAGTTCTGACTAAATAAAATATTTATCAGTGTATTTTTGGGACAAGAGGTACAGTTCAGAAAGTGAAATTAAAACCTCTTTCTTCTATGGAATTATGATTTCATTCTTCCATGAATTGAAAACAACGAGACTTGTCTGCATTTCGATCCTATGATGTACAATTACGATTGTGATGTAATCCGTGGAAAACCCTGTTTCAAACAAAATCAATATTGTACCATATGTGTGTTTAATATAGCCCAAACAGGGCGTAGCCATACATATCACCTAAACTGGGCTTAATTTACATGGTATAAATGTGCCATGTAAAAACAAACAACAAACAAATAAATTTTCATTCAAAATATATACAGCGTCTATTCTCGCTAACGCTACATTCAAATATTCATCACTATTAAGTTGCTTTTTGATGAGGAAAGAATATGATGGCATCTGGAGAAAAATTGAGTGAATTTGACAAATGAAATGCAGAAGAAACAATACCGTCATATGTACAACTTTTATACACAATTCAAGAAAACAAGTAAAGCACATGTCTAAATAAAATTATATTGCATATGATCCAATCAGCTATTAAATCAGCCTGCTCAGGATTTAAGCATTCTTGAATATTCAACATTGCACTTTTTTTCAACTTCTGATACATGTAGAAGGCCAAATGCTTAAAAAATGCCATATACAACTTGGTTAAAGTGCATATGACACACAAATGTTTCATCGTTTAAAATGTATAGTTTTTTAGTAATAATAAATATACCGTAATGAAATTCGTTTCAAAAGCATATTTCTTGAGATATTTGAGAAAATTAAGCCCAAATTGTGACGTCATCTTGTTGACACGTACTCTAGATTCAGTAGTAATGCACTAAATACGAATTGTATTTCATATAAAATAACAACAAAAGGCATATTCTATTGGGCTTCATTTGATAGCTTACGTAGTATTCTTCAAATGCTGAGAAACTAAAAAGTGTACTACCTGAAATTAAGATTCTACATTCAAACCTATTTCGTGTATTTGCAGCTCAATCTGGAGACTTGTAAACAAAATGACGTCACGACTTGTGCTAAATTTTCTTGATTTTCTAGAAAAATACGCTTTTAAAAGAAATTTAAGCGTGATATTCTTGTTAATGCTAATTAACTCCACATTTTTAAGATAAATTTTTTTTCGTGTCATATGCACTTTAAATTAACTAGTCATAGTGAGAGAATGGTTAAAGTTGAGGTTTTTCCTTGTTGTTTTTCCAAGTCCCATATCAACTTGGTATACAGTGTAAACAACGTCTTGAATTTTTTTAAATTATAACTGTTGTGCGTTACCATCTTGAAAGGAAGTTCATTCCTTTATTCATTCATTATTGTGCTTCTGTTAAGTGTTGGTTGTATGCCGAAGGTTACTAAGAAGCTATGCCTCATGTGACTCCAGCTTCTTGATTGCTTAAGCAACCAACCACGTAAACCCTAAACTTAATAGAAGCATGATAATCAAAAACCAATATTGCTCTTATGACATCGCAAAACCATGAAAACTATTTGTTAACTGAAAAAAAATCTCTTTCTAAGGAAATCTTCATTTCATAACACCAACTTCTCAATCCCGTCAGCATGTCATTCAAATAGTGTTATGGATGGAAGCTTGTACAAGCTAATTAACAGATAAAAGTATGTTTGTCATTGAACCATGCAGGACACAAAATGAACGCTTGCAAACTCGCAAAAAAAGATTGGAATCTTGTATTTAGCGTGTGACAACAAATTTAACTAGCTAAGTTTTGCAAGTATGACAACAGTCCAGAAATTGAAGAACTGAAAAGTTTAGAACTCGCATCAAGTAATGTTTGTTATCCACCATGGCGGATCATTAGTGATTTTGAAATTTTTGCTAATGAATACAAAACGTACAAGCAAGATTTTCCTAGTAGGCTTAATAATTAATTTCGTGTCCTGCCATGGTCCCTTAACTGAATTGATTGAGGGTGTATTAAAGAGGTATAACTAGCTAAAACTAGTGTGAGCTGCGTCGGTGTTTCTAATGAAACAGTAATGATGAAAAGGTAAATTATACACCGTGAAAAGATGAAAAAACTTACTGACGTTTCGGACGCTAGTCCTTCGTCGGAGTAAAAGAGAAAGAAGTGGTAGAAAGGAGTGTATATATGATAGAATAAGACAAAAGAAACCAATGAGAGCAAGGTAGGCAAGGAAACAAAAACAAACAATCAAAAGACAAAAGGAAAGGTTAGTTGAAAATAAAGCGTTCATTAATCCCGTTGGGACTAAGAGTGCCCAATAGGTGAATAAGCCGCATTTCTTTGGTCTTGCGACAATCATTGTTGCCGTTGAGGGTGTATTAGTGTTTTTTCGAAGGTTTTAGCTTTAGAAGAAAGTTTTTTATTGAGGGGAGAGAAAAAGAGTGTAAAGGTTCTGGTAGCAGTGAAACAAGTATTTGAAAAATTCAAATCAGAGCTTCCTGGAGGAAGAGAATGATAATGTAGCATATTGAGTTATACAGTCACATATACACTAAATCGAAATACGGGACCAATTTAAATAACTTATTATAGTTAATACTAGTTATTTAAATTGGTCCGATATTTCGATTTAGCGTATATGTGGATGTATAACTCAATATGATACATAATATTCTTCACTGACTAGTGCCTGACTAGCCTAGACTCTCATACATGCAAAAACGCCTTTATGTGTTCATGTGAACATGAGGCTAGTCAGTGCAGAACTACTGTTATTCAATATGGTCGACATATCTTTCACTTTCGTTGTAAACCTAAATCATATTCTTTTGGTAAGCCTGATAATCTCATATACAGTCTTTTGTTTTGTGAGAGTTATGAAAGCTAGTTAGTGGAAAGTGGGCAAGCTGTATTTGAGGAGGTATGACAGATACTTCAAATACTTTTCAGAGAGTAATTATCCTTGAAGTGATGAACAGAGTACAGACGTATTCTACATCTGACAAGGGTTAACTCGAAAATAACTGATTGGAAAATCATAGGGTTTTTCATTAAGTCTTTAAGCCTTAATTATAGTAGGATATCGTGAACTAGGCAGATAGACATGGTTTTCATTAAACGTTGAAATACAGTAATAGAAGATCAAGTTAGTTTAAGCTGGAGAATTTTGCTATCAGAGCATTCTCTGATCTCTGAGCCTTAATAAATACCCTGAAATCAATTGTAAATATAGTAAGATGTATATATAATTTTACAGAAAAAATGTCAAATATTGCAATTATTTTGTTGTTCAAGAATCCAGTCGAGCGTTTCAAATAGAAAATGAATGTTAAAACCAACATTTAAAAAAAAACTTTTCATTGTTTATTCGAATTCACCTTTTTGGCGCTAGCGGTCATGGTGTATAAGTTGTTTTAGATTGTGTTACTGTCACAAAAATGTCCGGACATTGTCTTGAATTTCCATATAATGTACTGACTTTAAATGAGCTATTTACTTGGCTCATGATAAATATCAATCAATATTAGCATCATCATCATCATCATCAATGTTACATTGAACATTCGTCAGGGTCAACTTTGACCTTATTATGCTAATCCAAGGGTCAAAAGTTTTAGTGAAAAAATAAAAATATCTGCCCAAGAAACTACAGATATAGATAGCCTAAAATCAGAGACCTTTAAATACTGAAAATACAAAGTGCATGAATACTGTTATCTTTAATAATCGCTTTGAAACAAACGCATTTGGAAAAAAATATAGTTCGATGGTGGTAGAGAAGCAAAACAAACCAGAAATATTAAAGATTAACTCTTTTATATCGAACTTTCGAAGTAAATAAAAACAGATTCCAGTTTTTATTGGTGAATTATATTAAGCTGATGGGTCAGAACGGTTTACAAATAAACTAGAGTTAAGAATAATGTATGGAAGATGATGATGAAAGACAGAAAAAACAACGTTTTTGTTCATTTGACTGTCGTGTTGATAAAAGCTAAGGTTCAAAGCATCTGGACACGAAAAACAATATCTTTTGTCGCAGTAAAACCTTACTTTTTCTCATCATTCGACCTTGAAAACCCGTCAGCTCGTTTCCATGTACATTATTCTACTAACCTTGGAGTCTTTGTTATTATTTTGTTGTGGAGGAATTGAGTTCACCACGATTTGTTGAACAGGCATAACGTTGGTAGGGTTCAACGACCGTGGGATGAATACAACCAGCGACATTCACTGTCTAAAAAAAAACCTTCGAATTGTTATATAAACTACATATTTTAAACCACTATCATAGTAAAGAGGCCTTCTTCTTTCACCCTGTAGGCAGGCTGATATCTAGGAAGTCTTAATGTAGCTTTAAATGAATTTTTTCCCTCGTTATCTTGAGTTTTTCTATAAATTTGTTTGGTACAAGATGGCGGCCTGGAATCCTTCTAATGTATACCCGTGACGTCATAGGATTATTGATGTGTGATTGGCTCAGAAAGGTTTATTGGACAGACGGACAGATTATTTTATGTCTTTTTTATTGTGTTTTCCAGGCCCTGAAACGAAGCACGTCTTTTTTTGTTTCTTCAAAAACCATGGAAAACAAGACAAGTACTGTCAAGAAAAAAGAGCAATGGCAATGACACTATAAAATGTACAAAATAGGCTCGAAAATAAGCCTATGAAGAGTCATTTACCATTTAAAACCTTGGAGATATAACTAGCTAAAAACTAGTGTGAGCTGCGTCGGTGTTTCTAATGAAACAGTAATGATAAAAAGGTCAATTATACACCGTGAAAAGATGAAAAAACTTACTGACGTTTCGGACGCTAGTTTTTCGTCAAAGCTAGTCCTACTCCGACGAAGGACTAGCGTCCGAAACGTCAGTACGTTTTTTCATCTTTTTGACGGTGTATAATTTACCTTTTCATCATTACTATTTAAAAGTGACCTTGTGTGACACAATCGAAAGAGGTTACGTCAAAACAGGCCATAAAAACCTTAAATTTGGAATTAAAATTCCATCTATATTAAGCTTCTTAATGTTATCTTTACGCCTCGCTTATGAAAATACTTCCTAGTAAAACAAAAAATCTTATTTTTATATATTTTTCCCAATATGATGCAGAAAATTCTCCCTCAATACTGTAATTAAGTTGTGTAGTTTAATCGAAAAGAATTGGTACTAAAAACGTATAAAACCGGCTGCGTAATTAGTATTTATAAACGAAAAGACCGCCTAATACGCAGCGAAATAGCCATATCGACACAGAACAGATTTACGTGCTGTACTGACCGTGACACTCAAATGGCTTCCACTGTGACCAATCACAGGCCAGGAAGACCAACACCAACCAATCAGGCCACTCATTGCGTTTGGAAGGCATTTGTAAGGTATGGACTGCACGTTTTTCGTTCACGAATCAAAAGGTTACTCTTATACAGATATATAAAGCTAAGTCGTTGCTGCACACGTCAATCAAGTCTGATACTTATATTAGGTATATACTCAGATCAATCAAGGCGCTTCCATGACATTTCATAGGCACGGCTTGTGGACTTGAAAACTCCGTGTCTGACATTTGAACTGATGTCCGCCAAAACTCCCAGTTTTCCGTTGTTGCTACGATAACTCGCGCGAGTGTCATTTTAATGAAACGCCTTTTCAAACATTCTATCTATGTCATCTTTCTTTCATTCTTCCATTGCTCCAAAAATGAATAAAAAAAATCATGTACTGTAACACTCGAATGGCTTGCATCATTGCCCAATCAGAGACTCACCACTGATACAACGCTTGTGCAATGGCTTCTGTTCCGAACAAATAATAATGCAATAAACCCACGCCAAGAGACCAAGCTGTGACCAATCACATCGTTTTGTTTTCGGAAGCCATTCGAGTGTCGTGTGATGGCGCATTTCCCCATAACTTCAAAACTCGACAACAATCTTTCAGTTTTAAAGGAGATTTCCAGTATGGATATAAAGTTCTATTTCATTTACGTAGGAAAATCACGTCAATTTTGCATTACTATGTTACGAAATAAAAAAACGTGTTACAAGACACAACAACGGGTTGTCTTATCCATTCTATTCATGTCTTTGTGGGAGATATTCGCGTTACGGATTGACCACGTTCCATCGGACCATTCAGTCACTACATGTCTACGAGTTAGCCTTGACCTTATTTATATCATCCCACCCGGAAGTTATTTCAGGGTCTGATATTTATTACAATTATTTTAGTTATTTTTTTAAAACGTCATTGCGGTTTGAATGAAAAATTTTCTTTTTTGGTGGTATAGATCTATGAACACCTACAAATGGGAAATTCAGACTTAGGGTGAAATAGTTTTCTGAGTAATACTGAAATATCTTCAAAATTAAAATCTTTTCAGTTTGAGTTTCATCTATATTAAAGTTACATTTCAAATTTTTACAACAAACAAAGCAAAAAAAACCAAACAAACGAACGAATGCAAAATTAGCCACTGGTCACCATAATGAACCCTTTCTAATGGGAATATAAATATTTGACCAAGAGTAAACCACGAACAACAAAATCTTCCCGAATATTTTCGGATGCATTAGTTTTCATTGGTTACCAGGTTTTGGATAAGCGACCTGGTTGTTGTTTTTTGTTATGTTAATGTATGTTCTTTTGATATGCAGAGATGCACTCGGGAATCAAAACTGAAACCTCTTTGAGAATAGTAAATGACTTGAAGAGACCCCAGGTGGTTGTTTGTTTGTTTAAGGTGCATATGTCACGTAAAAACATTCAATGCTTAAAATGTGTAGTTTATTGGCATTAATAAGAATATCACGGTTAAATTTGTTTCAAAAACGCATTTCTCTAGAAATTCAAGAAAATTTAGCACAAGTTATGACGTCATTTTATTTACAAGTCTCCAGATTTAGTTGCAAATACACGAAATATGTTTGAATGTAGAATCTTAATTTCAGGTATTACACTTTTCAGTTTCCCAACATTTGAAGGGTACTACTCAAGCTATCAAATGAATCTGAATAGAATATGCCTTTTGTTGTTATTTTATACGAATTACGATTTATATTTAGTGAATTATTACCGAATTTAGATTGCGTGTCAACAAAATGACGTCACAACTTGGGCTTAATTTTCTCAAATATCTCAAGAAATAAGCTCTTGAAACAAATTTTGTTACGATGTACTTGTTATTACTAACAAATTTTACATTTTAAGCGATTAATTTTTTTTTCGTGTCATATACACTTTAAGGAAATAATTTTCAATTAGTGACCTCAGCGAGGGTCCAAATACACTAGAGTGTTAACCTAAGGTTACTACAGCTGGCTAGAGTCAAACCATATAATCTTGAAACTTTAGTAATACTAAATAGCACAATTTCATGCAAATTCCATTGTTTTATATTGTTTAATTAGCACTATTTTGTACTATTTAGTAATTAGTGTTTGACGGATTAATTATTTGAACTCTAGTACCAAGGAACTGTTAAGGTTTTGCAATTAGGTAACTAAATAAATGGATCGATTGATCGATTGTTTTTCTCTCGCTTCCGCATGACTTGTTCATAAAAAGGATTCATCAATCGGAAATCTTGGAGCGGAGGGTTGAAATGATCGAAAGAAAAACCTCACTTGTTTTCAGTTAGTCAAACTAGCCTTTAATCTGTGCTCGGTTTGATTTGTCGCTATCTTAAGAATTCCATATTTCGGAGAAACGTCACTCGCAACTTCTTTTCTGTTTGTCAAACTAGCCTTAAATCTACGCCCATTAGCCCCTAGAATCTTTCAGCGACACTTGACAAACGAGGACATATATCTATATACGTCTGCTGTTTGATTTGTCACTATCTTAAGCTCCATATTTTGGACCGCATATTTGAACTGTCGTACAGCATGTTTGAAAAAATCAACGTTTTTTTTGCGTTCTGTTTTCGTCGAGTTTACGCAAGTTATCGTCAAAAATAACTCATAATTATCGTTAAATAGGAAAGACAACTTAAAATGCAAAGCTAGTTTTTAGTGTCGATTATGTTGACTGTGGATTATGGTCTTAATGATAATGTAATTATAGCCTTAGACACAGGAAATAAACCTTTTACTCACAACCTTTTACATAATGGGTGAAGACAGTCAACTAGATAAGATATCATGATTAGGAGGGGAACGATCAGTGTAACGACAGCAAGGATGGGTGTGGCTGTGCACCCCACTCATTACCTATCTTTTTGCTTCCTTTTGCTTACCAGTTTCTCTATAGATTTGAGAGATTAAATATTATGGTATACTCTATTAGTGTTTTCCTTTCGTCTTCTTTTGAAAAAGATACGGCCAAAAAATTCCGTTTTAAAAATCTTTTAATCTATCGTTAGCTTTAGCCTAACTGATCCCCCAGGGGCTCTCCAAAGTCGCCCCACCCTCACTTCTCCTGGCAAACATATTCCTAACGAACTCGATTCATTCCTGTGAAGTAACTGAAAGTTGTCAGCTGATAATCTCAAGTGCGCTTGAAGGAGATTTTTTTTATAAAGTTGAGAGCTAGCCATAATAACAAAATATACACGATCACATCAGTAGAGCTGTAATATCAACATCGTGTCTAAATAAAT
This sequence comes from Actinia equina, assembly GCA_011057435.1. Lineage (NCBI taxonomy): Eukaryota > Metazoa > Cnidaria > Anthozoa > Actiniaria > Actiniidae > Actinia > Actinia equina. The sequence goes on along the minus strand of WHPX01000954.1, from coordinate 1,160,405 downwards.
ATCCTTATTATTTTTATTATTATATTCAACAGAATTGAGCCATTTCGAAATAAACTGAATTATGATAAATGTTTCGCTTACTTTCGAAAAAAGTTCACAAGGCCTACTCAGCGATATCATTTATCATGTCGACCTCGGTAGGCAGGCTGGTTGCCAAGCAACGTAGCATAGTTAAAGAATGGTTTTCCGAGTTTATTTTGCTCAAGATTTGTAGAGGTTCATATTCATCTTAAGTCGTTAGTATTTAAGTGATGCGTTTTCTTAAGATGGGATAAAGTGGTCTCTAGCTAGTGACATCTTTTATTCCAGTTTTGTTTTCACCGTACAGTATCTCTGTTTGAATAGCTTATATTTTAAGGTATAGTAAAACGATGTAAATCCACTAATGGCCCATTTAGTAGTCATTGTACACAAAGTGAGATCTACTCCCAATCGTTCTGTCTTCAAACTAGTGAAGTCTGTCACGTCCGTCCCTAGTGATTTTCACCCTGATTTGGATTGGTTTATTCAACATGCCTCAGAGTGGGAAGGCTGTTTCCTCTTTAGCAAGATGACACAGCTGTTCCGACGTTGGATTCTTCAGTCAACACTTGAATGTACTTAAACAAAGCCCGTTTCATTTCGTAAGGCACTTAAAAGTAGCTAAGGCAAGGGGGAGATCGTTGTACGTTTTTGGACCCGTTTGCCCTCGAAGTACGAGATAAAATGGCTTTCCACCAGTACCTCATGTTCATGCTCTTGTCAACTGTCTTTTTCCTCCTCGTTCGCGAAGGAACGACAATGCCAGCAAGTCCGCCTCCTTGGGCAAAAGCGAAAGTTTTCGGCCATGGTACGTATGTGTGAACGATTTTCTTTTGTACTTTGCCGAAATTCAATCTAGTTTGAAAAACATTATTGCCTTTGTTTGAATTATATGAGCGGAAAAGATATAAAAATATCATATGCAAAGCTATTATTGGTTTAAATATTAAGCGAAACATCTTGAAATTGTTTTGGATTTTTCTGGAGTCGTTGCGGGTCTGGGGATGAATTGTGTTACTTAGTCATGGTCTTCCATCGTCCATACGCTTTAAAACTCTTTTTAAAATGGTGTTCTAAGGTGTTTCAATGATCAGTAAATGTTCCATTTACAACAATATCACATATAGGTATGTAACGTTAATATGATTTGTCTTTTGCGAAGTTTGAGTACAGCAAAATGAATCAAATGTTGTCAGTGTGATGATAATAAAATTAATCCCAATTAATGACCAAAAACGAGATCTTTTTAGTAATGTTTAACGCCGTTATAGCAAGTAATCTTTTGCAAAAATATGTTTTTGAAATAGGTTATTACTTAGGTTGAGAAGGAGTTAGGATATTCTGGGAGGCAGAGTTAGAGAGTGGGGAAGGAAGGAAGAGAGAGAGAGAGAGAGAGAGAGAGAGAGAGAGAGAGAGAGAGAGAGAGAGAGAGAGAGAGAGAGAGAAAAGATTCATAAACATAGGAAAATAGCACTTAGAAAAGAGCTTTAAGATTCGAGAAATTTGAATAAACAAAACTCGAACTTTATCAACTACGATTTTTGTTGTACCAACTAACTAGTTTTTCTGACCATCTTACTAACCATCGTTGATGAAACCATATCTAGTTTCGATCTTGAATGTCAGACGATCACAGAAACACCCCACAATATCATCAACTGAAGTATAAACTCAACTTATCTTTAATTCCGTTTTAATTGCAAAGTCCATCACATTAAGGCTGGCAGAGAGAGCTCTTAATGACTGGTAAATGCGAGAGGTTTTCTAATTTCCTGCACGCAGTCAGTTTTGTGTCATGGCGACAAGTGCTTCATTTTGTTCGGTTTTGTCAATACGCTTTGGTTAAACAAACTGAAGATGTCAGGAATGGGATAACGTTTCCTGTGATTGACATACTAATAAAAACTTTTATCTATTAGAGCATCTTATGACAAACTTTTTCGCTGAAATTTTTTTAAAAGATATGCTTTGATTTGTTTTGTTGGATTAAGAGGTCTTTAAAAATGAGTGAGAAGGAGAAGAAAAAAGAAAACGAGAAAGAAAATTGATTTTTTCAAAAATTCTTCGCGAAAATATTTATACTAAAATAGGCCTTGAGTTGATTTGTCTGATCTAGAGAAGGAGAAGGAGAAGGAGAAGGAGAAGGAGAAGGAGAAGGAGAAGGAGAAGGAGAAGGAGAAAAAGAAAAAGAAAAAGAAAAAGAAAAAAAAAAAAAAAAAAGAAAAGAAAAAGAAAAAGAATCAAGGAGAAGGTCTGGAGAAAAAGAGAAGAGTTAAACTAGAAATACTATAAATTGTGTGGGCTGCTACAATCTGATTTTATCAGAAGCATAATTCAAACATATACAAACTTCTTTTCAATTTAATTTTAGACAAGCTGCTGCATTCAAAACAAACGTTTAAAAACAGAGTTTTTATATATTGACAAAGATATCTTGATGACTATCCAGCGAGATAAGAATAGACAAAAGAATGGAGAAACAAAACATGTTGGCGCGACATGAAACCGAGATTTTATCACTCAGCAATTTTCAGCCTCATAATCTAAACAACGAAAAAACTTAAAACGTCGGTAAATTCTTATCAATGGATCAAAAACTGCAACACATTTTATCTTTAACAATGTGGTATGGCACTGTATAATAAAATATGGCCAAGAATAACGCGGAATTTCACGTGAGAATTTGAGAATTTCAAAACATCGAGCAGAAGGTCCTGAATTGGGTAATGAGTGACAATTTTCCAACTTTAATTCAGACAAACATTTAGCTTTAGCTCATAAATTATCGCGAATTCTTATAACCCCTTAACCTTGAACGTTATGTTTTCCCATTTCAGACCACCTGTCATTCCCTTGAGTATTATTTCCTTGTTTAGTGGTTGCGCATGAGAAGACACATCATGATCATGGATACGATTCAAACGAAGATTTCTAATCTCAAGGGAATGACACGTGGTCTTATTCTATCTTTTGATTTTTCCCTATCGGTTTCTAGATAATTTGGACGGGGATATTCTATTGAATCAAGAACTATTGCAGCGTCTACAGAACAAAACCGACCCAGAAGCAAAACACGAAACTAGAAACATCCTCAAGGACAGCAACTACAAATGGCCTGGCGGAGTCGTTCCTTTTATCATTGATTCGAGTTTTAGTGAGTTGGGCTTTCTTAGCTTTTTAGGTAGAGACTGGGAAAGAGTCTGGTGGAATACCGCTGTTCACAATTTTGATTGGCTGGGCCCGGTTGTACGTGGCCTGAATAGCGGTATCCGGCGGATAAATTCTTATCCAGTGGATAAGTCGATGCATGCGTGCTGTTATCCAATAAATGTATCCACTGGATAAGGTTTATCCGTCGGATAGCGCTATCCAGGCTTCGTACAACCGGGCCCTGATGTTTATCTTGCACAATGTGATTGGTCTGAACTTCAGTTTCACAGTCATACCAAAACTGCTCTAAAGGCCGGTTTAGACGATACGACTTTCGCCTACAACTATGGTATACGACATGCTCCCGCCATCCTACAACCCGAGTCGTAGCGTGTAAATCAAGCCTACAACTTGCCTACGACAGACGCGAGCGTGTTGTATACGATAGTTGTAGGCGAAAATCGTACCGTCTAAACCGGCCTTAATGCAGGCTAATTACTTACAGAGCCGCAATGCAGGCTGGGAATAATTGTAAATGAAAGCTGCTGCTTGTAATCCCCTGCTGGCGAAACTTTTGTATGATTGAATACCGCTTTTTAGAACCCATGCGTTACTAACAACATGGTATATCTTCTGTTAGACGATTACCCTCACGAACGCACGATGATTAACAGCGCCATTGGTGAAGTCCATAAAGTTTCCTGCATTCGTTTTGTCCAGCGGAGTTCAGAGGCTCACTACATAACATTCGTCAGAGGTTCAGGGTAAGTCTTGTGTTTAAACAGATGCTTTGCTTTGTGTTTGTTGAAGATATCGAAGAAGGTAAAATCTGTTGAGTGCCGATGAGATAAAAGGAATAAAGCTATTTTAGTAAAGTAAGTGGTTGTCAAGGCAACCACCCTTATGGATAGCAAATGGAAGTGCCCCCTCACCTGATTACATAGTGCTTCAAAACCTCCCGTAAATGACAACCTATAAGCAAGCAGCTAGAATAAGCTAAATTTCCACATTGTAGTAGGCTATACTTTATATCTAAAAGTTACTGATAGTACGGACCTCTGTTAAGCGACCACCTATGAACGTCCAACCTCAATTTATCGACCCAAGGTGACCGCTAAACAGGAGTTCCAGCGTAAAGTCAGACTTTCGCGTTTTAATCAACACTAATCACTTAATGTTTTGCAGTTGTTCATCTTATGTTGGTTATTTGAAAATGGCTGCACAGCCCGTGTCGATTGGAACAGGGTGTGCCTTCACTGGCACGATAGTACACGAACTACTACATGTACTAGGCTTCTTTCACACTTCTTCACGACAGGACAGAGATTCGTACGTAGTTGTCTACCCAGATAACGTGCAGTCAGGTACAATGAATCGTATTGAATGCAGGCAGCACAATTAGACCCAGAATAACAAACAGGAGTGATGGCACATTAATAAGCCATGGTAACGGTGAACTAGGGGATTCCGAGGGGACCGTTTATTTTTCCTGGGCGTGGGGGTTGCGTGCCGCTTTTAAACCGGGATAATTTTTAAAATCAATTTTTTATCTAATTAATTATTCTTGAATAGTTCTTAGCTAGTTATATATTCTTGAATAGACCTTATTCGTCGTGTGGCAATGTTTTCACAATTCAGCGTGACAAACCTCTGGGGGAATGAAGAGCTATTGTTTTGAAACTCGTCGGGATATCATCGTTATTCCTTTCGTATCCTTTGGGATATTCATGAATTTCTCGAAGAGTAAAAACAAAAGAAAATGAATACTCTGGAGGTTCGTCACGCTGAACTGGGAAAACATTGTCACACCACGAATAAGGTCTATTGGCTTCCCCCGTAAATTTCATATTTTAACGTGCACTCCCTCCCCTCCCCTCCCCTATAACCGTAAAAAATGACAAATAAAGGGTGCACCAGTCGTCTGGGTTTTTCTTTCATCAAACTAAAAAATACTATTAAACAAATAATAAATAAATATTAATTAATTAATTAATGAATATAATACTTTATACTTCTTTGCTAGCTTTTAAATAAAAGTTTATCATTAAAAAAATGGAAAAGGATCCAAAACAAATTCTCATTTCGGATTTTAAGGTTATGAACATAATTTTTGGAAGTACAACTCGGATCAAATACAGAATTTCGGCGCCCCGTACGAATTGGGTTCTCTAATGCAGCCCCCGAGGAACGCCTGGTCAAAGAATTCCCGGAACACCATCGAATCAAGAAAGGGACCTTCAGTTGTCCTTGGTAACCCAGACAGGTTGACCGAGATTGATATTGGACAGTTGAATACTTTGTACAAATGCACCAACCACAGAGGTGAGTGCAGCACTTCACAACCCGGGGGCACAGGAATCCCGATAAGTTTTGGTTGCGAAAGTTTTTTAAAAATTTTCCTCCTATTGCATCACTTCCCACGTGAATAAAAGGAACAAATACGTGGCCGCCATGTTGGATGACATGACGAAAGACACCAAGATCTAATCTTTTGTCAAAGTCAACCAGCATGGCGGCTATGAAGCTTAAGACACATGTACCCCATAGGATTGAGTAAAACGTTTCTGTTTGACAGCACATTGGGATCAGTGTTTTTTTACCAATTGAAGCAGATGATGACATTCAAATGCTTTTTTAAAATATTGCCACGTCAATTGAAGCTACTTTTCCAAATCCTAAACGAATCGACTACGCGATGACATAAACCGTGGTTAATGAAAAACCAGAGCACAGTTAACGTGCAGATATCATTTATGTTCTAGTATGCTATCAATGGCTAGGAATGCAAGATGGTCGCATCACCGACTCCCAGCTCACCGCGTCGTCGCACACTCCTTACGATGACCCCCACCAAGCCAGACTTCACCTCAGCAGCACTGGTAAAGGCAACGGCGCGTGGTGCGCGGGGTCCAACTCAGTGGGTCAGTGGATCAAGGTAGGGGGGATAACAGGTGCCAAAGACGAGATGTGCAAATAAGAGTATTATGAAGTTGGTTGCGCAAAGTGGAGTAGTTCAAGAGTAAGAGCGAGGAATACTTCAAATACACAATAAAATTACTTGTTTCGGATTGGACAAAAGGAGTACAATTAAGTCGTTAATTGTACCTTGTAGTTTCGAAGAAGCTGCTATATTTTACTTCGCCCTATTCGTATTTTTCCGCAGATTGATTTAGGGTCGTACAAGTACCTCAAAGGCATCGCTACTCAAGGAAAAGTGGACCCTTTCAGCGGTTCCTCATGGGTAACGCATTACAACTTTCACTTCAGTTATGACGACTCCTACTGGTACAACTACGCTACTTGGTATAGTGCTGGACTGGTAAGCAAAACATCTTTACACAAATGTACAGCTATTACATGCATCAATTGAAGAAACAAATTTGAAAATTAACACGGCGATCAAGGTTTTCTATCACTTTTCTTTCACTTTAGACTTAAATAGTCCCACAATGCTCTGTAATGCAAACTCGGCTCAGTTTTCCCCTTCAAACACGGAACGGGTATTTGCAGCTGTTAGCACTCGTCCACGTGGACCAAAAGGAACTATTGTATTATAAAACAATAGAACGAAGCAGTAACGCAATAACTAGTACTTTTTCATACAGAATCCTTTGTTTTCTATTATTTAATTATCACTATTTAGTGACAGACGAATTCGCGGAGTGTAACCACGTGCCCAAAACATCCCTCGAGATATAAATAACAATGCAGTGGCCGCCATCTTGGTTGATCTAACCAGAGAAGCTTAATGACGAATGCCCTGTTATCGTCAACCAAGCGGCAATGACGTATCGTGCACCCTAACTATAGGAGAACAGTTGCTTGCTGGTTCTCTCCTGTGCGTCAGTCGAGGGTTTCTACGTGTTTCCGTTTTTTTTTCGTCCATCTAATACTCAGAATGGTATTGAACTAGAGTGCATGCAGTAAAACCATGAAATAAAAACGAAGTTGATACGGATAAATAGCAGTTTATACTAGCTATTTAGTGACTTATAGTTGCTATCATTAACCAAAACGTTCATTTCACAAAGACAAATACACAGGAGGGTTGAGTGATAGCAACTATAAGAAATTCTATCAGAAACGCTATTAGAAATGCTAAAACGATTTTCTTTTTTTCAGACTGGAAACTTTGACGATTTCTCAGTCCAGTACAACTCCCTTCCTGTTGTAATATCTGCGCGCTACATAAAGATATTACCAAGCAAATGGAAAAGGAACATGTGCATGAGGATAGAGTTATATGGGTGTGACCGTAAGTAATGGTTAACAATTCCAAATCACTGCTGTGTTCCTTGATTACAGACTTCATTTGCACAGGGTTAGCCTCGCATCAGTGTTTAAATATTCACAAGCACCAACAGAAAAGTAAAGAATGCACAACTTCAACAATACTAACATTTTGAAACTCGACGGACCTTGACAGGAACACGTGAATATTCTTCACAAACTCGAGGCTAACCATGTGGAAATGAATCCGTAATCAAGAAACACAGCGGTAATTTGGAATTCGAAAGGGGTATAATGAACTATTACATGTGGGACTGGAAACGAACTCGTTTCGCATGTAGTTCTGGGATTGGTTTACCAATTTATGAGATCATTGATTTTATCCATACCCAGAAACAACCTCTGGGGTGCAAAGTCAGGGTAAGGCTAACTCACAGATTGAACCCTGAAACAACCTCTGGGTTGATCTAAGTCAGGGCACGGCTAACTCACAGATCGAACCCTGAAACAACCTCTGGGCTGATCTAAGTCAGGGCATGGCTAATTCACATATCAAATTGAAATTTAGCGTGCTGGGTTTTTCAGAGGGAGAAAACCCAGAGAACCTGCAACAAAACCCTCGAATCATAGAGGAGACCTAGCGAACTCTGATCCTCTGAGTTAGCACTCGTTCAAATCCACCGAAAGGACCAATTGGATCATAAAACAATAGAACGAGTCAGTAATACAATAGATTCTTTTCTTTCGGCCGATGTGAACGAGTGCTAACAGCTCGCATGTGATTGCTGGTGCAAGTGCGCTACTTAAATTATCTAATTGTCAATTAATTACCTGTTTTTCTTTTCTTTCTTGCTTTCTTTTACAGTGTAATGAAGTTCAATGCTCAGTAGATGGAATATTGTGTGTACAAACGGTTCAGAACACCAAGGCCATTGTACATATTAGCGTCATCATTACCGTTAAATTACAAAACCTAACACTGCTAATTTGTGTTAAATTCTTCATTTATTTGTTTGCTCTTTGCATTATGAATCTATTAAAGTTTAAGTGAATTGGAGACTTTTGGTGAGTGCGTTTGTAAGGACTGTCTAGTGGGTGTACTTGGGAATCGTTCATCCATTCACTCTCAACTTTCTCCCTTCAAACAACTATCCAAAAATACGTTCAACCAACAATCTCCTATCCTCCTAGCCATACACTTACTGATCTACCCATACACGCATCATTATACACGCATCAACCAATCACTCAAACAAACCACTTACCCAACGACTAATACAGCTAGACGGTTACTAGACACCTACTCTCTCTCCTTCCACCCATACATCCAACAACCCATCCCTCAATCAAATATACACTTACCCACCCACCCAACCACCTATACACCCATCCCATCATCCATCCATCCCTCAACACAAACATCCTGTATTTTATTCACCACCCCCCCTTCAATATCATTTCTCCCCCACCCCTTCAATATCGTTTCTACAACCCCCCCCCCTTCAATATCGTTTCTACGCCCCCACCCCCCTTCAATATCGTTTCTACGCCCCCAACCCCTTCAATATCGTTTCTACGCCCCCAACCCCTTCAATATCGTTTCTACGCCCCCACCCCCTTCAATATCGTTTCTACGCCCCCAACCCCTTCAATATCGTTTTTACGCCCCCACCCCCTTCAATATCGTTTCCTCCCCCTCACCCCTTCATAATCGTTTCTACAACCCCCACCCCCTTCAATATTGTTTCTCCCCCCGCTCCCCCCCCCAAATCCCCCTTCGATATCGTTTCTACACTTCGAGGATGCCACAATTGGTTTATTTTAAAGACACTTCCATTCCTTTACTGATGAAAATAGTCTTTGAAGAGTTTTGAGTTTTCTGTAAAAGTCCATGCAAAAACACTCTTCCACGCCGAACGATAAAAATTCCTCACACGTTTTGGTCCACGCTACTACAGATTCAATTTGATTAAGCCTACCTACAAAACTAGTCAGATTCCTTCACTATTCTTCATATTTTGGTAATTGAGGCTCGTTAAGGGATGTTGTAATGTGCTCTGATCTTACCAAAGAGAGCGTCGCACATGGTTTTGGCGTCGCCTAGCAACATGGCAGTGTTTTCTTTAAAGAATACCGGGTTATCGACGTCTGCGTATCCAGCGCCGAGGGTTCGCTTCATGATGACCACCTGCAAGGAACAGAAACAATTATTAAACACTATTAAAGACATGTTACGCGCGCTCTAATTGGCCAGTAATAATTAAGAGATGTTACGCGCGCTCTAATTGGTCAGTAATCATTTAAGAGATGTTACGCGCGCTCTAATTGGTCAGTAGCTATTTAAAACACGTTAAGCGCAATCTAATTGGTTAGATTGAAATATTCAAGATACCACGCGAAGTCTGGTTGGACGCATTTTTGAACTAGGCGAGACTATTAAAACATTCAAGAAATGAGGCGCGCTGTAAGCCTCGCATCAAAGTTCTTTTTGTGAAAGGGTCTATTGGTCTCGCAGAATCTTAGAACCGATTTCGTATGAAAGTGAATATCTATGCCGTACCGTGCCGTGCCGTGTCCGTCGCGGTACCGTGTCTGAGTATTGCCAATGAAGATTTAGCGTACTATGATTGGTTTCAAAAGATGTCATCAATTTCGTACAGTGACCGTGCGGGTATTGTATCTGTGCATTTGCATTGACTAAGCGCAAATGAAATCGCGTTTTCCATCAGGTTTTTTGTATCCTACCTGCTTTGCCTTCCATACTTCAAGCACAGGCATCCCAGCGATAGAAGAGTTGGGATCATCTTGGGCTGCTGAGTTGATTGTGTCGTTAGCACCGATAACAAGGGCTAAGTCTGTTCCTGGAAAGTCTTCGTTGATTTCGTCCATTTCGAGTACGATGTCGTATGGTACACCAGCTTCGGCTACAGAATTACAATAACACGAGTGTCAGTGTGTATCTTCATCATCTCCGCCTCCTTCTCCTCATCATCATTATGTATCATGTATCATCAACATGCATCATCATCATCATCATCATGAATCAACATGTATCATCATCATGTATCATCATCATGTATCATCATCATGTATCATCATCATGTATCATCATCATGTATCATCATCATGTATCATCATCATGTATCATCATCATGTATCATCATCATGTATCATCATCATGTATCATCTTCATGTATCATCATAATCATGTATCATCATCATGTATCAACATCGTGTATCACCATCATGTATCATCATCATTTATCATCATCATGTATCATCATCATGTATCATCATCATGAATCAACATGTATCATCATCATGTATCATCATCATGTATCATCACCATGTATCATCATCATGAATCAACATGTATCATCATCATGTATCATCAACATGTATCATCATCATGTATCATCATCATGTATCATCATCATGTATCATCATCATGTATCATCATCATGTATCACCATCATGTATCATCATCATGTATCACCATCCTGTATCATCATCATGTATCATCATCATGTATCATCATCATGTATCATCATCATGTATCATCATCATGTATCATCATCATGTATCATCATCATCATGTATCATCATCATGTATCATCTTCATGTATCATCATAATCATGTATCATCATCATGTATCAACATCGTGTATCACCATCATGTATCATCATCATTTATCATCATCATGTATCATCATCATGTATCATCATCATGAATCAACATGTATCATCATCATGTATCATCATCATGTATCATCACCATGTATCATCATCATGAATCAACATGTATCATCATCATGTATCATCAACATGTATCATCATCATGTATCATCATCATGTATCATCATGTATCATCATCATGTATCATCATCATGTATCATCATCATCATGTATCATCATCATGTATCATCATCATGTATCATTATCATCATGTATCATCATCATGTATCATTATCATGCATCATCACCATTATCATGTCTTATCATCAACATCATCATCATCATCATCATATATCATTCTTACCGAGAAGAACGTTCAGTTGTCCCGGCATACGTCCTGCCACAGGATGAATACCAAACCGTACATTGATACCCTTGTCTTTCAACGTACGCACCATATCAGCAATAGCGTACTGGGCCTTAGCAACCGCCAGGCCGTAACCAGGCACGATAATCACATCCTTAGCACTGGTAAGCATTTCTATTGCTGAGTCAGCATTAATCTCCGTGTGCGTTCCTTCGATCTTCACTCTCTCTCCGGTTCCTGTGAAGAAGTAAAACCATTAAAAGATCAGAAACCAAACTAAGCACTCAATTCAGAGGTTAGGGAGCAACAAAGTATTTTTCAATTTCCAATCCGAGTGGGTTTCCTGTGTGTTAATTACCTCTTGACATCATTAGACAATTATGGGCTTCCTGTGTTATATCTCGCGTGCGCGCACGTGGATTTCATACACGTCACCCAAGATATGACATCACACTAGACACAACGACATCACAACATGGAAAACAAGTGAGATTTACGGTATGACATCACAGACACTACCACGTCACAATATCATGACGTCACAGAAACTACATGTCACAATACTAGTATGACGTCACAGACACTACCACGTCACAATATCATGACGTCACAGATACTACATGTCACAATACTAGTATGACGTCACAGATACTACAATGAAATAATAGCATGACAACCAAGTCAGAAAGGATAGCGAGGATGAATTCTTTATCGAGTTACGTTTGGGAAGAGTTGCCTGCCAAAACTTCCTGTGTGAATGATGTGGAAGGTGATGAGGAATGGGTGTGGATACAGGGTGTGCAAGAGGAGGTCCAGATGGAATCCTCCTCAAGGTAGGACTGCCAACAGAGAGCAAGCTTGAAGGCAGGGAAAATAAAGAAGTTTTTGTCGTGATGTTTTTAAGACAGCAATATTGACACTAAATAAGCAAAATTCGATTAGTGCAAACGAGAAAAATGTAGAGACCGCAATGTTGGGGCAGAAGTATTTATTTTCTTAATGCTTTTGAGGTGAATGAGCGATTAATCTATTCCTTATTAGGAAACGCAGTTTTATTGTCTACCGATGCCCGAGCGCACACATTTACTTTGCCTTGTTATCTAATTCTTTCAACGTAAACTCCAGGGAAAAATAAAACGATTTCGAGAAAAATCCACACGGTATCTTCTTTGTTAACGGCTAAATAAAGGCAATCATTGTTACCACCTCATGTACAAATTTTCGTTATTTTCACGTGAAAACATAGCTGCGAAACGGGTTGCTGAGATTTTATTTTTATTATCTAGCTCGAGTATGTCTACATTAGAAGAGAACAGAGAGGCTTCTTCAACTAGTAGACGTAGAGAAGAAAGGTTTTCCAAAGCAGAAGCTAGCTCTTCCTCGTCTCTATCCCCCAGTCGACCCATAACAAGAAGTCAAAAACATCTACTATCGTACACAGAACTTGGAATAGCAAAACCATTAAAACGACTGCAGATAGGACGAGAAACAAAGACGAATAAAGGCGTAAATGTTACAAGGAAGAGTACACGAAAAAAGAACATTGTGTTCAAGCTACAGGGAAGGAGAAGTCACAGAAAAAATCAAACTTACAAACAAGATAGACGGTAGTAGAAAAATGGTTAAAAAGATACAAGAAATCTTTCTAACCCACTTTATGTATCAAATCTGTAACTAATAAAATGTCTTTCAAATTTTCTTTAAATATTTCGCACCTTCAGGTTTAGATTATTTGTTGTCCTTTACTGTTGTTTTCGATATTCTCAGACATTTTAACAGCTTGTTGTTAAATTTGTTTTTTACTGCCTCCAGTCAAGAACAAAAGGGACGGACCATCAGATTTTTTAGGAGGTGGGGGGGAGGGGTTGGGCAAAAACCCCCCAAAAATTCGAGCACAGCTTTAAAGTATGAAAAAAATCGAGCATAAGAAAAGTGCCAGAAAAAAAATCCAAATTATGTCCAAAAAATTCCTGCACAGCCATGAGGCGTAAAAAATATTCCTGCACAAAATAAATTGCCCAACCACCCCCCCCCCCCCTCACAAATCGTACTCACCAGAAGACAGAGTTCCATATCCACCAAACAGGACATTCGCAAGAGATCTGTTCATGGCCTTACACATGATGTACGAGAGGATGCCTCCAGAGAACCCAACCAAGGCGCCGACGATGGTCAAGAGGTCATTGTTCAACATGAAGCCCTCAGCACATAAAGCCCATCCACTGTAGCTGTTGAGTACTGTGATGACGACTGGCATGTCGGCACCGCCGATTGATGCTGTCATATGCCATCCCATGATCATTGATAATGCTGCAGTCGTACCTGAAGTATACGTTACATGGACAATTAATTTTTACGTAAAATATTTTGCGAAGATCCTTTTTTTATTCACCCTCTATGCTATTTTTTAACGGGTGTTTATAAATAATAATAATAAAAAAGGAATCAACCCCCACACCCTCCCCCCCTCACCCTCAAAAAACTTTCTCCCCTCCCCACCCTCAAAAAAACAAAACCATCAGCACTGTTTTACTTGATTTGTGTCACGGTCTCAACAAATATTTGCGGATTCAAGAATAAAAGCTTGTTTACCACTGAAGTTCATTTTGCAGAGGTTCCCAAGCTGATCAATATGAAAACTACTTATCATGCACATCTAAATGCAGAATTGCGTTTTGCGGTCGTATTATGAGGCACGACCACTACGAAAAATGTATCAATCTGGTTGTATTAGAGGTTGGACCATGGGAAAATCTTCTAACATGAACAGACAGACACTGTTGTCACTATAACTACGAGTGTGTTTCTCGCTAATGGTCGTATTACAGAGGTTCGACCACGTGAAAATCTTACCTAACATGGAAAGACACACTGTTGTCACTATAACTACGAGTGTGTTTCTCGCTAATGGTCGTATTACAGAGGTTCGACCACGTGAAAATCTTACCTAACATGGAAAGACACACTGTTGTCACTATAACTACGAGTGTGTTTCTCGCTAATGGTCGTATTACAGAGGTTTGACCACGTGAAAATCTTACCTAACATGGACAGACAGACACTGTTGTCTCCACTAGTCATGTAATATCCCATCGCAGCAACATTCGCCAGTGCCATGGCAATGTTCAGTTGGTTCTTTCCTGGCAGGCTGAGTGCCTTGGAATCCAGTAGAGCATGGAGCTTGCCGAATGCTACTAAAGACCCAGTGAAGGTCACTCCTCCGATAAATGTCCCCAGGAAGATTGCAGTTTTGTGGACGTTGCCTGCAGGATCTAGAGCAAAATGTTCTCCATCGATCATGAACTTAGCAATGGCAGTCAACACTGCTGCAAGACCTACGAAGCTGTGGAAGGCTGCTACAAGCTGGGGTAGGTCACTGACGGCGATGCGGCTCGAGATGGCCGCTCCTATGGAACCACCAACAGCCATCATGGCACTCATCTGGGCCAGGACATCTGGGCTAGGATGGAGGTTACCGATGGTGGCAGCCACTCCAGTACCAATACCAATCATTCCTGGAAATAAATCAGCCTGTTAATACTTGCAGGCTTCTTGTAGCCTTGCAACCTCTTGTTAAAAAAAATCCTAGGTACAATTTGGATAGTATTCTTCAGGGGAGGGGTTGGGGGTCAACCATGCTTAATTTTACCCCAACCTACATTTTAATGACATTAAAGCATCAGGATCTTGGAAACAATGTTTAGACATGCAGACATACCTAGAGAATTGCCCTGTCTGCAAGTACTTTGGGTGGACAGACCACTGAGTGCACCAACACAACAGAGAGATGAGATGAGGTAAGCCATCTGGTCAATATCAGGGTATCCCATGTATTTAACTCCTGCGTAACCACCCATTGCCATAGCAGCAGGGAGGGCGTACATGTACGAGTACTCTGGTGGATCATCTGTATTTAAAGAATTGTATTGGCATATCAAACTGGTTATCAACATATGAGTTCAGAGTTGTGAGCAAAGAACATTGAAAGTAATGGTAGTGTGTGTGTGAGAGTAAGTAGGTCCCTATCAATAGATGTCATTTCCAGTCATGTGTGGAGTTTTATCAGCAGAGTGCCAACAGCTAGACTATCAAGGCATATGTTATATGGAGGTGCGAGTCATTCTCACCTGGACGTCTAAACATGTCTAACATTCTCTTGGTAATAATAAAGCCACCAGTAATGTTAATGGATGAGATTAGTGTCGCACCAGCAGCTAACGTTGTGGCAGTATTATTTGGTAGCATTCCACCACCCATCATTACTAGACCACCAGCTGCAGTGATTCCAGAGATGGCGTTCGTTACAGACATGAGGGGTGAGTGAAGGGAAGGAGTCACTCCCCAGACTACCTTGTAACCAATGACTCCAGACAGTGAGAAAGTGGTTATCATGGTTGCAAATGCAGCATTGGGTGAGACTGTGCTGAGAGCCAGTAGAGATCCAAATCCAGCTAAAGGGTATAGATACAGTTTAAGTTAAAATAATAAATAAATAGATAAATAAATAAATAAATAAATGAATGAATGAATGAATGAACGGACGGACGGACGGACGGACGGACGGACGGACGGACGGACGGACGGACGGACGGATGGATGGATGAGTGAGTGAAATCCCAACTAGCAAGGAGGCAAACCAGTTGGCTATTTACAAGCATGGTCGAGAAACTGAATTTGATTTGAACTAATCAGAAACAAGGACAAATACAGTCTCAACTAATGACCACAGCGGGGCAGGACTCAAACCCAGCACCACCGGAATGGGAGACTGATGCTACGACCACTCGACCATGCTGCCTCCTATTAATAAAACTCTGTTTATTATCTCTAGTTAATTAGGGATGGGACCACCATTAACGCAGTCATCTGAGCCACATGAAGGTCTAACCATGTGCAGATGTAATTACAGAAGCAGCACCTTCTCCTCAGGTTTTAAGACCCTAAGAGTTGGTCCGGCCGAGGCTTGAACCATGATTTCCTGCACAACAGACCAACACTCTTACTAACTGAGCTAACTGGGAGGTGGTTTTAGTCTTTAGTTGTGAGTGGTTTACAAGTCAATTAATTGTTATGAAACATACATGAAATGTACAACACATACCAGCAGTGAGACCTGCTTCTTGCAATGCTGAATTGAAAGGAGAGAGCTCTGGTGGTTTGACAAGGGCTTTTGGTTTTGATGGAGTAGGGGAAGGATGGCTGATCGCTGGTGGAGGCCACATCATATTACCATCTTTCAATACAATTGATCCTCGGATGACCTCGTCATTCAAGTCAATACCAAACTTTCCCTTCTCCCCTCCCATGGACAGTAAATATTTGGTCAGGTTGTTAGCATAAAGTGTGCTGGACTGAGTGGCTAGACGACTTGGAAGATCTGTATAGCCAACAATCTACATACAAAGAAATAAGAAGATAATGAATCACTGGCTGCCTAAATGATGAGGATGACACATGGTGATGATAGATGATAATAATACATGATAATAATACATGATGATGATACATTATGATGATGATACATGATGATGATACATGATGATGATACATGATGATGATGATACATGATGATGATACATGATAATAATACATGGTGATGATACATGATGATAATACATGGTGATGATACATGATGAGATACATGATGATGATACATGATGATGATACATGATGATGATACATGATAATAATACATGGTGATGATACATGATAATAATACATGATGATGATACATGATGATGATACATGATAATAATACATGATGATGATACATGATAATAATACATCATGGTGATACACAATGATGATAGATGGTGATGATACATGATGATGATACACGATGATGATACATGATGATGATAGATGATGATGATACATGATAATGATAGATGGTGATGATAGATGGTGATGATAGATGGTGATGATGATACGTGATGATGATGATGTTACATGAAGATGATACATGATGATGATACATGATGATGATACATGGTGATGATAGATGTGATGATGATACATGATGATGATGTTACATGAAGATGATACATGATGATTATACATGATGATGATGATACATGATGATGATGATACATGAAGATGATACATGATGTTGATACATGATGATGATACATGATGATGATGATACATGATGATAATACATGATGATGATACATAAGGATGACACATGATGATGATACATGATAATGATGGTTCAATGATGATGATACATGGTGATGATGATGCATGATGCTGATACATGATGATGATACATGATTATGATAACCACTTACATTCACTCCATTGTGATTATAGAGCTCCCCTGGCTTGGTCAGTTCACAATTTCCTCCTGTCTCTGAAGCAAGATCCACTATAACAGATCCAGGCTTCATTGATTCAACCATAGCTTTGGTGATGAGTTTTGGAGCTGGTCTGCCAGGAATCAAAGCTGTGGTGATCACAATATCTACCTCTTTACACTGTTTGGCAAACAAAGCCATTTCTGCTTTGATAAACTCTGGTGACATCTCTTTGGCATAGCCTCCAGAGCCTAAAACAAATGATGCTTTAATGATCAAATATCAATTTACTATTGCACCCCCTTGCTTGGCAAAGGAGTAAGACCTTTTATCATATGACCCGTACAGCCTAGAGGTTGTTACAGGGTTCAATCTATGAGTTAGGTTAGCCATGCCCTGACATAGATCAAATTTACCTTCTCCAGATTCTTCAACACCAGTAACCTCTAAGAACTCAGCACCAAGTGACTGGACCTGTTCTTTTACGGCAGCCCGTGTGTCAAAACCTCTGACAATTGCCCCCATGTTCTTTGCTGTTACTATGGAAGAAAGACCAGCAACTCCACCACCTGAGTGGGAAAATAGCATTAGCGAATCTTTACTCTGACAACAACAAAAGTATCAAGTTAGATAATAATATAACTGTTTTATACAGGGAGGAATACAGGAAATCTTCCAAAATAACTGGTTCGCAAGCCGTCTTTCCTCCCTTCAGTAATGACTATTTGGATGGACAATGATTCTTAAAACAATTTTATATCTCTCTAATTTATAAATTAACAAGTGCACAAATCAACAAAAAATATACATCTACTTGCAAGAACGTTGTCATACGAAAATAGAACATTAGTGATTTAGTGGGATAGGAATCATATTTTATATAAAAAACAAAACAAGATCTACACTGAAGCTGTACTTTTTCTTTTGTCTTTTAATAAATCCCTTCCTCACTAAATTACTAATGTTCTATTCTTGTATGACAACATTCTTGCAAGTAGGTGAATATATATATGTTGTTTTATATATTTCCTATGAAAAGTTGTTGAAACTCAGAGTATGGGCATAAAGAATGTTAGCATTTTAGATACTATCATCAAATTTGCATTCCGACCAATCAGAGAGTTCATAAGAACTTAATTTAATTTTTTTACAGCCACATAGAATTGCAACAAATAAGAGAGCTCATAAAAACTGTTTAAATTTTTTAAAATAGCCATATACATATAGACCTCTCAGCTAGAAAAACGTTAAATATCAGCAACTCTATATTGATTGACAGTATTTACCAATGACTAGAACTTTAGCTGGTGGGACTTTGCCGGCAGCAGTGATCTGCCCAGTGAAGAACCTGCCAAACAGGTTTGCAGCTTCAATAACAGCCTTGTAACCAGCGATGTTAGCCATGGAGCTCAAAGCATCAAAGGTCTGCGCCCTTGAAATCCTAGGGATACAATCTACTCCAAATGCAGTTATTTTCTTCTTTGCTAGTGTGTCTAGGAGGGACGTGTTCTGTGCTGGGTAAAGAAAGCTGACAAGTTTTGATCCTTCTTTCATTAGTTCTGTTTCTTCAAGAGCTGGAGGCCGAACCTTAACAGTAAGAGTAAACCAAGTGAGAAAATGTATCCCTGCAGATTTGCCCCGGGGGGTTACTCTTGCCCATTTAGGGTAGGGATGTGCCGCTGAGCCCTTTGAACCCTGACCCTGTGCCAGAGTAACATCGCTGAAATCCATACACTGTTTGAGAGCAAGATTGCTGAAATCCATACCCTTTTCCCGTAGTGCGAAAATAGATACCCTGTTCCAGATAGGAGACCGTCCCAAAGCGGGCATGATTTTATATACTCTGGATAGAAAAAAAAAACTGAAAACCATACCCTATTTGGCGGCAGGTATCTGATAGTGAATATAAGGGAGTACCCCTCCTCCATGAGATTTGTACATCCCCCTTTCTAAGCACACAACTCTCAACTTACATGTTGATTTTTGTAGAGTGATGGAAACCCTCACTGCAAGGGAGTCAACACACATCAATCAAATTCTATAACATGTGGCAGCCACAGAAATTGAACCTGTGACCTATTATTTTGTATTCCTCTATGGTGAAAGGGGAATACTTCTGGATTCATCTCTTCAACATCCTCACTGGTTGAATTAATAGTTAAGGCCCATTTTAAAGATGTCTTTATGTCAAATTTCAGAACATATACGTTTACCTTTAGAATAATATCAGAACTGCTATAGACATCTTTAACACTCTTGATCTTTGCTCCAGCACTGATATAATCTTCATCAAGAAATCTAGCTCCAATACCTGCACCTTCTTCGATAACCACATTAAAACCTTGTTTAATGAGCTGGGTGACAGCAGTTGGGCTTAATGCAACTCGTCGTTCATTCTGGAAGGTTTCTCTTGGAACACCGATGGTCAGTTGGTCATATGGTGTCAGTGGTACTGCCGATACTTTAGCATCATCTTGAATCAAAAAAACAGGTCATTAGAATTATAACACTGTATATTAGGAATATAAAATGGCATATGTGCCTATACTAAGCACTCTGGAATTTGCAGTGCAAGAGGAGTTGTTGAAAAACATGAGGTGTTGCTAAGTGTTTATTTGATTCCCCAAGTGCTTTAAAGCTCTCAAAGTGTTTAGTATCACAGTATGTGGACACAAGTGGATGCCTTACATTGCCTTAAGTTTATGAAATAATAAAATGCATGTTTTCTGTCCTCTGATATAAAATGCGAGGCTTTATATCTTAGTCCATATTTTAATAAGAACTTTTCATTATCTATTATTGAGGATACAATAGATAAATTTAGTTGTTAAGTCATCAGATGTACTCTATGTAAATGTACCTTTGGCCTGGCTTGAGCAAAACCTAGAAGCGCCTGCATACAACTTTGGATAGAAGAATGCGTCCTGGGAAACCAATAGAAACCATTAGCAATATTACATTTACACTAGGTACCAAAAAAAAATGGATGGATGGAAAGGTGGGTGAGTGGGAGAATGTATATATGCTGGCCATGGATAGTTGGTGGATAATGGATATAGGGACATCTATAGATATGAGTCAATAGATGGATAGATGGTTCAATGGATGGATGGGAAGTAGCTGAGTGAGTGGATGAATAGAAGGATGGATATAGATGATCATCTCATATAATAATAACAATAATAATAATAACAACTTTATTAGACAGGGTAACACCGTTACCATAAATGATAATTTTCAGGTGGCCCTCATGGTGGTTTTGACAAGGCACATCTCAAAAATATCTCACCAACGCTTCACTTACTCTTGCTATAGGATTTTTTGGTGTGAAGACATACTTGGAAAGGCATCCAGCTTTATGCTTGGCTCCTACAAAAAAACATTCATATATACTTGACAGCTGTACCAAAATGACATATTATAGCATGATTCGACACTAGATAATGCAACACTCACCTCCTATTGCCTGGAGGTGGCACTGTTTTAACACTCTTACACTGGCCCTTAGAAACATCCTGCTTCTACAAGAAAGTAGCTGAAAGTTACTGCTGTTAGTTACCAGCATGGTATTATGATAATAGATTTTAGAATGCCTTGTGGCATAGTAGACCTCAGCATCAATAACAAAAGTAAAAGTGACTTGCAGCACTAATCACTCGCCAATAACTAGTCATAAATATCTTTAAACATAAGTGGACAAAGCTCAGGGACGAAATTCCCCTCTGATAGTTTTTATTCATGATCTATCAATCATTCTAAAAATAGGGGGCATAGCAGGGGTGTGACCTGTTGTCAAGTATCTGATTGACTATTAATGTTTTTTATTTATTATATATTTCAATAAATATTCTATTAATAAAATCATTGGTGTATCAAGTCACTGCATAGCTTTATCATCAAGTTCTTTTCAACAGAATACTTTGGAAGCCCAACGAGATTCGATTCCATCTTTGGCACGTGTGTTTACGTTTTTCCGCCAAAACTACACGTCATTACTCTACAAACGTTCTTGGGATTATTCCCAAATCAACAACGAAACGCGTCAAGACGAAAAAACTACTGCATTGTGGATGAATTGTTTTCAGTGCCGACAGAGACGATAACGCTACTCCAGGACTCTTAATATGTTTCCTATGTTTTGAGCACACGGAGTGGATCGGAGTCCAGAACACAATCAAAACCCGCCATAAACAATGTACAATGTACAATGTGCTTGGAATTGCTTTTAATTTAGCAATCTAAACTTCACAGCCAGTTTTACCATTAAAAAAATATACTTCAAGAATTTTCAAGAATTATTATCATTTAAAGTTTTACTAAGAAGAAAGTTATTTGCAATAAAATATTATGATAGTACGTAGAGAACGATTTCAAACAATATAGGGAAACAGCCCAGAACAGCAAAACATAAATCAAAATACAGCTAAAAAGCATCTTAGATTTATAATTATTGGTATTTAATGCTTACCTTGAGCTAAGCTATTTGGTAAGTCCTGAAAACCGGCCAAGAAATAAAATTTTGCCGGCCGGTTGAAGACTATGAATCCCAAGGACTGAATCAAGCTTCCTCGTGACACATGCGCAGCCGCGTAACACAGGAAGACCGCAATTCATCTTCGTATAATATAATTTAAGCTGAGGGCAAGTTATTGATTTGGTTGGTGGGTGGGTGTCCGTAGATACACATATACTTTTTTAACACACTTGCAAACTATGATTTCACTTCAGAGGGGCTGGGTATTGCCGGGGTAATCTCACCCCTTCATCTAAATAAATTCCCGTAAGGTTATCCCTTGGAAAGCCTACTCTGCTAGTTACTACTCTTTTGTGTAATCATTTCTTACAGTTTATTTTATCAAATGTTCCTATCACAGTTTGTACATCGCTCTTCTCGATAAGAGGACATATATTGCTTATTATTATTTATTTATGCTTTTTATATTATATTTTTGGAGGGGATTACTGAAATGGCAGGATTTAAACACTAGGGAATGTTGCTAGTTTACAGCTTGGAGACAACATTTCACTGTTTTGCTTCTTGTCTTTCATTGCAAATTTTAAAAATATTTTTAATTTTCTTTTTAATTCTTCGCAAGGTAGTATTCAACGGGCTTCTTCAACGTAAGGATGCCTCGTAGATATCTTTTTATTTTTTATTTTTGACAATCCCGTCGCGGTACCAATGTGATGTCTTCAGTATAAGGAAGTATCGTAAAGTGATGTAACTTTGATAGAATCTTTGAATGACTTTATCGTTGTTTCTTCCCAGGGATAAAATATAACCTATCAGAAAGTAGAAGCAGAAAAAAATAAGATAGAGTAAACAAACAAAATGGTCTAGGTATTTTCTATAATAAACGTGCAGTCAATACACTGGCATGTAACAGGCTTACAAGTGTTCCAACCATACGATTTATTTCAGTACGGTTTTCCTTTTATTTACTCACTGTTTTCGCGTTCCTTGTTTGCAAAAACCCATTTTCCGAGAATCGGCCTTTAATTGCTCCTGAAGAAAGCCATACAAAAGGTGTTGGAAACTTGGCAAAGACGTCGAAAACTATCTCATTCTTTGAAGCTTGTTTTACATTCGTTACCTAAACAAGAAAACCTTGAATGAATTAGAAAGTTTGAAAACAAAGAAATAAAGAAATAAAATCCCACAAACATTCCAAACCTTGAGTTCTGGATTTTGTAACCCAATTGCTTTTGATAGACTTGCAAGATAAAATATATTAATTGGCCCCAACGTTTTATGCGTGTTTTCGTCCTCTAGTTTCAAGGCTACGAAGCATTCCTCTCGACTTGGACACGAGCTCTCCTTCAACATCGTTGTAACTGGCGTAGAAAATATCAACAACTAAAAACGATATTAAAAAATAGTTTTATATAGTTGTTTAGTGAGTTAAAAAGGGTTTCATACTTGGAAGCAAAAGTTAATTTTTTTGAACACTGAAAGACTCAAGATTTGTTACTGGTTTAGATGGGAAGCCATTTTAAAGCAAATTTACCGAGTGATTTCTACTTACCGAATTCTGTGGTTTAATTGAAAAAATAATTTTCCTTTGGTGAACAATTTTAAAGGAACTCCAATTTTGCACTGAGATTGTCAAGACACCATTTTCTATGGGCTATAAAACGAAAGAAGAGATTCAATATTTTATATATTATATGCTCTCATGAACATCGTTTTCGCATACTTAAATGGCTTCGTTTGGCAAATGAAATACTGTTATTGAACTTACTTTTTGAAGGTCAGATACGACAAAGAAACGAAGTGACTGGTTTTGTTCGTAAACAGAAGATATCACTGGACTGAAAAAGTCTTTAGCAAAATAGTGTAAAACCTAAAAATATATATATATATATATCAATAAATAGAAGAATGTTTGTACAACCGACCTCAACAAACCCATCTAACTAAAGTACAAGGGATCCAAAAACTTTAAGAACGGAAAATAGTCACTAATGATACTAAAAAAAAAAATTTTTTCTCCTATCGATTACCTTCCATTTTCCTCCGTATTCCAAAGACGACCAGGAGGGTGATTGCCAAATGCTGTTAAGTCTACAAGAAGAAGGGAAAGTTGAAAACTCAAAACTGAAAAGAACGCACTAGTTACATGAACAGACAAAGTTACTTACTGCCAGTAAATTGCTCCCATGGTTCTACCTTGACCCTTGCAAAAATATAAATAAATGAATAAATATAAATAAATATAAAGTTAAAAAAATTAAATTAAAAGAAAATTAATTAAAAACAAAGACAATGATATATTATGATAATGTTACATGCATGATAATGATTATACAATTATAAGCGGCGACACAGGATGATGAAGATGATGACCATGTTGTTAATAGTTGGAGATGATGATGTTAAGATTAGAGAGAGTAGTTTCATTACCTTGATAAGTTGGCTTTGTAATCGTCTGTAGTGCTCAGATTCTGCTTTTATACACATTGCTTGAGCAACCTAAGACACAAACGAGAGGTGAAGAATGCGGCTGAACCACCCAGGATTGCATTTTGGGGCTGTGGGCGCGTCACTTCGACCAATTATTAATTGGAGGGAACTCAGTAAGCGCAGATACTACCATCGATGTTTACATATATTCAAATGTAAAAACAGATGATTATCATCAAATATAAAGTTGATTAAGCTCAATGAGCGTGGCTACAACACGAGGATGGAAGCGAGTTTAGCTTACCACCACCCAAAACTAACTGGGGAAAACAAACAATGTAATATCAACAAGAGAAAATGAACCAAATAGTTCATATTTTCTTGGTATCAAGCCATAAAAGAGTGGAACAATATGAGTGACACTCTTAAACAGTGTTCTAAGACTAGACACTTTAAATCGGATTTCCTTTAAACCTGTAAACCTAAATAAATTGAACTTGAATAATGATGTTGACTTTTCAATAACGAGCTGGTTTCGATATTCAACCTCCAAATTCTCTTTTTACATATTATTGTCAAAATATCTTATTTATCAGGACCTTCTTGAAAATAACATTTATCAGAAGATGTAGATGATGGCTAGTGAAACTAGCGTGGACTGCGTCGGTGTTTATAATGAAACAAGTTATCGTAGATTTATAAGTTTTACACCGTAGTGAAAATAGAAAACTGACGTTTCGGACGTTAGTCCTTCATCGGAGTCAATAGAAAGTAAGAGTGAGAGAGATGTTTATATAGTAGAGGATAGAGAAAACAAACCAATAAGAAGAAAACAAGCCATAAAACAAAAAGAAAACAAAAGGATAGAAAGCAACAATAGGTGAGAAAAAAGGGGAAAAAAAAAAAAAAAAAGATAAAAACAACAAAACAAAACAACTTAAATGTAGGCGAAGCGTTCGTTCATCCCGTGGGGATTAACGGTGCCAAGTGAATGAATAACACGCATTTGTTTTGTTTTGCGATGATGGTTGCTGCCGTGGGTTAAACAAAGACCAAAAACAATAGCATTAAGCTCAGAGTGATTAGCAGAATTGAAGTGCCGAGCAACTGGTTTATTTAAATCTTTCTTTCGAATGTCGTAAAGGTGGTCTCTAAAACGATCACCTAATCGGCGGCCAGTTTCTCCAACATAGAGCATGTTGCAGCTTGAACATTGAATACAGTAGATGACGTTAGAAGAAGTACAATCAAAATGATCAGTAATATTAAAGGTGGATTTGGGACCTTTAATAGAAGTATATGAAGCAACAAAAGGGCAAGTGTAGCAACGTTTGCGAGAGCAGCGAAAAGTACCGGGTTCATTATTAGAAGGAAGTACACCTTTAACTAAGAAAGAACGTAAATTGCGATCCCTTTTGAACGAAAAAAGAGGGCGTTCTTTGAAAATGTTAGACGTGGTTGGATCAGAATTGAGTAAATTGAAGTTACGATTAATAACAGGTTTGATAGAGTTGTTAATAGGATGGTAAGTGATGGTGAATGGAATGCGGTTAAGGTTAGAATTGCGTGATTTAGGGGTGAGAGCAGTGTTACGATCTATGGAAGAGGCTTTAAGCATAGCACGCTCGATGATGGTAATGGGGTAACCACGATTAAGAAAGAAGGAACGCATTTCTTGACATTTGTGAGAAAAATCAGTGTCGTCACTGCAAAGACGGCGCAAACGTAAGAATTGCGAAAAAGGAATAGAATTGAGAGTGTGTTTAGGGTGTGAGGAGGAATAAAGTAAATATGAATGAGAGTCTGTGGGTTTATAATGAATGGTGGTATTAAGATGATTAGCAGAAATACTCACAGAAATGTCAAGAAATGTGACAGAAGTTTCACTAATGTCCCAAGTGAATTCAAGAGCTGGGTGAAACGAATTGACATAGAGAATGAAAGAATCTAAGTCTTGTTTTGAACAAGAAGTAGCGCCAATACAATCATCAATGTAGCGACCAAAAAATTCAGGTTTAATGCCTGGGTAGAGATCAAAAATTTGTTGCTCGATGTAGCCAACAAATAAATTAGCATAGCTAGGTCCCATTTTGGTGCCCATAGCTACACCGTTGATCTGTCGAAAAAAACGGTTGTCAAAGGAAAAACAATTAAGGGTGAGAACAAGTTCAGCTAAACGCAATAGAGTAGGAGTGCTAGGTTCTAAAGCGGTGCGTCGATCAAAAAAATGTTTGAGAGCATTGAGACCTTCATCATTAGGAATGACGCGGTGTATAAAGATTTGACATCCATGGTAAATAAAAACTTAGATTGAGAATTTTGAAATTGAAAGTCATTAAAAATCCTGAGGGCGTGATTAGTGTCTTTAATGTAGGTGGGTAGAGTCTGAACGATGGGTGACATAAGAGAGTCAAGAAAGCTAGAAATAAGTTCGGTGGGACAACTACAAGCTGATACAATAGGACGGCCAGGATTATTGGGTTTGTGAATTTTAGGTAAAAAGTAAACATGAGAGGTACGGGGAGTGTTGATGATAAGATTGTTGGCAGTAGCTGGAAGACTGCCGTCAGAAATAAAAGAGTTGATCGTGTCTTTGACAGTTTGGTGGTAGGTAGGTGTGAGGTCTTTGTTGATTTCAAGGTAAAAATTGGTGTCTGAGAGTTGGCGTAAAGCTTCCTCTTTGTACAAATCGGTGCGCCAAACGACAACAGCACCACCTTTATCAGCGGGCTTGATGGTGATATCAGTGCGAGAGCGAAGATTACGAAGTGCCGTCCATTCATCAGTGGAAAGGTTGGAAAAATTAAGTTTACGTTTAAAGTTGAGAGTAGAAAGATCGTGACGAGATTTATTAATGAATAAATCTAAAGAAGCAAATTGGCCCTCAGGGGGGATCCAATGAGATTTACGCGGGTTGAGGAGTTGAAAAATATCACGATCAGAAGTATTGGTCGAAGAATTATCAGCATCAAAAAAAGCTTTGAGTCGAGTACGACGAAAGAAAGATTCAGAATCTTTGTTGATTTGAAAAACATCAGTTTTTCTAGAAATAGGAATAAAGTTGAGACCTTTGCTCAAAACAGAGATTTCAGCCTCAGAAAGCGGGAGATTGTCAGGAATAGTAAAGACCGATTTTTTATCTTGAAAAGTATGACTAGATCGATCATCGTGATGAGAAATGTTATTGACAATATTGTTGTCATTGGAAAGATACCCAGAAGAATTATGATCGTTGACAACAAAGTTGTTGTCAGAAGGAGCATTAGGCATATTATTATTAACAACATTATTATCATTATTGACAACTGAATCATTATTATTAATTGCAACTTCATAATAATTACATATACCAACAACATCACTTGGGACATTAGTGAAACTTCTGTCACATTTCTTGACATTTCTGTGAGTATTTCTGCTAATCATCTTAATACCACCATTCATTATAAACCCACAGACTCTCATTCATATTTACTTTATTCCTCCTCACACCCTAAACACACTCTCAATTCTATTCCTTTTTCGCAATTCTTACGTTTGCGCCGTCTTTGCAGTGACGACACTGATTTTTCTCACAAATGTCAAGAAATGCGTTCCTTCTTTCTTAATCGTGGTTACCCCATTACCATCATCGAGCGTGCTATGCTTAAAGCCTCTTCCATAGATCGTAACACTGCTCTCACCCCTAAATCACGCAATTCTAACCTTAACCGCATTCCATTCACCATCACTTACCATCCTATTAACAACTCTATCAAACCTGTTATTAATCGTAACTTCAATTTACTCAATTCTGATCCAACCACGTCTAACATTTTCAAAGAACGCCCTCTTTTTTCGTTCAAAAGGGATCGCAATTTACGTTCTTTCTTAGTTAAAGGTGTACTTCCTTCTAATAATGAACCCGGTACTTTTCGCTGCTCTCGCAAACGTTGCTACACTTGCCCTTTTGTTGCTTCATATACTTCTATTAAAGGTCCCAAATCCACCTTTAATATTACTGATCATTTTGATTGTACTTCTTCTAACGTCATCTACTGTATTCAATGTTCAAGCTGCAACATGCTCTATGTTGGAGAAACTGGCCGCCGATTAGGTGATCGTTTTAGAGACCACCTTTACGACATTCGAAAGAAAGATTTAAATAAACCAGTTGCTCGGCACTTCAATTCTGCTAATCACTCTGAGCTTAATGCTATTGTTTTTGGTCTTTGTTTAACCCACGGCAGCAACCATCATCGCAAAACAAAACAAATGCGTGTTATTCATTCACTTGGCACCGTTAATCCCCACGGGATGAACGAACGCTTCGCCTACATTTAAGTTGTTTTGTTTTGTTGTTTTTTTCTTTTTTTCTTTTTTTTCCCTTTTTTCTCACCTATTGTTGCTTTCTATCCTTTTGTTTTCTTTTTGTTTTATGGCTTGTTTTCTTCTTATTGGTTTGTTTTCTCTATCCTCTACTATATAAACATCTCTCTCACTCTTACTTTCTATTGACTCCGACGAAGGACTAACGTCCGAAACGTCAGTTTTCTATTTTCACTACGGTGTAAAACTTATAAATCTACGATAACTTGATTTATCAGAAAACTAGAATTTAGTTTCCTAAAACAAGTTATCTATGAACTGGAGAAGTAAATTATGGATTTTTTAGAAAAAAAAATCTATTTATCTGAAGTGAACAAACGAAACATTTTAGAGGGTTCAACGTCACTCACAGAGATAATTTATTCATCCCATAAGAATTTTGAACTGACTTTGTGAACCTCAAGTCAAAAGTGCCAAAATGGATGTTTTCTTTCATTAAATAGTAAAGAAACGGCCGAGAAAATTAGGATTTAGTTTTCTAAATCAAGTTATCTATGAACTGAAGAAGTTAATTACGGATTTGTTAGAGAAAAAAATCTATTTATCTGAAGTTAGGTGTTGAAACATTTTAGAGGCTTCAACGTCACTCTCAGAGATAATTTATTCATCCCATAAGAATTTTGAACTGACTTTGTGAGCTTCAAGTCATAAGTGCCAAAACGTGTGTTTTCTTTCATTAAATAGTAAAGAATCGGCCCAGAAAATTAGGATTTAGTTTTCTAAATCAAGTTATCTATGAACTGAAAAAGTTAATTACGGATTTGTTAGAGAAAAAAATCAATTCATCTAAAGTGAGGTGTTGAAACATTTTAGAGGGTTCAACGTCACTCACAGAGATAATTTATTCATCCCATAAGAATTTTGAACTGACTTTGTGAGCCTCAAGTCAAAAGTGCCAAAATGGGTGTTTTCTTTCATTAAATAGTAAAGAAATGGCCGAGAAAATTAGAATTTAGTTTTCCAAAACAATTTATCTATGAACTGAAGAAGTTAATTACGGATTTCTTAGAGAAAAAATCTATTTATCTGAAGTTAGGTGTTGAAACATTTTAGAGGCTTCAACGTCACTCTCAAAGATAATTTATTCATCCCATAAGAATTTTGAACTGACTTTGTGAACCTCAAGTCAAAAGTGCCAAAATGGATGTTTTCTTTCATTAAATAGTAAAGAAACGGCCCAGAAAATTAGGATTTAGTTTCCTAAATCAAGTTATCTACGAACTGAAGAAGTTAATTACGGATTTGTTAGAGAAAAAAATCTATTTATCTGAAGTTAGGTGTTGAAACATTTTAGAGGCTTCAACGTCACTCTCAGAGATAATTTATTCATCCCATAAGAATTTTGAACTGACTTTGTGAGCTTCAAGTCATAAGTGCCAAAACGTGTGTTTTCTTTCATTAAATAGTAAAGAATCGGCCCAGAAAATTAGGATTTAGTTTTCTAAATCAAGTTATCTATGAACTGAAAAAGTTAATTACGGATTTGTTAGAGAAAAAAATCAATTCATCTAAAGTGAGGTGTTGAAACATTTTAGAGGGTTCAACGTCACTCACAGAGATAATTTATTCATCCCATAAGAATTTTGAACTGACTTTGTGAGCCTCAAGTCAAAAGTGCCAAAATGGGTGTTTTCTTTCATTAAATAGTAAAGAAATGGCCGAGAAAATTAGAATTTAGTTTTCCAAAACAATTTATCTATGAACTGAAGAAGTTAATTACGGATTTCTTAGAGAAAAAAATCTATTTATCTGAAGTTAGGTGTTGAAACATTTTAGAGGCTTCAACGTCACTCTCAAAGATAATTTATTCATCCCATAAGAATTTTGAACTGACTTTGTGAACCTCAAGTCAAAAGTGCCAAAATGGATGTTTTCTTTCATTAAATAGTAAAGAATCGGCCCAGA
Source organism: Actinia equina (assembly GCA_011057435.1). Lineage (NCBI taxonomy): Eukaryota > Metazoa > Cnidaria > Anthozoa > Actiniaria > Actiniidae > Actinia > Actinia equina. Next base: position 1,129,489 of record WHPX01000954.1, on the reverse strand, counting down.
AAATTAGGATTTAGTTTTCTAAATCAAGTTATCTATGAACTGAAGAAGTTAATTACGGATTTGTTAGAGAAAAAAATCAATTCATCTAAAGTGAGGTGTTGAAACATTTTAGAGGGTTCAACGTCACTCACAGAGATAATTTATTCATCCCATAAGAATTTTGAACTGACTTTGTGAGCTTCAAGTCATAAGTGCCAAAACGTGTGTTTTATTTCTCTAAATAGTAAAGAAATGGTCCAGAAAATTAGAATTTAGTTTTCTTAAACATGTTATCTATGAACTGAAGAAGTTAATTACGGATTTCTTAGAGAAAAAAATCTATTTATTTGAAGTGAGGTGTTGAAACATTTTAGAGGGTTCAACGTCACTCACAGAAATAATTTATTCATCCCATAAGAATTTTGAACTAACTTTGTGAGCTTCAAGTCATAAGTGCCAAAACGTGTGTTTTATTTCTCTAAATAGTAAAGAAATGGTCCAGAAAATTAGAATTTAGTTTTCTTAAACATGTTATCTATGAACTGAAGAAGTTAATTACGGATTTCTTAGAGAAAAAAATCTATTTATTTGAAGTGAGGTGTTGAAACATTTTAGAGGGTTCAACGTCACTCACAGAAATAATTTATTCATCCCATAAGAATTTTGAACTAACTTTGTGAGCTTCAAGTCATAAGTGCCAAAACGTGTGTTTTATTTCTCTAAATAGTAAAGAAATGGTCCAGAAAATTAGAATTTAGTTTTCTTAACATGTTATCTATGAACTGAAGAAGTAAATTACGGGTTTCTTAGAGAAAAAAATCTATTTATTTGAAGTGAGGTCTTGAGGGTTCAACGTCACTCACAGAGATAATTTATTCATCCCATAAGAATTTTGAACTGACTTTGTGAGCTTCAAGTCAAATGTGCCAAAATGGGTGTTTTCTTTTTCAAAATATTAAACTGAAATGGCTCAGAAAATTAGAATTTAGTTCTCTAAGATAAATTATGTATGAATTGGAGGAATAAAGTACGGTTTTGTAAGAGAAAAATCTATTCATCTGAAAGCAGCGCTTGAAACATTTTAGAGGCTTCAACGTCACTCACAGAGATAATTGATTAATCCCATCAGAATTTTGAACTGACTTTGTGAGCTTCAAAAGTACCAAAACGGGTGTTTTCTTTTTCTAGATAGTAAAGAAATGGCTCAAAAAACTGGAATTTTGTTTACTTAAACTGGAGAAGTAAACTTACGGTTTTCTAATAAGAGAAAAAAATGAATTATACGCACATCCAGTTGTTCTTTACCTGTGTAAGAAACAAAGTACCCATAAATTCTTTAGTTTTGTTGGAGGATGAAGGTATCTTGAAGTGTCGTTTAATCTGGTCCATCATCTCTTTGTTTCCTGAAAGTAACCCAAAAATTCAGAAGTTTTTTTTGTTGCCATTTTCCCTATGGAAACGCCTAATAGTGTACTCAAAATTATATATCAGCTTTCTTTGTATAGTTTCTTGCTGTACTCTTTTTGGTTGATATCCTGGTATCCGGTTTTGCCTTTGCTTGAATGCTTCGTTTTCATGTTTATTATTGTTTATTATTATAAATAAGACCCATATCTGACTTTTTCCTTCACTTGACTCTGAAGATGACTTCCGCACAGGTTGTCGAAACGTCAGTCACATCAAACAGTCCTTCTAAGGATTACATCCACCCGGATGATCATAATATAAATATTATCTCTTCGAGAAATATTGTTACTTCGAAAAATATTTATTATTTTGTCTTTCATCCTTTCTATTCCTTTTCACTCCTATCACTCTTCATTCACGGCTCTGCAATTTACACTTCCCTCCTCCCTCCTCATTTTACCTTATTTCATTATCCCACCCCCTCCCCCCCATTTCCCATCCCACATACCATTTGCATGATGTTGTCTATGCAGCATGAAAGGACTGTTATATTCCCAATCTTCCTCGGTAGAAACAGCCGAGAGAGTCTCAAAAGAAGGATAGGACTGGAAACCATATTCCGAGGCGAACCGAGGATTTGGGTAACCACTGACATTCCAACAGTCCATGTAGTAGTTATAGAAATGTACTGTAAAACATGTATAAAGGACTGAATGAAGGCTTGTTTAGAATTATGAAAAAGTATAGTAAAGAATATGCGTATTATCATGCGAAATTTTCTTTGCTCGAGAAAATAATTGTGCGAGATTTGTGCATGTGATGTGACGTACCATCGCCCCAATCAGGGCTATTGGGTAACTTAGATACCCAGCTTTCTTTCTTGGTTTCTAGTCCATTTGAAGGCGAGGAAACAATAAAAGGACGAGACTTGTCCTCTGCTTGAGCTGTTGTGCGAATAGTCTCAACGTACAACTGCAATTAAAAACATATATATAGGTCCATCTATTTAACGATATTGGGAATCATAATAAATAATAAATAATGGGATTAACAGTGGATTCCACAGAGTGGAAAACCCTCGGAGCACAGGAGAGAACCAACAAACAGCTCTACTCACATACGACACCGAGCATGGCGGAACCCAAAACCGGGTCGCATTGGTGAGTATAAAGAATCAAGGGTGGTGTAGCGGCAGGGCACTCGACTCTAGCTTTTGGGGCCTCGAGTTTGATTCCTAGACTCTCTATCACATGTGAGTAGAGTTTGTAAGATCTCTTCCTTGATTTGATGGGTTTTTCTCCTGTTGGTCCGGCATTATATTCTTCCCTTAGTAAAATGTAAGAAGCTATGTGTACTCAGCTGTGCCCTGACTTAACAATTTGTAGATATATAGAATTAAACATTGGACATCAAAGGCATTACTCTTACACCTCAAAAAAATTCCGCACACTTCCTCCGCGAGGGAGATGATTTTTCTTCTTTGAGAAGAGGGATGTCATGTGTAGAGGTGATGTAAGCTGTTTAGCGAGCAGTACTAACCTTAATGTAGTCCTCCACGTACAAGCTTTTGTTCGGGTTAGTTTGATACCTTTAAAACAGAATATCTTTCAAACTACATAAAATCGAAAGCGCACACAAATAAACGTTCGCAGTTCATCGTAAGAAGATATACCAACCAGTTCTCGGCCAGGGCGATCTCGTTCTCGTTGTTACCGCTCCACACGAAGATTGAAGGATGGTGATTCAGTCTTTCAATCTATGGCGGGAAAACATGGACGTTAATGGATTCACACTGATGTTTCTACACTGCCGCGTAGAATAACTTGAATGTAGTATTGTTACTTACTTAATAGACATGGACGTTTATACATACATTTTGGCATGATTCATCACTCTCTCTATATGTTCTATTCAAGAAATAGAAAACGAGTGCGCGTGCTGTGTGCAGTTATAAAGCACGCGGGGGTTGATAGAAAAGGAGAGAAATGTTAGGTAAAGCACAATGCACAGCGAAGTGACGCAACTTAAAGTGCGCACGTTTTGTGTGTTCTCATAAATCACGCACTAACAAGCAACCAGAACGCAAGATTTATGATAGTTATTTAATAATCACCTGATATACCACCTCCTCCTTGACGTTCAACAGGAATTCTTTATTTGTGGGGTACATGGAACACGCGAACATGAACTCTTCCCAAACCAGTAACCTATAAATAACGTGAAAGAATGCTACTAAATGACTCGACAGGATGCAAACAACGTTGCCAATAGCCAACGATTGGTGCTATACTGGGGTTTACAGAAAACATTTCGCGCAAGAAAAAAGGAATTTAAAAGTGTCTTTATGAAAAATAAGAAGGAGGAGGGAAGGAATGGTGGAAGGAAGGAGGGAAGAGAGAAAGAGAGGACCGAGGAAACGAGGGTAAGGAGAAAAAAAGGAACGAAGGAACGAAGGAAGGAGGAAAGTGTGATTGGAAGGATGGACGGAAGGAAGGATGGACAGACGGAAGGAAGGAAAGACTTCTGATAAGGAAGATAAAAATCTTTACTTGCGGAAGAAGCATTGCCATAACTCACCCAAGCTCATCAGCAATCGAGTAAAACTCATCATGCTGATAAATCCCTCCACCCCAGTTCCTGATAACATTCATATTCGCATCTGCCGCAGATTGCAGTAAATTTCTTAAAACAGATGCATTGACGCGATCCTCAAATGAATCTATAACATAAATTTTATATTCAAAATTATATAATGCATTCATATTTGAATGGTGGAAAAAAATCCTTTGTAATAAATTCGTAAGAAAAGCATGCAGAACCATTTACTAAAGGGGGCTCGATTCAGTGCTTTTTAGAAAAATTATTTTAACGCTACCTCTCTGTGTTTGCTCCAAGAGCTAAGCTTCAGTGTTGCGACCAAAGTTGAAAGAGTGTATATGCGAGACGTACGCAATTGTTGCCAAAAGCAGAAACGAATTCTACTTTTTGCAACGATTGCTGCAACTGGTCTCGCAACATTTTTTTCTTCGAATTGCCCTGTAAGTTTCACGCTGCAATGCCCCATGCAACTCGTGTCACAACGCCCATTGCGAGACAAGTTGCAGAGAAAATTTGCGCCTTGACTTTCGCAAGTGTAACTTATGTCATGAGAGAAGTTCAATCAAAAGTTTCATCACGCCCCTCGTGGAAATTGCTTTGCAATGCGGTTAGGTACACGTAAAGTCACACCCAAAGTTTTCACGATGTACAAAACAGGGTGTAGACCACCCCATTGATTGTTACTAAAAACAAACCTGCTGGAATCCAGTTTGCTCCTTTCAAGAAGATGGGAAGTCTGTTGATTTCGAAGTGGAAACCAAGACCTAAGGAAGAGAGAAAATGAAGTCCTCATCACGTAAATGTACCACACTGTAAATACAAAGAGGTTTCTTTCGACCCCAAGGGGTCTTTTCAGTTCTTCCAAAAATGCAACTTTAATCCCTGAACACTATGGGTAACAACGACACCTCGGTCAATAGTGCCGTTTCACTCTTCAAGAGTGTCATTGAATACTTCTTGAAGTCAAACTACTCTTTGGAGGATCAGTGAAAAAGTCGATTTGAATTATTACACAATCTAAAAACTAATTCTCTGTGATGTAAAAAACACTTCACAAAGGATCCATTTAATGAAGAGTCAAAATGACTCTTTTGAAGGTGTTGTTTTGGGATCAAAAATGAGTCCTTTGGAGAGATAAAATGAGTCCTTTGGAGGGATAAAATGAGTCCTGTGGAGGGATAAAATGAGCCCTTTGGAGGGATAAAATGAATTCCTTTGTTTCCACAATGCATAGTTGCATTAACAAATTATTAAATGATTCTATTTCTTCAATTCTATTCCATCAAGAGGTTTTAAAATCACCTTGAGCTCCTTTGATTAGTGGTTGAACAAGCCTGACTTCTCTAAAACCAGTATTGGTTGTGAAAGATGAATGTTCAGAGCCATCAGAGTCCTCTCCCTCAAAAACAAACTGTAGAACGAGAAACCTTACTTGATATACCCCACTCTTCTGCTTTTGCTGTTAGAGCTAGTCCCATTCACAATGTCGGATTGCTGATTAAATTTGATGCTCAAGAAAAGTGTCAAAGGTTTTTGGTTATTAGCCTCTGGCAAGAAAGATGAGAAATTATCATGTGTGTTTTATAATTGAAAAATTAATTTGATTTTTCAAATAACATCTTATTAAATGCATCAAGTGCATGCTAACTTCATGTTGTGAAGCAAAGTGATCAGTGCGCTGCATGCTGAGGAGCATAGTGATCAGTGCTCTGTATGGCAATGCACTTAGACTGGGTAAGTGCATGCTAACTTCATCCTGAGGAGCATAGTGATCAGTGTGCTGCATGCCAATGCACTTAGACTGTAAGTGCATGCTCACTTCATGCTGTGAAACATAGTCTTCAGTGTGCTGCATGCCACTGCATCAAGATTGGGTTAGTTCATGCTAACTTCATGCTGCCAAGGATAGTGATTGTTGCACTGCATGCCAATGCATCAAGATTGGGTAAGTGCATGCTAACTTCATGCTGAGAAGCATAGTGATCAGCATGCTAACTTCATGCTGAGAAGCATAGTGATCAGCATGCTGTGCCAATGCACCCCGTCCTACTGCTCCAGCCTAGCATAGTAGATCTAGGGCTTCTTCCTGGTTCTCTTTTGTGCTTTGAGGGTTTTTTTCTGGGTTGTCCAGGTTTTCCAGTTTTCCTCCCTCTGAGCAACCAATCCCTGCTTTCATCAACTCACCTTCGTAGTATACAAAGCCTGGTCTCCATACCCTCTAGGCCACCAGGTTTTTACCTGAGCTGTTGAAAATTCAAATCTTCCAACATGGATGTTTTGCTTTCCAGCATCTTTTAGATCAACTTCAAGTGTTTTTGTGAAGGGGATTTCTGGAATACTGACAAAAATGTATCCCTTGATGTTTTGTTGAGCTGCATCGAGTGTCACTGTCAAGTCTAGTTCCCAAGGACTGCTAGGATCTGAGCCTTGTATATACAAAATACAACATTTTAAATTAATATAAAATTATAAGAACTGCAAAATCTTCCTAAACATTCAAGAAAGGGATATTTCCAAGTTACCTTTTCTCTGCGTCGATATCTTGACATTCCTTATAACTGCAGTGTCATAGGCTTGTACACCGATGTTTTTCCTGTTGACACCAGTTAGTCAAATACAAACTTCCATACAATCTAGTGCAATAGCATATACATGAAACCCCTCCCATTTCTAATTTTCCTGGGTCTGGGGCTGGAACCCACTGACTGCATAAGAGCACCTCAATACATGCAAAAGAGTTGGAAGGGGAGAAGGAAGGGGTGGGTAGGCTGAAGTAAGTTAACACTGAGTATCTTTGTGCTCTTTATGATGACTGTAATATAGCAAAGCAGCATGATCAAGTGGTCATAGCGTCGGTCTCCCAATTCCATGGTGCTGAGAATGTATTTGTCCTGGTTTCTGATTAGTTCAAATTCAGTTTCTCAACCATGCTTTTAAATAGCCAACTGGTTTGCCTCCTTGCCAGTTGGGATTCTTAAAACACTCTATGTTTATTTGATTATTTCTCCATTTCAGTTACTCCAATTAATTTCACAAAAATTAAATACATCCTCTGATAATTGACTCATTGTGCAAAGGCCATCGGTATTCTGGCACTAAGAGAGCATCAGGGCAATCACTATCCTTACCATATTCCTTGAGGTGCAAATGCTGGTCCCCAGTCCTACAAGAGACAAGAATGTCAATCAATACTCCCTTTTCTCATTCTGTAAATACCACTGTGTTCAACTCAAACACAGGTTTAGCATCTCCTAAGAGCAAATCATTCACTAAAGTCAGTTGTAATGTAAAGAATGTACAGCTTGAGCAATACCCTTTGAAATCACATGGACTTTTAATGGTAAGAGCATGATTCTGCTCAATACTTATTGGTTATTGTTAACATTGTTACTGGTTAACTATATCATAACCGGTAAAACCAATGATTTTGAAACCTTACCCAACTGAATGAACTTTGTTCTTTTCTGATAAAATTTCTGTGGCATTCTCCACGCTGAACAGGAACAGAACAGTTTGGCGGCACGTCATATCCATATTCTTGACTCTTTCTTTTAGCATACTGAATAGCTGACGAAAATCTGACTTGAATGGTGTTTGTTCCTGCTTTGATAGCATTCTTGACGTCAAATATGTATCTCAAAAACATGTTGTCAGAATGGCCGACAACTTGGTCATTTATGGAAACTGTTGACACTGTATCTAAGCCATCGCATATGAGGATGATTTTACTGCGTGAAATGATCCTCTTGTTAACTACAAAGAAAAGAATTGGGAAGACATGTATAAACCATAGGTAGCCAAACAGACTAACAAATATTACGAGAAGCCCAAGCGAAAAAAATTTCACAGGCTGCCACAGGAACCCCAAAAAATAAAATATTTGAATATCGTATTGCACTTTAACATCATCGTCATCATCATCATCATCACCAGAATAATTCATTCAAGTCCCATCTATAAATATAGGACAAATGGTGTTATTTAAGCTGTAAAATAGCCCAAAATTTAATTTACAATCAAAATAGCATATTTTGATATGGTGCATATTGACTGTCACATATTGGAAATGACAAACATCTATTGAACCAATCACATTGCAGATCACTATTAATCTAGATACTGAAAATTCTGTGATACGGCACCATTAAAATAACACAAAGGCAGGTCTATAACCTATCTTTTTACAGCTGTATCAATGTTATATTATATCATTACAACTATACTTATAAGCTAAACGAAAAATAGCGATTGGGCTACCTGTGGTGCAGCAAAGAATCATTAGCCTAAGAACAAGGTTTCAACGCGTCGAAATAAAACGAAGTATATTTTCTATGATGAATTTAATCAAAACTATCTTTCTTACCTTCAAATTTCCTAGTATAAGTCCAGTTATCGTAGGCAATCCATCGATATTTGACGTCATTAAACCGGAAGTAAGGGTCTTCAATGGTACCGTTCTCAAACAAAGCCATATGAACCGACCCTGGGACATTACCATACAAAGAAACACTCTTATTGACATTATTAACTGTCCATCTACCTCCAAGGCTTATACTTTCACTAACAACCCGGCTAAAAGATACAAAAATTAGGAATATTTGAAGAGATAGCGAAAAGCGTCGTGCTTCCGCCATGTTTTACCGCCTTTTAGTGCTCTCCGCTGACCTGGAATTAAAATCAAGTCAGTTGTTAAGTTTGTATTTTAAAGTTGTTTGTCTTCTGTGGTTTAAGGGTGTTTTAGCGTGGTTTTATAAGATGTGGTTGGCAAATTCAAGGTATTTGTTTGTAAGATGTTTGTTTGTTTTTCGTATTACCTGCTCTTTGTTTGACTTAACGACTAGTATTTCTCACAAAACCCTTTGAATTTGTTTACTAATTGATGATACACGATGCTTATCACCCACGTACTAATACATGTTGGACGTTAAATATAACTTTAAAAATTGGTATTTCAGATGAATTATATATGGTTTTCTTTATTTAATGTAATATGATGTTCAGTTTCCATAGTAGCTGTTGTCATTCTCTAGAGTATCATTTCTTTGTTTAACGGGTGCATATGAAAAGACATGTCAAATGATGGATACGACTTAAATAAACAAAAAAAATTCTCACAAGCTAAAAGGGTCTTTTGCTCTATATTTAAATTTTAGGATTGGAAGAAAATCTTCACAACATGGACAAAGGAGAAAGGAAAAATGAAGTGAAAACAATTATCAATCAATCTTATTAATTAAGTATTTTTTTTCCTTGAATGACATAAAATATGAAGCCACAGGAACTCTTTGCCACCTTTTACCCAAAACAACGTACTCTACTTGAATATTTATCTGCTGTAAAAGACAGACTTCATTGCCCCAATGACCCAAAAGCCTATAACAACATGCTGAAACAGACTATTGTATGTTACCATGACATTGAAGTAGATTTGCGTTGTTTTACTCCAAGCGTCAGAGAGGGATGTCACATGAGGGACGTGTTGCAGAGAGTAATAGAAATTTCATGTCATTCATTAATTGGAAGTGCAGGAAACATTGTTTCAATTGGATACCAGTTAGTGAGGGATAGGAAAAATAGCACAGGGTGTGCATCATCTACGGCAACTGTCGTCAACAAATATCCTAATTCTGCTGTTGATTTTCTTTCATCAAAGTGTTGGCAGGCACTTCACAAGCGTATAGGGGATGATCTTATGATTCATTTGTTGAAGGACGTGAGCTTGTTTGTGATGGTCAAGAATCAATGTTACATGCAGGTAGCTGGGTACCCTATGTACAACCTAGAATGCATACAGCATGGGGAACAGGAAGATAAGGGATCCTCAATCACGCAAGGAATGCCAGATGATGTGAACATGCTGAAGGAAACTGTACAAGATAGGATGTCTCAAGAAGCTGTCTTTCCTTCACTTCCCGTAAGATGGGATAAACCCTTGGAACAAGATTTTAGACAAAATATGGTGCTTGATGAACAAGTGGATCCACAGGAACCAGCATTACACCAAACCATACCTAGTGAAGAAGAACCTGAACTAGAAAAAATGGATTGTGAAACTGAAATATCTTCATTATTAATGATAGAACAACACAGTTTTGTGCAAGAAGACAATAGACAAGGGCAGGAAGCCCAAACAACAGCATTTTCAAGACAAAGAACAGTAGAGACACCTTCGCAAGTGGAATTTTCTTACACTGCTGAAGAAATTCCTCAAAATATTGTCGTACAAGGGATGAATTCCATTGCTGGGCATCTTTTAATGCAAGAACAAAAAACATTGGAGTTTTGTGGAGTGAACGACCAGTTAAAGGAACCAAGATGCAACAAGAAGATGAAAAAGATGAAGAGAAAGAAGCCAAGCTGCTTTGAAGAACCTTTCGCAAAGAAACCAAGATATTTGAATTTTGAAACACCCAAAAGTGGTAAACTTAAGGACACTTCTTCAAATTTGTGTTCAAATATTTTCACACTTTACTTTCCTCAACCCGCTTTGATGTATTCTACAAATCTCGGAAACAGATTTCCAAAATGTCACATTCTGTCCTCCACTAGAGCAAGCAAACGAGGGGCAACCAAGTTGATTGAGGATATCTTCATCGAAAGGGATTTCGTTTTGCACAACAAAACAAAACAAGTCAAAGTTGTTGCCAAGAAAAATGGGGTCAGAAGGGAAGGTGAAAAGAAGAAGAAACACTTGCGTTTACCGAAACGATTTGTGGGAATAAAAGGATTGTTTGACAGAATGCTAAAACGCCATAAAAAATGCCGCTTCCTTGCGCTTTTGAAACATCATTGCAAAGATATGGTTGACCTATCCGAGGAAAAGAAAAAAAAGGCTGAAAAATCGATTGGAATTCAGGAAAACATGGTTCAAGGTGAGAAAAAACAAGCTGTATTTCAGGAAAAAAGAGTAACGATCCAGGAAAAAAATGTGGGAATTTTGCAAATTCAACCAAATCGGGATGAAAGGAAAGGAGAAGAGGAGGATAAAAACCAGAGTAAAGGTGGAAAAAGTCAGGAGAATCGCGAGAAAAATTCTAACTTAGAAAATAGAAGTGTTGCAGGAAGAAAAGTGTCGGAATCAAAGCAGGAAGTGTACGATCGAGCTGTTAAGAATTTTACTCCACGTTTTCAGGTAAATTTTCTTTTAAATTTGCAAGTTTTTTTACATCCCCAAATAAACGAAATCAGTTCTAACTAAAACTAAAAATGCTTTTTATTTTTTATTTTTATTTAAGGTTGTTCGTTTTGTGGTTGCAGTTTGTAACCGTGTCATTCCCAAGGAGCTCTGGGGTTCGCCTCAAAACAAGAAAGCCTTTTACAAGAATCTAAAAAGCTTGATCAATCTAAACAAGGGAGAAAAGTACTCATTAGGTCAAATGGTCAATGGAATCAAGATAAGAGAATGCAAATGGTTAAGATGTGATGCAAGTAGAGACAAAGGCATCCCGTTGAGTGAGTCCGAGAAGCAACGAGAAGTGCTGTACAAGTGGGTTTGGTGGTTGGTCAGACGCTACATCATGGTAATCCTCAAAAGCTTTTTCTACATAACCGAAAATTCTGGCCAAACTAGAGAAATTTATTTCTATCGTAAACCAGTGTGGAAGATCATCCACGATTTTGGAGTGGCTTCCATGAAGAGTGATTTGTTGAAACCACTTTCCAAAGATGAGGCAACAGAAATATTAATTTCAAATTCGTCACTTGGATATTCTTATATGCGATTTTTACCCAAAGCGCAGAATGTTCGACCTATTATCAATATGAAGCACCAACCTTCTAGCAACGCTAATAATAATAAAATCCAGGCATCGATCAACTCCAGATTAAGAAACCTGTTCGAAATCATCAAATTTGAGAACAGTAGAGAGCCACCTCGCTCAGAGTCGACAGTGTTTGGAAACGATGGTGTGTATCAAGCTCTGAGAGCGTTTCATTTGAAGAGGAAAGAACGCCACGACGAGAGGAGCTTGTACATGGTACATGTGGACATCAATAAGTGCTTTGATAGCATTCCTTTGCATAAGTTGTATGGTATCATGGAAGGCGTGTTTGAAGAGGAAGAGTACATCGTGCGTAGATTTGTGGCAATTAAAAGTGTGAACAGCATGGCGAGGAAGGTGTTTAGCAGGAAGGTCAATGGTGGAGAAGATTGCAGATCTTTTAAGCAGTTTCTTGAAGATATGATTCAGGTAATATAGAAGCAGCAGCAACAACAACAGCAGCAGCAACAACAACAGCAGCAACAGCAACAAAAGCAGCAGCAGCAACAACAGCAGCAGCAACAAGCAGCAGCAACAGCAACAACGGCAGCAACAGCAACAAAAGCAACAAGAGCAGCAGCAGCAGTGATAGATGAAGCAGCAACAGCGATTAGATAAGGAATTTCTGTTTGTTCCAGGAAAATAATCTCAACAACGTGATCTTTGTCGATCAAGTTTATTACAACTGCGAAGACAGAGAGAACATCCTTGCTCTGCTGAGAAGACATCTCTTCGATAACATCGTCAAGATTGGAAGTAAATTCTACAAGCAAGTTCAAGGTTATTTTTATCCTATAAATCGACATCATGCAGTATGACATTGGGGCGCAGGATTTAAGAGTGGTGTAGACGTTGTGCACTCGCCTCTTGCCTTTCACTCTTCCACATTCTTTTTGGTTTAGTTTTTCGTTTTTCTTAAATAATTTTTTTTTCTGAGTTCGATAAACAGGACGCATTGTTGTCTAGCTTGGGTACAAACATCTTTTGTCCATCATGCCTTATAAAGTGTTGTTTGTACCCAAGCTAGACCACAATGCACCATGTTCGCTATCTCAGAAAAGGTCTGTGACGTTATATCTCTATCATTAAAGGCATTGCGCAAGGCTCCATTCTTTCAACATACCTCTGCAGCTATTTCTACTCCCACATGGAAAAGCGCTACCTGCAACAAGTCATACAAGACGAATCGTCCCTCGTGATGCGTTGGGTGGATGACTTTTTATTCCTATCGCCCAACCGAGCCCTCGCGGACACATTTCTGCGCACCATGCATGCTGGGATACCTGACTATGGCTGCCAAATCACCTCCAGGAAGACACTGGTAAACTATGAGACGACAGCTAGTGATGGGATCCCAGTGCGTTGCGTCGGTCGAGACGAACCTTTCCCTTGGTGTGGCTTTCTTATTCACCCGGATTCTTTGGAAATCAAACTGGACTTCTCAAGATACGAAGGTTAGTGAACACCATTCATTGACGAAGTTTAAGGGAACTTGTCATTGACGAAGTTTAAGGGAAAACAGGAATGCATTTCGTAAAGATTTGTGGGAAAGTAAATAAAAGTCCATTTACTATGATCAACAACTGTTGCCGAGTTTTATATCGAGTGGGAGGACTGGGGAGACTGGAAAACTGTTGACATCGCGATTTTCCCGGCAATTCCTAACACATGCGCAGTACATTTCCTCCAGGTTTTTTTAATTCCTTCATAACACCCCATGCCGCTTACAGTCAGCAAATTAGACAAATTAAATATTCTTTATTCCTTCCCGCAAAAGCAGGCGTGACCTTGTTTTCGTCGTTTTTGTCTTTGAATTTTACTGTACCTTTGGCAAACCTTCTCACCATAGACAAGTATTCTTTTATTCAACTACCAGAGGTTTTTTTGATCCTTTTTCACTAATTCTGCTTGTCAACTGACGTTTTGCGTTTGCCGCAAACGAGTAACGAGGAGCCGAACAGGAACTTAAGTATTCAAAATAGCAAACTAACCACTAAGCCATAACAGTGTCTTTTTTTCACTTCCCGCGTTCACTTAACATCGTTAACGTTATTATTCTGTGTGTCGGTGAGGATAAGATGAAAGAGTAGCGATAGTTCGCATAGGTTAGTTTATCATTCGCTATTCTTTTTAGTTATATTGAATGTATGGATGGTGTTTTCAACTTTTCTCGATAGAGAAACACAGGAATACCGTGTTGAGAAATCTCCATTGTCATCCTGGTCGCAGTCTCCTTGAAAAGCTAAGGTAAAAAAACGGCATTTCTTTGAATTTTTTAATTTCAATATACCCATCCCTATTAATGTTTGGCGAAAAATTAAGCCGTTTGTGATACCTTTGTATAAATAGGTTATCTTTGCCATGAACACAGCAGGCGAAATAGACTTATTTACCTTGGGCGTAATGTTTTCCTATTTCGGACCACGTGTCATTCTCTGCAGAATAAGATTCTTTGTTTGATTCCAATTAAAATTCAATGGATGACTAGCCGTTCTGTGACATTCTCACTGTTCAATTCCATTTATCTTATTATTTTATTATTTTATTTTTATTATTGAATTCAGTGGATGAAGAGCAACGCTGTGGAAATTTCAGAGTTAAATTCCATTTACTTTATTATTCATTCATTCCTTCATTCCTTCATTTATTTTTGCGTTAAGCGTCTGTTCGATTTTTTTCAGGTATAGTCTTTTAAACAAGAGCCATCCTCTTCTCCTGGACACTGAAATCAATAGCCGCTCCACCGTCTTGTCCAACATTTTCGAGGCATTCTTTTGGTCTGCTTGCAAGTTTTACAACTATTGTCGTGGCTTCCCTAAAGGTGATTTCCTAAAGACTTGGGTTCCTGTGTAAGGAATACGATGGGAAGGGACAAGTTTATTTGTTGAGTAGCCGCCCTGTTGGTTAAATTGAAGTGATGGACGAATGAATAAATGAATGGCTGGGTGGGTGGGTGGACGAGCAACAAACGAACCAGAAAAAGAAAGAAAGGATGCTAAGAGAATGAAATAGTAAAGAGAAAATTGAATTAATTCTGCTCAAGTTCTGTACGTTCTGTAAAAGAATGGAAGGATGAATAAACGAATGAAGGAATGGAGAGAAACTTGAATGGACGCCAATAAAAAATGTATGGGAGTGAAGGCACAAGCGAACGCATAACTAAAGAAAGAAAGAAAAGAGAAAAGAAGGAAATATCTTAAGTTAACTACGACCACCCACCCCCTTAAAAACTCATCTCAAAATCACTAGACTAACGGTTCAGTAATAATAATAATAATAATAATAATAATAATAATAATAATAATAATAATATTTAATGAGGATACTCCACTCATAAAAATGATTTTCAGGGAAGTCCTAAAATAAAAAATTGAAAATATAATTGAAAATAAAGTTCAGTTCAGTTCAGGTATTATACTATCATGCAGTCGGGGACAAGCTTATTTGCTTTTCAGTTGTTACATTTCACACGACTATAAAACAATAGCCATTACTGCATGGGCCATAATGACTATCCCTTTCCGGTCCAAGTTAACAGATGGAAATGAAAGGAAATAGAAAAAAGCTGGGAGAAATCCTTTGTTTAAATCTATGAACCTGAATCTATACCCCGATGCGGGCTAAGTTCGGTACCACATCTCAATCTATTTCTCCCATATTTTAAATACTTTTTTAGGTCGAAAAATTCAAGAGAACCCTTCGCTTTGCATGCGCGTTATCCTCGCGTTACCCCAGTTCTTTTGTACTCAAGCCGAGCTGAAGTTTAAAAAGCTGTCGCTGAAAGCGCTGAAGAAACCATCGAGACGACACGTCTTTGGAGTCAGTAAAAACGAGGTAGAGTGGCTTTGCTTACAGGCATATATGAAGTACCTAAAGAAGAAACCATCTTTTAAGATTGTGGTCAAGGCTCTCAGAAAGCGCATTCCAAAAGTCCTAGGGAAAAATCCTGTCATGGCACCAAATTTCTTCAGCTGTCATCTTCCAATGCCTAGAGGGCACGTCTCAAGCTGATGTCCTCCGAGTATCAGTTCAGTGCTTTGAACAAATTAATCAGGTTTAGTTTTCAAAAATTCATTGCGTTAGTCGTGGTTTAGCTTCATTCCATTTTTACGAGTAAAAGTGGCAGCCATTTTGGACGATGTTCAATATTTAGGTGGATTGTAACCATTCCTAAGGGAATATACGTGTCAGCCATGTTGGATGATTTTCACTATAGGTGGTGTTTGTTATCATTCCCAAGGGAATAAAAGTGGCAGCCATGTTGGATGATGTTCACTATAGGTGGTTTGTAATCATTCCTAAGAGAATAAAAGTGGCAGCTACGTTAGATGATGTTCACCATAAGTGGTTTGTAATCATTCCTAAGGGAATAAAAATGTCAGCCATGTTGAATAATGTTCAGTTATTTTACTCTCATACGACTGCTACCACAAAGTACTACTATCTTTTCAACCACTTCCAATCACTCACAAAAAAGTGAGTTCATCGGGTTGGTCAGCTTTTTCAGTGTTCCAAAAACCCACGCTATTGATTTGTGGTTCCACGATAAACAAGGCCGATTAAAAATTATAACCATGTACCTCCTCAGAACTTTCCCAGATGAATCAATGCAGACAAGAGCTACAAACTTTTCTTGTCTTCAAATTAGACTAATTTTCAATGAACACTCTGTTTTTTATCAAGCTTTATTGAGTGTGTGTTTGTGTTCTTCTTTGTGGCTTTACCGATGATAAATTCTTATTGTCCTACGTTTAAAAATAAATATCAAGCCTAAGAAAATGAATGCGTTTGACCACGTTTTCTTTCATTAAGTACTACTTCTTTTCCATGATTCTTCCTTCCTTTCTTTTGCTTTCGTTTGAAAAATAATTGAGTCACTGATGAACATTCACTCAACAATTGATTGGTATTGAATTTTTCTTTTTCAAATATTTCATTTTTTTGGTACGACCAAAAAGTATGTGCCATTTCACGTTGGTTTATTATCAAGGATTTTCACTGTAGTTCATTGACCTCCAAACCCTTTTTGCTACAGTTAATCGAAGCGCTTTTAATTTCCGATCACTATCTCTACCGCAAATGTCCCGAGCACATGAAAAAACACAATCGTATCGGATATAAATAGACTGCCTCGATTCTTCAATCTTCATTCACAAACAAGTCACCACCTGTCCTAGATGGCTACCAAGATCACCTTACTCATATTCACCTATAATAAACTCATCCTGGAAAAAATCCGATGAATTGTATTAGAAGTGAGAGTGGCTTTTACGTTCGGTGGGTTAAGACCAACATTTCATGAAATCCTATTAACTAATTTTCTAATTTTGAGTCGCGTTTGTTTATCTATCCTTTTATGCTCTTTCTAGTCTCAATTCATAGCTAAATAAACACATTAGGCATACCATCGTTTACTTGTCTTGGTTTGTCTATCAAAATGGCAAGAAATGTGACATTTGTTTGATCTACAATTCTGTGAAGCCATTTTGTTCATACTATTTCGTCCACTCTATTAAAATCAAGCCCTATTTAAGACAATGCTTCTCTGTTCAGGTCTTAAATTTAATATTTTGTCTTTCTTACCGGATATAAATCGAGTTTGTACTGATTCTCTCGATGAATATATTAAAATATATATAGTCAAACGAAAGTTTAAAAAGGTGTTTGCCCTTGCATTCGTAAAGTAGCTTTGGGAGATTCTTCATTTCTCTTTCTTTTAGCCACGACAAAACTCAACAAATTCTAAAATCTCAGCGTAGAAATCATTTAATGTTTATTTCTGGTTTATCAAGCAACTTCTAGTTTTCTCCTTTCTTAAAGTAAAATTAATAATGAGATTTTTGGATTACGTAACTCATTTTGTATACACCTAAGGCAAAAAACGTTGTCATCGTCAAAACCGATAGGCGATAGGTCATCCCACATGGAAATGGTTTCGTTGAATACAAAGAACATCGAATCAGTCTCAGCACGAAGGTCCATACTCCTGACGGGAAGAAGAAGAAGAAACACAATTCATTCCAGCTTTTCTTGGATCTTAGAATGACATATATCCTATCGCTTTTGGCCTATCGCCTATTGCCTATCGCCTTTGGCGATGACGTCGTTTTTTTAATTCGGTATTACGTAACTTCCAGAACTTCTTGTGGGAGAGTTGAGGAAAACTATTTTGACGGGAAAGAAAACTAAGCCCTCAAAACAAAGTGAAGATCTTATAGCTGACATCCTAAATAGTGGCGTTTTCTTGCAGCCGTGTCAGTAGCCTTTTGAATAATCTAAAATTGGTGGAAAATTAGCAACTAATTAGCAAATAGTTTTTTTAAAATTAGTAAGATAAATAATCAATGGGTGGAAAGAACATTCCACGATTCGCGATTTCGAACTTACTTCCTTCGTAATTATTCTTCTGACCAGTGAGTTTTTAACTACGAGAAAAAAGCTCATAAATTTTCACTGCATTCTGCAGTTGCAAAATGGCTTCCTTGCACATTAATAAGGTAAAGGTGACTAGAGTTGATTTTTCATTAAAGGATTTTCGATATAAAAAAGCATATTTTAGATAATATCTTTTAAGAAAGGTAATCAATAATGAACGGCACTGGAATCTCTTCCTAAAGACCTCTTTCCGTTACTAAGGTATAAAATATTTTAGCTTTTTTTTCTATGAATTAATAAATAGAATCAAAGGTTTCTTACTCCGGCCTAGCGGCTCGCACGATTTCGACTAATTGAATCAATAATTTAGTATAAATTAGAGTTTCGCGCGCTGTGATTGGTCGAGCGACCACTGATTATATTCCCATAAATTGCGTCAGTAGAGTGCGCAAATAACTAGTTAAAATCTCCATATGTTGATCAATCAGTCAAAACATAGAACTGTATATAAAGCGGAACGCAATCAAAACTTCATCACCAATTCAACCACTCAAGATAACTCATTATACTAATAATACACAGCTTATTGTCAAGGGAGTGGGGAGTTTTTATGCCGATAGTTCAATTTTCGTGCTTCTCGTAATTGGCTGCTAACCTCTGTCGGAAACCCTATCACGAATACAGCACGAGAGACCTCGGTTTGGGTGTAAAGCTTTCCTATTTCAGATCACGTCTCCATTCTCCGAGAATATGGAGTCTTTGTTTGAGCTGCATGTCCCCTTTTTATATGTTTTTTCATGTGCAATTTGTCGTTAAAAACAAAAAATAATAATACCCTATAAATGGAAAACATGCTCAAGGTAAAAGAGGTCTTTTCAGAGAAACTGAATGACATCATCAAACTCAAGTGTTTTTGTAATGTCCCAAAACCGATTAGAGTCGTAAAAAATATTAAAGGGAAAAAGTTTGTGTCACGAAATGAGACATCTGCTATTGTTATCGAATGGAAACTGATTCTAGAATGCCAAGGAAAATACTCAATATCCTCGTAGTAAAAATCTCGAAAAACATTTCCTTCACAAGAGTATGCCGACTTACACCTTGCGGCCCAGATTACCGCAAAATTAAGTAGGTAACTTATCTTTGTTAAAGCTGCGCTTTGATTGAAGTTTTGCCTGGACGTTTTTAGGCGAAAAATAAGCTTACTTCTGTTCTATTTTATCAGTAACTTTTTGTTTATTCAAAGCTTATGAAATTATTTATTATAAAGATTTTATTCTATAAACGATTTCTCATTTCTTCCGCTTCCCCTTCACCCAAAGCAAGGTCCCTTGAGGGGTAGGGAAGGGTAGAAGAGAACGACGGCTGTGGCACGAATGTAGTGAGGTTTGGTTTGGTTTATATATTGCATTCATCTTTAAGAAGCCATAAAATTGTCCTTATCTCTATAAATACAATATGATATAAACACTTTGGAATTCGTAGAAGATTTGAAGTAGCGGAAACTGCAGCAGCTGCTTGCAGATCGGATTCTCTTTTTTCTTAGTTGACACCTCAATGTTTCTGACGCATGGTCCATGTCGGTCCATTCGCTCTGATGACTCAATTGAATCCCAGAATACTAGCTTTGTGTCATAGTCGGCACTATAGACTTTTTCTAAGATCACTTTTCTCTAAGATCACAATCAAGGCAAGTGAAAAAAAGTGAGCTTCGAAGTCGCTTGTGATCCTGCTTGGGCTGCCTGTGTTTTTTATTCAGCGCCCGTAAATAAGTAAGAAGGCGAAGGCTTTCTACGTTCTTTATTTCATATGCAAATACTCAGCGATGGATAGCGCAGAATATGACAAGCTTCACCTATGGCAAGAAACATTATTATAAACAGTATTTTTGGGAGTTTTCATGTAAATTGCGTTTAGGATAATCGAGAAGCTGTTTTTCCAATATTATGTTGGGACGCTCTTTCTCTTCGTTTTTTTTTTGAGATTTGCCATAAAAAATCATCATCAAGTTTAAAATAAATGCGCGCGCATCCTGATAAACATGTGTATTACCGCTGCGACGGTACGTACTTGCGTGGAGGCTAACAAAATTCGGGGTGTTTCCATTAAAAAATATTTATACAATTTTTTCTTTCACGTGACATGCATGCACCATGAAACATCGATCCCACTTGACATTGTTATTTTCTAAGTAAATGCGATTACCTGAAGATGGCTCGTGAACACACACGGCACGCCTGAAAAGCAATGTAGCTGAGTCGTTAACCGTGGATAACGAAAAAAAATTGATTAATTAATTAATTATATATTTACATGTTGTTCATACAATATAATGATCTATTCGCCAAAGGTCTCACCGCCACAACATCAGGTGTTTATTATATTTAAGACTGAAGTCTCTGCTTTCATTTTACTAATTCGGAACCCTTTTGAAAGGGTTCAATTTTACATAATACAGTTCATATTCCCAATGTATTTCATAAATTTTGGGGAGTTACCACTGTGACCAATAGAGTACAAACTCTACATGTGCAACAAAAATATCACTAAATAGTATTATTTTATGCTAATCATATTGTTTTCTTTTGCTTAATTAGTGCTATTTAATGCTAAATAGCGATAACTATTGCACACATTTCGTGTTTGTACTCTAATTACTCATTCTTATATATATATATATATATATGTACATGTATTTTTTTCTTCTTCTCCATTTTGTATTTTGTAATCCCACCAGGTTAGAGGTTCCAATGGGGCAATTCAAGTGGTTAACTAACAATTGGCCTAAAAAACTGTAGTTAACTGAACAATAACCTAAAATCAGTAGCTAGCAGTTAACTGATATTTCATGGTTTAGTATCATGGCCAGCGCTCGTAAAATTATTCACGGTTAACATTCAGCCAAAAAATTAATAGTTAACTGACAATATTGGGTTCCCCCATCGGCTTTCTCCGGTTACAATCATCTGGCCGCTTCCCAATCTCCCTCAACCCCCTTCCCCTCCCCTGTTATAACACCCCTCAAAACCTTATAAAACAGGTCACGTTCGAGATCTTAAAATTCTAGCACCATACTGAGGCTTTCCATAAAAAATGCTCAAAATAGCCCATTTCCGAGATGTCGTGCTGACTAAGTCTTTTCAACATTTGCTTATTATACGACAACCCGTGATACTTACAGTATATATATCCACGGCTATTGCCGCTGTACCGGCTCACCTAGCATCCGGGTCTTAATGTTGTTGTGGTACCCAGAGTGCATCAGATAGTTTAGTGTGCGGGCGTGGTTATTAGAGATTCACTGTTCGTACCAATAAACGCCATAAAGAACCGACAGCTAAATACACTCCACCAGGAAAAAATACCCATGGCGGCCTCATGATCCACGATTACTCAATTTGGACGACACTAGTGTTTTCTTCAGAGATCTAGCTTGGATCGTCGCCCATCATCGACTCAATTCTGGTTTAACGACTGTGGATTTTTCGGTTGTGAAAGTCAAGGGAAGAACCGTGTCGAAGAATCTCCATCAAACATGGGTTGTACGCTCAGTGCCGAGGATAAGGCGGCCGTCGAAAGAAGTAAAATGATCGACAAGAATCTCCGAGCCGATGGGGAAAGAGCTGCTCGGGAAGTGAAGCTGCTATTATTGGGTAAGTCTTCTGAGGGATAAAAGATATCTAGCTTTCGAAGCGAGAGAAAATCTAAGGACGTTTACAGTAGCAGGCGAGTGAACTTCGACTGCGGAAAAGCTGTTTGTTTTTCGAAGATTCAGTCGGGTTTCCCAACATCTAAAAAGACAGCGCTTTGAACGATCGCTCAGATAATTCTCAGGTCCAGAACCAAAGGAATAAGCTATCTTTTCCTTCAATTCGCAAAATTACCCGTCAACGAAAAGCAGAATTATGAGCAAGAGGGTTCTTAGTGCATGTCTTTTTTGATGGGGCCAGGTGTGCTGAGGAACGACAAATTCTACCCTAGCAACATCCAATCTGTTTATAACTAATAATGGCCTTTTTCCCTCTCGGGGAGGTTTTTTTTTTAAATTCTACTCGTTCGGGCCAAGAAAATAACGTTTTTCTTAGTATTGCGTATAAATAAAAGGCGATCGTTACGAGGGAGGTTTAGAAGATCGATCTCTCTGTCGGTCAGGAGACCACGTTGCAAGACAAAATAATTTGGTTATACTTCTTGTCTTTGAACTAATTTTATCCTGGTATTCCCTTACCGCAAATAACAAGATAAGACTGTCTACAAAGTGATACAGAGTTTAGTGGTTCATGAAGTGATAAGGCTATAGATTCTAGCTCATAAAAGCCAAGACAAAATATGGAGTTTGATACTCAAATGCGGTTGTCTTGACAAAACTAAAATTCAAAATCTCTCAAGACCACATCCGATTTTTCTCTTTTCTCTTGTAGAAGAAACCTTGAACTTTTATATTTGGTGGTGGCGATAGCTTCGTGGTGCTATCTTTGCTCTAGTTATTCGTATTAGCTGTCAAAATAATAGAAAAATTACGTGTCCCCGAATGATCGTTTCTTTGTTTTGTATTCTGAAACAATCACGTTCGAAACCCTTTTCTTTGATGTCGAGTTATTCTTCATCGATTTGTTTAAAATTTCGCTTTCGGAATTTGCTCGGGCACATCGAAGACAAGAAATACAGCACTTCCTCCTTGTTAATAAATAATCGAACTCAGTTACAGCGATGTTTTATAGAATAATACGATGATTACTGTCCGTTTTGAAATTTTTCTTTCGTTTTGCTTGGCTCCTTGGTCTTTTGTATGATTTCTATCCCTCACTTTAGCGATTGAAAATCTTTCTTTTATGCCAAAACAATCAAAACAGAGAACCTTGTCTCACTTTAAAGGCTAGAAACTCTAAGGAGATATGAACAGACCTAGCAGCATTCTATGTTATTATAGATTACTTCTTTTTGTTCCCTACTTTAAAGGCAACATTTAGATCCTATCTTTTAGTTTCTCGAGTAATCATCTTTTTTGATCTCATCCCCACTGATCACAAAGTCTTACTGTCCTATTTTCCCCCTTAAAACTGCCGACTCGGTATCATAACTAAACATTAATTTCTTGAATTTAAATATGTATTGCTTAAGACCTTCAATGACAAGGTCACTGAAAGATGATGTTTATTTAGTATTATATGTTTTCAACCTCTTTCTGAATTAACGATTCAGTTTATTTTATCTGTGAAAGACATTTTCTTTGTCGTATGAATGATTGATAGAGTAGAAAATTTAAAATAAGGAAGAGGAGATGACCAAACAGCCATAAAAATATGCAGCTACATCAGTGTGTCCATGCATCAGACCGTTTCTGAATGTACTGGAAGCCTTGTTTGTATTTGTATTTATATACGCCACCTTTAAGCAATCATTCCAAGGTTAGGTGATATAAATGATATGCAGACCTTACAAAGATAAAAGATCCAATAATGATAACTTTTGTTGTGAAGTCTATTGAAAAGCCATTGGAAATATATTTCAATTCATGAATATATTTGACTAGTTTCCCTTTTGAATTGGAATAAAAGATGTGAATTAAGTATTTTATGTAAACAAAAGAACAACATACTTTGATATCTACATATATGGTATTTTTAAAATGTGCTTTGTAATTAGGTTATTGAATAAACTAGGTCCCTGTCGTAAGATATGGTGTTTATTTAAGTTGTTGCAATCCAATCACTGGAGGATTTTGATATTTCATCACATAATTATATGACCTATGGAACATATACTGCTGCGTATTAGGGGGCTAAATGGACAATACTAGATTGTAGATTTTTATTAAACTAATGCCTCACTAAGAACTTTACTGACAAATAAACATCACAGCTGTCTGATGGTGTAATGTAAAACAAGAAAAATAGTTTTATTAGCAAAAAACTAGTCGTGTACAGGAAAAGATTTCCATTATCTTGTCATTATAGTTTTCACATACTGTGAGGAAGATTTGTAGCTTTTAGTCAAATTAAGGGTTTTCTATTCCTTGATATTTCCCTGGCAAGGAATCTGTGTATTCCAAGTTTAACCATTCATATCATCTTGCTAAGATATTTGAGCTGCAATTACAGAAACTTCAAAGCTCTGACGATTTATAGCTTTTGGCTGATTTTGTGCCCAATATGACTCAATGTCCTGAAGTATTGAAACTTGATATTCAAAGATGTGTGATCTTGTATTGTCATTTCTATATTAGTCACCTGAGACTATGTGACAGAAGGGGTCGAAAGAATGGTCATTAACATGTGATTATTGTACAGATTATATTAGCCCTGATAATTAGAACAATTTCAGCTGGGACATTCCTTTTTTGCTAGTAGAAACTTTTTAAGAAATCTGTACTGCATTATTCTTTTTTTTATTTGAATATATTTTAAATACTAAATTATAGGTTTTCGATAAATTAACCCATAATTGTAATCTATTCAGTTCTTCTTTTTTGTTTAATATTGTATAAACTCAGTTTTTATTTAATTAGATTTGAATTTTAAGTCACATAAATTGGCTTTAACAAGAAACGTTTTAATTTCTCTTGGACTTCCTTTCTATTTAGTTTTTGTTAAGGTAAGCTTGATTATGTTTGCTTGGGGTAACTATAATTTGTATCATTAAATCCAGTTTTTAATATGCAAAATGAGTAGTTTTGCTAAAAATGTTGGTATGAGAAGACTGAATGTTTGCAATCAATCAAAAAGCATTTTCTTTAAAGAAATATTCAAGATATAACAAGGATGTTGTGGGTATCAATAAATCTGAAGGTTTGTTGTAATAATACAAAGCTAAACATTCTAAAAGATTATAGTTGGTAATATACCATATGTACTAAACCCAAAGCCACACACTTGTAATTTAACAACAGAAGCTTGATGTAAAAAGGTTCTCTCGATAAATTATTTCAATTAAGAACATACATGATAGGTAAATTATGAGCCTTCGATGAAACGACTGAAGAAGAGTGCCATACAAGCCTTTCACAATTTCAAGTCGTGTAAAAATGAGCCAGCTCAACTAGAAACTGTGGACAGCTGTTTCATCCTGTATTGGGCCTCGTCAGCACAGTGTATCTAGTGAGCTGGCAATCAAATTATTTAATGCTCATTGTTTTTTGTTGCCAGGTGCTGGAGAGTCTGGAAAAAGTACTATTGTAAAGCAGATGAAGTAAGTGTAAAAATACTAATTAATCTATTTAAAATATTGTCTAGTTATATTATTACTTTGATATACAGTACCAAATAGAGTTTTCAGAAGTTTCAGGACTTGGTGTTCTTTGTTGTGTTAAACATCAAGTTGATCAAATCGTTTGTCTAATCATAAAAGAAAATATCTGTTTATCTTCCAATTAAAAAAAAACTTCTTTATTAAGAAAGTTCTCGTTAAGTTTTTTTTCTCATTTTGTGGGTGTACTATGTGAAATTTTATTATTTGTTTAAAATTATTCATGTAAATTGATTAAAAAACTCTGTTTTGTGCATCAAGTTAAATATATTTTTATCCTTCGATTCCAAACCATTGTATGAAGCAGCATTTTTTTGCATCAAAAAAGACATTGTGTTGAATTAATTCCTGATTTTTAAGATTATTTTTTTTTGAAAAGTGGAAACTGCAACTAATATGAATTAGACGAGTTGATCACCATGAGAGGCATGCATAGCACAAAGAGAGATCTCAGACCTTGGGTGTAAAAACCTTAAGAGTTGCACATGCATTTTGAATCGAATTGTTGGTGCAAGTTAATTAATTTATTATTTTTTTAGAATTATACACGAATCAGGTTACTCAAAAGATGAGTGTGCGCAGTACAAACAAGTTGTTTACAGCAACACGATACAGTCTATGATTGCCATCATAAGAGCAATGGGAACACTAAAGATAGACTTTGGATCTCCAGACAGAGCGGTAGGTTGAGTACTGTCTAACCAAGAAAAGTAGGCCTTTAGATTGGGTGGAAGAGGGCTTAAATGACCTGTTAATTTTAGCTTAGTTATATCTTATTTCTGGTGAAATGTTACTGGTCAAAATGACTGGTAAAGCAATGATTTGACCAGTTAAGCCCTAGGCCTGGCAAAAGGTTTTCCCATTTTTCAGACCATGTGTCATTCTCTTGACAAAAGTAATCTTGTTTGAGTCCTGTCGACATTTGTGTCTTCTCATGCACAACCTTGAAACAAAGAAATGATGCTCAAGGGAATGACAAATAGCAGGTTATTGAATATCTAGGGGCACAATTCTTTGTTTGTAATCATAAATTTTCCAATTTTTTTGATTATTTCTTTTCATTAAACAGTAAGTATATTTGCCAAGTATTGTTTTTGAATAGGTTTAATTTTGTGAAGCTGAGAACCTGAAACTAAGGAACTTTGAACTACATACGAATTGTTCAATTATTGTCAAAAATCTAGTAGTCTGAAATGAGAAAACAGAAGAATGAAGAGGTAATTAGAGAAGAAAGGGGGAATTATAAAAGTAAAGTTATTATAAAAGTATATGAAATAATGGCCAGTTGAGGAATAATTTCCAACAGAAGCCTCTGAGGCCATGCAGTCTTGTCTGGTCACATTAGTTGGGCACATGTTGATCTGTCCGATGTGGCATGTTATTATGTTCAGGAGCAACCATTGTTCTTGTCCGAGTTACGTGAAAAATACACAACTAACAATGAAAGTAAATGAATTTGAACCAATGACCCAACGGTGATCTTGAATATTTGACATTCAAGGCTTGGATCAAATGGCAAAAGTAATCCACCCTATCCTGTTTATTTATGACTAGTCATTTAACTCATTGTTGCATTTTTGAACAGGACGATGCAAGAGAAATGTTTGCATTAGCAGGGAGTATGGAAGACGTCAAATTCACCCAAGAACTTGTATCCATAATGAGAAGATTATGGTCAGACAGTGGCGTGCAAGCATGCTTCGCAAGGTCGAGAGAGTACCAACTGAATGACTCGGCTTCATAGTGAGTATACTGAAGCCATGTTAATTCTATATCTAGATATGTGATGGTCTTTTTGTTTGAAAAATTCAATGTTGGTTCAATTTGATTTAAAAAACCATTAAATTTTATTGATACTTTGAAATAGCCTCTGAGATGATCTAAGTCAAGTCACAGCCAACTTATATCCTGTTTTAGAATTTAATTTGTTAGGTTATTTTGTGGAGGGAGAAAAACTAGAGAATCTTGAGAAAACTCCTATAAAGTACACTTGGTACTGCTATGTCATTCTCTTACCTGCTAACATACACCTATTTCAACATTGTCCTTGCCAAAGGCATTAGGTAATAGGTGAAAAGCAATAGGAGATAGGTCATTCCAAGATCTAAGAATAGCTGGAATGAATCGTTTTCTGCTCTTTATTTTCATTAAGAACATGGGCCTTAGTGTTGAAACTTTTTCAATGTTTGTAGTTGATGAAACCATTTCCTTCTTGGAATGACCTTTTCTCCTTTTGTGATTACAACGTTTTTTGAAATAGGCATATCCCAACAAGTCAAGTTTTTTGTTCTTCTTAAGGACCTCTATTTGTCTTCTCTTTGAGAAAATCAAAGCTTCCAAACAATTTATTGGTAGAAGGACTGCGGATTTGTTTTCCTCAGGCTGTTAGGCAACACCCTCATAAATCAATACCAAAGTAACTGAGGTTTATTTTTCATTTTTTAAAAGCTACTTAAATGCCCTAGACAGACTAGGGTCCCCTGATTACATACCAACGGAACAGGACGTACTACGAACAAGAGTAAAGACTACTGGCATAGTCGAAACTCATTTTACCTTTAAAGACCTTCATTTCAAGTAAGTGAAATAACTTTCTTGAATTCCACTCTGTAGGCAGTCATAATGCTGTTGGAATAACATCCACAGACTAATAGATCTGAACCATTTATAATTATATTAATCTTATCCTTTTTGTAATCACTGCCAAATCCTGCAGTCTGATTGGTTCAAAGGAGTGCAATTAATTCCCAAATCGCATCCTTCGTGGCTCTTAATCGCATCCTAAAAAATATTTTTTCTAAACAATAAAATAAAGCAAAATAAAACAAATAAAAATTTTTTTTCTTTAGATGTTTTTTTTTCTTTCGCATTTAGTTCTTCTACTACATTAAATATTGATATATTTTGCACTCTTTATTGTGTCTTTTTCTTGTGTTTGGTTAAAAAAGGATATGATTAAGTGGTAACTGAACTTCGTGTCGTGCAATTTTAGTCTGAAATCAAACTTGCAATTACAAATCACACTCCCGCTACACGGTCGTGCGATTTTGTAATCGCTCGTTTGATTTCAGACCAAATTGTACTCCACTCAGTTCAATTACCATCATTTATTTTCTTAGACGTTCACTGAAATAAGAATATCTTATACAAACTTGAGGCTAACCAAGAGCAACAGAGAGCTTAAGACTTAAGTCTTCTGAGCTATCTCACTCTGTAGACAATTACAAAGTCTGTCAGAAAAATCATTTTATTTTAGCACAAGGATCTTTGGTTGTCAGACATCTTGGCTCTTGACTGAAGCACCGTGGCCATTTCTCATTAATTAATTAATTCAATTAATTAATCAACTCTTTAGACATATGACAAGAAATCTCATTGATATAAAGATGTGCCAAGTAAACTTTTGTTAAAGATTTGAAAACCCAAAAATTAGACAGTACTATGACGTGTTGATGTAGTTGAATAGGCCTTTAGAAACTTTATTCATTTTGAGAGTTGCCCCTATGGCCAGAGCAAGCTGGTAAGTAGATAATTTTACTTCCGACAGACTTATTGACATTGATTATTTTATTCTATAGGATGTTTGACGTCGGAGGCCAAAGATCTGAAAGAAAGAAATGGATTCATTGTTTTGAAGGAGTAACCGCCATCATCTTCTGTGTTGCTTTGAGTGCATATGACTTGGTTCTTGCAGAAGATGAAGAAATGGTATGATAACACTTATCACTTGGTCAAATCTTTCTTATAGGCCACGTTCGATATCTTTAAATTTAGTCTATATTATGCTTTCTAGCTGTATGGTACAAAAAATACATTTATTGGTAGAAAGAAAATAATGTACCATATACAATGTTCCTGCCTTTTGACAATAATGGGAAAATATTGATAGAAATGCTAGTGTTCATCAAGGTTATAATCAAGTCTACAGTACTCTATCTACTGATCTTCTCAAGAAGAGCCTTGGTTGCATGCTAGTGTTTTAATATCTTAAACATGGCCTATTTGAAAAAGCACTATATCTAAATGTTTCTTAATCAATTATTAATGATATCAATGTTCAATCTTAAGTCTTGGACTACTTAATAATCTATTTGGTAATATATTATTTATTTAAAAAACTATCTGCTTTCTTGGCTGGGTATATAAATTTAGAATATCTAGATTTTTCTTTGCTGAAATTTAAAATGTTAACTGCCACCCAGTTAACTCAGTTGGTAAGAGTGTCGGTCTATTGTGCGGGAGGTTGTGGTTCAAACCTCGGCTGAACCAACACCCGGGGTCTTAAAATAACTGAGGAGAAGGTGCTGCCTTTGTAATTACAATAGGCCATTTGCATTATGGCGTCATTTTACTACCACTACCAAAATGCTTCGTGAAATTTCTTTCTTATTCAAATTTGTAGTTCCTCATGGGAATAGTGAGACAATTGGTGCTAATTAACAGAACAAAAGACAGTGTGCAATGGAGTCTGGTAGTGGTAGTAAATGATGCCATAATGCAAATGGCCTATTGCAATTACGATTAAAATGGTTAGACCTTCACGTGGCTCGGATGATCACGTTAATGGCGGTCCCATCCCAAATTAATTAGAGACGTTAACAGAGGACCACAAGTTTATCAGTTGGATTACTGTCAAGTGTTATCCTCTATAAACAAAGTTAATCGATTAATTAATTAATCGCAATTTTTGGTTTGTTTTTGTTTTGCACAGAATCGCATGATGGAAAGTATGAAACTATTCGATTCTATTTGCAACAACAAGTGGTTTACCGACACTTCCATCATATTGTTTTTGAACAAGAAAGACTTGTTCTCAGAGAAGATCATAAAGTCTCCACTAACGATCTGCTTCCCTGAGTACACAGGTATTTATAGCTATAGACTCCTTGCACCCTTGTACCAAGAGGAATATTGTTCTGGGGGTACAAAACAATGGATGTTTTTGCAAAAAAAAACGAAGGTTGATATGATTTTGTACCCCAGGGAGATTCCTCTAGGATATCAATGCCAGGGGTCTATTAACTATGAATCTGTTTTGGGTAAATCTGTTTTAAGATCATTCATTTGACTCCCACTTGTAGGGATTAGGATTGCATTAGATTGGTAGCCAGTGGGGCCTCAGCTCCACCTTTCTTTTCAAATTAGAGCTCCACAAGGATGCTATTCAGAAACTTTTAAAATCTACATTCAAAGCTTGCAAAACTTATCTTATTGACACCCTGAAACAACATCTTGGCTGAATCAAGGTTATAGCATGGCTAACTCACAGCTCAAATTGGAATTTAGGTAGAATCTGTAGAAAACCCTCAAATCAAATGAGAGACTGAACTGGCTCTAGCCACTTAAAATTGAGTCCAGGATTCAAATCCTATCAATTGCCTTTATTATGCTATACTAATCTTTTTTTATACTTTTTACTGTTTCTCCAGGGTCTAATACTTATGAAGAAGCTGCTGCTTACATCCAGATGCAGTTCGAGAACCTTAACAAGAGAAAAGACACTAAAGAGATCTACACACACTTCACATGTGCTACAGATACAAATAACATCCAGTTTGTATTTGATGCCGTCACTGATGTGATCATAAAGAACAATTTGAAGGACTGTGGTCTCTTTTAATGAGTTCTACATAAATAACAACTCAAAAAGGTAATTGAAAAAACTTAGTTGAGGTTGTCATTGTCATCATCATCATGTGACATCATCATGTATCACCATCATGTATCATCATCGTGTATCATCATCATCATGTATCATCATCATGTATCATCATCTTGTATCACCACCATGTATCACCACCATGTATCACCATCATGTATCATCATCATCATGTATCATCATCATGTATCACCACCGTGTATCACCACCGTGTATCACCACCGTGTATCACCACCGTGTATCACCACCGTGTATCACCACCGTGTATCACCACCGTGTATCACCACCGTGTATCACCACCGTGTATCACCACCATGTATCACCATTGTGTATCACCACCGTGTATCACCACCGTGTATCACCATCATCCTGTATCATCATCCTGCATCATCATCCTGCATCACCATTATGTATCATCATCATGTATCATAATTTGCATTCAGTTCCAGTCTACTGTGTTTTCTGTAATAATCATCTACCCTTCTTTATCATTTCAGATAATGGCAGTTGACAGCAGTTTGTACAATAAAGCCTCCTGTACAGTCCTATACAGATTATCAAGTAGAAAATAATCAACTGTTTTTTATAAGTAAAAAAAATCATGTCTTTTGTTGAGTTTCGGTCAAACATTAAGCTCCCTTACCATTCCAATTCTGATCCTCAAACAATTATCAACATTTCCATCTGTAAGTTGTGTCTATGAAATGCTGTCCAATGACTGCCACCCAAGTTCCTAGTCAAAGTGATTGAGATTGAACTAGAAAAAAATGCTGGAAACTTCAGCATTTTCACAACGTGATATAGATATAAAGCCGAGAAACACCCCATTTAAGTTGAGATATAAAAGCTTATTAATGTATAAGTAATGACTGTGCCATTCCATGATCATCACTAAGTTTTTCAGTCTTCAAAAGTAAATCAAAAAGATGGTTAACAAAAAAAGACAGTCAATGAATCTGGTCAAGATTCCTTCCCCCAAGGGGGAGGCTGATCCAGAAAAATGTCAGAAGCAGAAAGCTGGAATGTGATTTTTGCTTTCCAAAGTACAGCAGGTCAGAGACATTTTAATTGCGCAAAGATTTCTTGTCAACTTTGACGCAGTTTGATTGAACATGCACAGTTCCATTGGCAGGGTATTGTGCAAGGTGTTGAATGCTAGATGGTAAACTGGACTTGGTTATTCACACTTGTTTCTTCTACTAACTGTCTCTACTGTCTAGTGAACAATGTTCTATGCAAGACCTTAGATGTTTTAACTGCCTTGCATTCTAAAGGTATCTAAGATTGAAAGACCATCTCAAGAGATCATGCTAGCCATAACTAATCCACAGCACACCACTTTCACATTCAATGCATACCTCTGTTTTTAAGGACCACAGACTCCTTTCTTAGCCTCATTTATAAGTCAACCATTAACAGATACAATCAAAGTCTGAGATTCCTAGACATTCGTATCGTTCAACTTG
Organism: Actinia equina; assembly: GCA_011057435.1. Lineage (NCBI taxonomy): Eukaryota > Metazoa > Cnidaria > Anthozoa > Actiniaria > Actiniidae > Actinia > Actinia equina. The sequence continues at coordinate 1,097,000 of WHPX01000954.1, read as the reverse complement.
CACATTCTTTACGTTGCAGTTGACTTTTCAAAATGCTTTGCTCTTAAATGAGGCCAGGCCTGTGCAGAGGAGTCTTGAGTCATAAAACAGGTATTTACCGAATGAGAAAAGGGACTAGCAATTGTGGCATCTAAAAAAAACCTTACATCTTATAATAAAAGTAACTTCCTATGGCCTTAATTAGGCTTGCCTCTTTTCACTGCAATTGATCCAAGAAGATTGCCATTTCACGATTCTAACTACAATAGATTGTATTAGTAAGTGATGTAGATGTTAACATTCATGCTGGCCAAAGGTGATTTTGCCCGTAAAGGAATTAAAATATTATGATTTTAATGTGCCCACGTGTCTGCTTCAGTTGCTCCTCCTGTGTACATATCCTTGAGGATTATTTTTTGTAAATCCGGAATGGCTGGCCCATTGTCAAACATAAGAGTGGTTGGTCTATGAAATAGTTCCTAGACTAATAGACCAACTTCTCCCGTAAAAAAAATAGGAAGATGAATGTTGTTATTCTTGGCAAAAACTAAAACCAGTTGGTTTTAAAGGGAGTGTCTTGAGGTAAGGGAGGGTAGAATTTACCTAGATGCATAGATGGCAGAGTTAATTCTTGTGATATTAAACCGTGGAATAAAATCAAACTAAATACTAACTAATAGTATCCATTTGTGGAAATTGAATGGGCTGAACTGTGGTGAAATAATGATAGATGTGTTGATCATCACAGTGAATGAGCGATCTAAGTGAACGCTGTAAAGAAAGACTTGAAAAAGTGATTTCAAGCTTCAACGGGAATTGAACCCATGACCTCCGCGATTCCGGTGCGATGCTCTACCAACTGAGCTATGAAGCCAATCAATCAAAAATGACCGCTCGTCAACATGATTGGCTTCATAGCTCAGTTGGTAGAGCATCGCACCGGAATTGCGGAGGTCATGGGTTCGATTCCAGTTGAAGCTTGAAATCACTTTTTCAAGTCTTTCTTTACAGCGTTCGCTTAGATCGCTCATTCACTGTGATGATCAACACATCTATCAGTATCCATTTAGTGACTCGTAGTTGCTATCACTCAACCAGAACATTTATTAAACAAAAGACACAAATGGTCTCTTGTGTATTTGTCTTTGTATGATGAATGTTCTGGTTGAGTGATAACTATTCGTTAGTATTTAGTTTGATTTTATTTCAGCATCTGCTCTACTATAGAAGCAAGAGTAGAATCTGAAACGATAGATAAATCAATAAAAAAAAGCAGAATATTTTGCCAAGAGATTGTAATCCAGACCTTGTTAACAATATTTTATTGTGAATCGTTTTTTAACATAATATTATGATTATTTAACATACATAGAATATCCTATGGGGTACATATTAATAAGAAACAAACTACAAGTATCAGAATAAAATAAACAGTATGGCTTCTGAAATTAATGACTGATCAGCGATTTAAATGTCGCTAGAGTAATGGTTCAATAGATATTTCTAAATTCATAAAATTATGGTGCAAGCACTATTTCTTTGATTGTTGACTCATTTCAGAATCAAGATATTCACAATAATTTAGATTCATTTGATTTTACTTACATTTCTTGATTTTGCTTACATTTAACCCATAAAACAAAAACTTAAATTTTGTTTGTTAGCGTGTAATAGCAAATTTTGTCATTCAGCTGTGATTTTTGGTTGACATTTTGCAGCATGTTACTCTCATATTTCAGATCTCTAACCAACAAAGTTTTTTAAAACACATTTATGAGTTAAACAAGTATGCGATAGGTTTCCAAATACATGTCAGGTGAAAAATGTTATTTCACCCAAGATAAGAACCAGTCACCCTTGGCGTCAAATGATTATCATGACGACTTTCCAAAAATTACAACCCTAAATCTAAGCTCTGGCAGCCACATTTAAAATGGTGCTTCATAAAGTGTATACAAAAAAAATCTATTAGGTATAATATGTGCTATAGTCAGGTAAGACTACTAAGGCAAATGAATTTGTACATCCAAATTTGAATAGCATGTCCCTGATAATTCTGTAAATATAGGTTATCACATAGTGGAGTGAAGATATGAAGTTTGTCTTTGAGTGGTGAAATATTTTCCAACATGTCAAGATGAAGTAATATCTTAACAGCACTGTGTAATTTGATTTTTACTATATAGACATATTAACAAACAAAAACCTGTCGGGATAGACGTCATTGAGGTTTCACTAATGAGAATATGGAAAATATGTCAATGAGGTGCCAGATGTATTACTGGTATAAAAAATACGATTGACATATTTGCCAGTAAAACACTAAAGTATTTATAATATAAGGTAACATTACCCTTCCAAGACCATAAAAACATTTACGCTAGTCTGAAATAATACTCGAGTACAGCATTATATCGAGATGCTATATTTACTATTTATAGGAATATAATTTTTATGGTCCATGTATGTATTATACTGTATAAGTATGCACCTAATTATTGAAAAAACCTCGGGTTTGAGAAGACATCATCGAACCTAAGACCGAAAAGGATTTTGGGTACTCCAAAATATGTATTATATTTGCATATAGACATGTGAAAATGCACAGTAGAGCAAAGTCGGTTGACTTAGATTAACAACATGCCAAAGCCATTCTTGGAAGATTTATTCTGGAGAGCTGTTTGGCTGCAGTATTTTGTCTTCCCATGCTCCCCTTTGGTCTTAGCTTTGATGATATAACCTTTAGGTGCATGTCGCAATTATATAATATCCAAGAATTCTGATAGGACAAATAAGAATTTCAAGTTGGATTAAATACAGGAATTAACATTTTTTTGGAAAGATATTGCAGAAATGAATTCTATTATATATAGTATAGTAATTATAATCTATAAAATAATGAACGTTTAAATGGTTCTCTTACATGTGCATTGTTATAGGACATGATTTTAAAAGAGTCTTTTTTCATACCTATAATGAAAGTGAAAATGGGATGTTAATGAAATGGGAATGAGATGAAAGAGAGTGGGAAATAGAAGGTAACTGATGATGTAATGACTAAGGGTAAAAAATGGAAAAGGATGACTTGAGAATGTTGGATATTTGGATGAGATAATGAATTGGTTTTTTTTACAAAAACATGTAATGGTAATGGATTGCTGGTCGCTAGTTGATCAGTCCAATGTGGCAAGTCATCATGCTCGGCCATTGAGCAGCCATTATTAGCCCTGAAGGGATCAGACTGTACTTACGAATGCAATCCATGCACTCCTCCTTCTATTTGAGATGAAGCAGATCGTCTTTCGAATTTCAGTTCACCAGAATACATCATTGATCTGGAATATTAGTCCAAAAGGTATTTCAGATTAAAATTAAAATACAAGTAAGTTCGCTATCTTATTTTTTAAAATAGACCAATGCAATCCTTTTTTAATGTGTAGTTCCAGAAATTATCCATACCCCCTCCCCCCAGGGAAATTTTTAAAGGGTCCCCATCCCCCTCTACCCCTAGAAATTCCAATTTCCTTACATACAAACTCTACAATTTTGTTCTTTCTCTGACCCCCCTGTTGTAGTCACTCAGATCGTGTAGAATCAAGATGTTTATTTCAAGCCACTGTTATAACTACTGAAGTACAATGAGTAGTGTCTATGATTATGTAATGATAACATTGGGATCATATAACATTACGTCATACCCTTGGGTATGAACTATTTCTGGAACTACGCAATCCAACAAAGTCCTGACTAATGTTCAGAATCATCAGCACAGTTACAAACTTCTTACAAGTAAAATAAAGTTTCTTTCTTATTCATTTGTCACATTCAGCACAATAACCCAGTCCCAACTAGTAACTGCTAATCTTAATCTGTGTGTCAGTCTCTTGAGTATTATTTCTTTGTTTTCGTTTCATTGATATGGATGACACTTATAGGGAATCATAGATGAGGTTTTAAAATGGGAAAATGATGAGCCTTAGATTGCGTGGATTTATTGAGTAATGTATTTTGATTAAGGATTTAATAATTATTATGCGATTTTGGACATTAATGCCATCACATAAAGGATCTATTTCTTACCTTAAAGATGTTAAGCTCTTAGCACCCAAGTCCTGACAGCCATGTTGAATGCCGGCGATAAGATATGGCATGAATTTGTGTATGGATCCTTTGTCAACGACAGAACCAGACACGCCCTGGGCTACTTTAATTTTATCAAACTCACTAGAGAAAAATTCGTAATACGTGAGGAGTAAATACAGGTGATTCATGCCTTATTATAGAAAGATAGAATGAAGAAGAACAGTATTTAGCAGCGTCATTTCCAAAGAGTAGCTTCTTGTCCACCAAAACTCCAATTGCAATTTAGAAGCTGAGGGACGAAAAACTGGAGACCTTGAAGCACGGGAGAGAACTGAATAAAGACCCTATTCATATACAACACTGAGTCCGAGAATTGAACCCAGGTCGCAGTGGTGAGAAAAGTGTGATCTGTCTGGTACTCCACCATTGCTTTCCTTATTATAATTACAGCACTCTATAATCAAAACACTACAGTATTCAAACTAACCTGAAATATCTAGAAGCAGAATTTGTGTTACCTTCCATTGCACTGAGTGATCCCATGCCTTTATAACATGAGAAAAAAGAGTAAATGATGAAAATAAACTGATAGAATATTTGATAGGAATACTGGTCGTTATAGAATGGTATCCTTATATTCATGCATCAAATATTGTCTGTACCTCTGTATTTTTTCAGTCTTACACCATCCGAAAAGAAGTATTCTCCTGGTGCTTCTGAGGTACCTGCTAACAAGGATCCCATCATCACTAGAACAGAATGGAAACATGTATTAGGTATTATTATTATGTATCATTATAATCATGTATAATCATCATGTATCATGATCATGTATCATTATCATGTATCATCATATTGCATCATCATCATGTATCATCATCATCATGTATCATCATCATCATGTATCATCATCATTTTGCATCATCATCATGTATCACCATCATGTATCTTCACCATGTATCATCATATCATCCTACTATCATTATTCAAATCACCTGTGGAAGCACCAAGTGCCAGAGCTTTGGTTATATGACCAACAGTCTGTATACCCCCATCGGCAATCACAGGCACCCCAAATCTTCTAGCATACTCTGCCACTTTGTATACAGCTGTACCCTGTGGTCTTCCTACTGCCATGACTTCTTGAGTAATACAAATAGAGCCACTTCCCATGCCAACACGCAGGGCATCAACACCAGAGTCAATAAGGTTTTTAGCCTGTGCAGCTGTGACAACATTGCCTCCAACCACCTGGAGGTCAGGATAATGCTCTCTGATATGTCTAAAAAATTAATTCATGATAATGATTTTTACATATGGTTTACATAGAGCTCTTTTTATGTGTTTACTGAGTGTATGAAGTGAACGGCACTTAGGGTGGTCACTGACAGATTTTCTTTAAGTCCTCAGTGTTTCTTTTACTTTCCACCAATATTGGTTAGTAATGATGAAGTGTGGAGAGACAGAACCACCATTTGACGTGGTCATCCGAGCCACTCCAAAGTCTAACCATTTTGTAGATGGAATTACAAAGGCAGTACTTTTTCCTAAAATATTGTAAGACCCTGTCTGTGTTGTCTAGAGGGGAACTGAACCTTAGATATCCCGCACAACAGTCTGATGCTAAACCAACTGACCAACTGGGTGTCAGTTTAATACATGGATATTTTTATGTCTTTCAAAAAGGAAAATCTCATTTTTTACAAGAACCGTACCCTATCATTTCTAGTTGAAATATGGAATTCCCCTGAGATGAATCTAGTACCACCACATCGACACCAGCATTGACAAGTGCATCCAGCCGTAGTTTGTCTTCTTCTCTTGTGCCGATGGCTGCACCCACTATTAATAACCAATCAAAGATATTTTAGATTGAACCCAAGCTAAACTATAATGTAAAGATAGGTCTTAATGAACAGAATGCAATCTGGTCTAGATGGGTTGCACAAAACACTAAATAAAGTATGGTGAAGATTCATCTTCCTTTGCATAAACTTCAACTTGTATTTTCTCTATCAAACTTGGTTCCTTTCGTAAAGAATGCGGTACAATATGATAACTTATATCATGAGTTTTTAAGCCATTTAATAAACTGGCAGATCGTGTTTTATAGGGTCGAAAACCATTCTGCAATGCCTCATGGTTAAAACCCAATAAAACACTTCTGCAAATTTATTAAACATTACTTGATAAACAGGATGCACTCTGGTCTAATTGGGTGCAAACAACAGCATACAAAGTACCCAAACTAGACCAAAATGCCTGATTTGTATTTCTTTCTTTTAAATAACTTTGTCCATTTAATCCTCCCTCCTACTCCTCGCATTCTCCCCATCTAAAAAAATATGAAGGCAAAGTATGCAATATGCACCTAATAACTGCTTGTTCTTATCTTTTGAAGCCAGTGGATAGTCTCTGTTCTTCTTTAAATCAGTCCTTGCTATGAGAGACACCAGTTCTCCCTTTTCATTGACAATTGGTAGTTTTCCTATAAGCAAACCATATCGATCTATTACTAATATTTTACTGATATCGATATCACTAAAACTTGGGTTACCTGTGTTTTACAACACAGGGATCCCATTATTTTTCTTGACATCCAAATACACTGGCCTTAATATGGGTACCTTTCTTACTGCGCTGCAAAATTTGATTAGCTTCTATTAGAGTAATGCCTGCTTTAGCCACAATTAGGTCTTCTACAGGAGTCATGACCTAGTATGTAAAAACGTAGCAATTACGAGGATTGATTGTAGCTTCATGGCATACAAAAGGCTTGAGAAAAAACAGCACTTTAGGTAGGTAAGGTATGGTATGCAGGGTATGGGTGGTAGGCTGTAGTATGTTGTGTTATAGATGGCACAGTACGGTAAGGCAGAATCATAACGAGCTGTAAGCCCAATTTTATTGCGTTTGGGCGCATTTAGATCTGCATATTTAGAATATTTCTGGGGGATTAAGAGTTGGAGTAGTGTGAAGCTTTCATGTTATGGCCAGCAGAACACATAACTGGAAAGACTGCTTCATATTCAAAGGTGTTAAAAGGTGTCGATCAAATTAGCTCGCTTGTCATTCTGTGGTTATTACCATGGTAACATAGGGATCCTGGTGTTCACGATAGAATTGGGCCTAATCTATATGGTATGGGTTATAGTATAGCGAGGTATGATGTGGATCGAACTTTGAGATTTTGCATTTGTAGCACACAGTATCATGATGTGTCATATAAGATAGTAAATTGGAATGTGGTGCAAATACTGTGGGGTATGTTGTGCATGCTATAGTGCATGGTGTAGACTGTAAAGTGATGTTAAGTGACACAGTCTAGTGCGGTGTTTGGTTAGATACCTCTTTCAGTGGCTTGCTATGATCAATATCAAGAAGGAAATCTATGTCTCTGGATGTAACAATGCCGAGTAACACTCCACCCATATGGCCATTCTCTGCAAACAAAATGTTCATTATCAGAATTATCAGCCAGTGATGTCAGTGACCCAATACCATCATAATATTATGTATCATTATTAACATCATGTATCCTCATCATGTATCACCATCATGTATCATCATCATCATCATCATGTATCACCACGATCATCAACAACACAACCACCCTCACCCATTACATCTTTATGAATAAAAAAGAGAACAGTTGAAAAACAAAAGAACAACAGCTAAGCTAAAACATACCAGTGATTGGAATCCCAGAGAATCCGTGTTTGGCCTTGGCCTCTATGACATCACCAACAGTGTGCGAAGTACTAAGAACAAGTGGAGCTGTGATGAATCCTTGCTCAAATTTCTTGACTTTCCTCACTTCATTTGCTTGGAATTCAATAGAACAGTTGTGATGAAGGATCCCAATTCCTCCGTTTAGCTGTATAGGTAAAAATACTCACTCATTTATTCATTCATTCATTCATTTACCAAATAATACTCTCCAGACAAAGCAATATTTGAAGGTGAAAATACTGCTATTTTGTCAAGCACTTTGAAACATTTTTTCTTTGAAATACTTACAGCCATTGTGATTGCCATTTTTGATTCTGAAAGAAAAGAAAAATTGAAAATAATTTTGAAACTTTAGCTATAATCTTTTAACATCAATACACTAATATAGAATGCCTCAGGACTGTTGTTTGGACTGTTATTAGATAGGAAGTCTTCATGGAACTGTATATAGAAAAAATATGATTTCAAGCAATGAATTATTATCATTAGCATCATCAACATCAATTATCAAACATGCTAGTTTTGAGTTCTCCTTTAAAGATTTAAGGTGGCTGCCTTCTTTTGAACGTTCGAATTGAGCCCACAATGAGCGCGCGCTCAAAAACCGCAAAAAAATCTACAAGATTTTATTAAAGGACCATACGTGCTTTGAGCTTCAACAGGGCAAAACCCTCAAATTTTGCAAGAGACTCTCTATTATTAATAGCTCATTCGAAAAAACTCCTAAAATTCTAGGTAATGTCAACATTTTAGAAAAAGCTTAAATCAGTAACACATGAAAAATTAGATTTTTGTAGGGATTTTTGTTCGACTTTATGAGATTTTATGATTGACTAGCCTTAATTTGTGCAATCATATAGTCTGCAATAACTATTATCTTATGAATCTTATTTTTTTCCTAATCACTTCTGGTGGCGCAATTTTTACTCCAAAAGCTTGTGCGTAAGCTTCCATTATTGGTGATTATCTTGAAAACAAGCTTTGGACACCCTATTTTTCTTTCCAGATTTGGAAGTTTCAAAAAAAGTTAAGATCAATTTCCAAAAGTAGGCAGTCACCTTGTTTCATTTATTATTTAAAGATTTTCAAACAGACTTGGTATCATTACGTAGTATACAGTATAAGCAATAATTGTGATGTTGAGAAAAAAAACGGATAAAGTTGGCATTGCAGTGCATTGTGACACTGTTCAGTTGACTCCCACTACCAAAATGCTTTGTGAATTTTCTTAATTCTCAATTCAAAAAAGGCAATTAATTGGCGCTAACTAACTGTAGAACAAAAGAAAGTGGGCAAAAGATTCTGGTAATGGGAGTCAAATGAGGCCATCATGAGAGCTATTCATAGTTTCTTACCAGTGACAGTGTCCATAGGAGAGCTGACTAATGGTGTCTTCAGGGTGATCTTCTTGGTGAGAGGTGAAGTCAAGTCCTGGGGAAATGATTACATCTTTATTAAGTTTTTTTTCTGAATAACATTTTGGATATGTTTTAGATTGACAAAGTCTAAGAAAATCCAGAAGACAGTGTTTCGTTTGCACTTAAATTTACATTCACAATGACAAAGTGCTTTCAAGCTATAGTGATTTGAAATTGTTGAGTAGCTCATGCATTGTAATATCATAAATAAATACGATATTATATAAACAATGAAAAGTAATAATGTAACAATACTAATAAATCAATATTGGTAATATAAAGTACTGTGATAAATATGCAAGATTTCTTTTTGCTTAAGATACTTATAAATCTTAAGAAAGCTCTGTTTCTCAAGTTTAGCCTCAATTTTATGTAGAATATTTACATGTTCTTCACAAAGTTCAGTGAAATTTCAAAGTGTTTTTTGTTAAAGATAAGCATTCTTTACTCTACCGATGGTATTTGTGGATATTTTGACATTAATTTGAGGCTAATCCTGAGTAAATGAGTTCTTAATCAAGAAACAGAGCTGTGATTTAGGAAATAGAAAAAGGACTCTTGGTCACAAGTTTAGATTAGTTCTCTACTACGTGTCAGTGTAAATAGACAAAATTTATCTGGAAATTGTTTCCAGAAATAAATTTCAGCTTTACTTTATAGAATATAGCAATAAACCTTTTGACTTAATTTGAAACCAATCAGTTTACGCCCTAAGTTGATAATTTCACTGCATAGTATTATATTGTAATAAATGAGAATATTCATAAAGTAACATTGAGATAAGACTTGATAATCAAAATCAAACACAATGGATACTAACCACATCTTTTGCCAGAAAATCGATGAATCCAGGAAGAATGATGAAATCACTGAAAGTATGAGAAATGATAAACTCACTTAACGTCATTTCCTTTGACATACTGTGACATTAAGAATTTAACAAAATTATTTCAAAACAATATCTCAAGTAATACAGAAAATTTAAATTTTTTGTTTGAGAAAGATGTCTTAAGCCACAGAATGTTCTAGCATATTACAAATTAGCTTAACGCAAGACTTGTGAGCTGGATGTACTAACGACGTGTAATGATACCAGAATGAAGATAATCAGGAAATCAATAATTTAAAAGACAGGTTAAGGAAATGTTAGATGTCTATTTGCATCCTCTAATCCAATCAATGGTGCTATGGTGATAATCTAGTATGGGATCAAACAGAAAAAGTACCCAACAGAGACACTTTTTTGCTAAAAATAAAGTCATCTATTTTTTTAAACAGTCTCAATTATACTGCTTACTTCTTGATAATATCATTGCTTTAAACCGATTAATTAAATTGTAAAACTAATTAAGATGACCATTACAAAATTGAAATGTTAATTTAATTGTTTCAAAAATTAATTCCTAATGCTTAGTTTTGAAATTCCCTATTATTTAAGATACGTTTTCTAGTAAAAAGTTAAAAAAAAGAATTAAATTTTTTTGTAATTTACACCGAAAATTAAAATGTAAAAAAGTGCATCCTTTGAAAAGATAGAAACCATAAGTAAAAAATCTACCAGTTTTGTCTGTAATCACAGAGTGGGACAATCACGAACGGAACCACAGATCAATGCTAAAAATGGGGGAAAATGAATATTTATATTTCATGATTATAAAATGTGAATAGATGAATGAATGGATTAATGAATGAATGAATGAATGAATGGATGAATAAATGGATGAATGAATATTTTTATTGCTTACAATCAAATTATTCAAAGAAAGGATGCTTATTTCTGTATGATACGATAAAACTAATCTTATACTTTTTACTCAACTCTTCTGAGGGGAGGGGTGGTCAATCAAGACTAAGTAGATTATGATAATAATATTATAATCGAAATATCAGCAAAAAGACTCAAATACCACTTATCCGTCACGAAAAGAAATATTTTAAAGGTATTTTTTAGTGTGTTTGACATTATTTTCGGTATCAAAGCTGCAAACAAAAAGCAAAAGATCAAACAGCAAAAAAGCAGCTGGTTTTGACAAAAACTCTTTTCGTGCAAAAAAAAAAAAAAAAGCGAAGTCTCGCAAAAAAACAGCCGCGAAAATCAGAAGAAAACATGAAAAAACACAAAAAAATCTACGAAAAATACTCAAGAATTACGATTTAATCTTAAAATTGAAAGGAAGCAAAAAATTTTAAACGAACAGTCGAGAAACTCCACGTGTTGCTCTGTGTGAACGAAGTAGAGCGTCAAGACGAACAGAACTGTTGAGGTCGTTTCTACTCAATATCTTTTCAGTTTTCTTGTTTCAAAAGATGCTAAATACAAATATGAACATTACCTATAAGTAAGGCCATCGCTAGAAAATAAATGAGTAGCTACCATGCCGTCTTCTGGTACGTAACCCGTGCCTCCTGTTATCAGTAGCTCCGCCATTTTCTCCTCGACAGTCTTTTTTCTTTGGTCCAAGTTTCACTCGCCTCTTCGCGTTATTCTGCCAGAATAACACTATGAGAACTAACAAGGAGTGCCAGTATCGTCTCTCCTGTAATTTGGACGTTCTCTAAGAACGACAAGCCGCCAAAATGAGAAGTTTTTGGTGTGTAATTTAACTTTACACCATTGTTTGTGTGTAATTTAGGATCTAAGGCCAACGTGTTTTATATCAGAAACATAAGTGTCCCCTGGGGGAGGGGTCCATGCGCAAAACTAATTTTAAAAGCCTCATGCACAAACTCTTTCAACCATTCAATCAATATCACGAAAAATATAAATACAACTAAAAAGAAATACAGAGTAAACTAAAATCAGTAAATCTGGGCGAAAAATAATTATCGTCTCAAGCAACAGTTTCTAATTTCACACTAGGAGTGTATTTAGACTATTTTTAGGGGAGCTTTAAGTTAGCTCGGATTGCGCTTTGTTTGTCGCCTTTACCTTCGAAGTTTGAACAGAAAATGCGTCGCTGCCAATAGGTTAATTTCAAATAAATAATAATGTCATGTCTAGAGATAGATTCAAGTTTTACATGATAGTACAATTCGGTATCGGAGTTACCATAGCAATGCAGTGACGTCATGTCATTTTTTATACATCCCATTTTCGGCGAAATCAAACGTTTGTTTAAAAAATGGAAAAGTTAACGAAGTTTCGACGACTGGTATGGAATCGTTTCGAAATATATAATTACCATCGCAATTTTTTTGCAGCAAAAACCGAAGCCTTTTCTTACTGGATTGGGAAAAGCTTTTTTGGTCTCGCAGTATTGTGCGTACCACTGATACCACTAGTTCTTCTGAGAAATGGAAAGAAATCGCTTCATTCGATTTCGAGAAATATTACTTCAAGCCTAGTTAGTAAAATTTTGCCATTAGCTCTTGTCAAAGATCTTACTTGTATTTACGAAAAAACAGGTAAAACTCAATAATCCGATGAATATTTTTTAAAACTTCGAAATCAATAACTTTATTAACGCAGTAACATACCGTAAAGTTTCAAGTTGATTGAAATACCTGAAGAGCATCAAATAATAATCTCAATCCCGCAAACATTTCATTATCTGCACTTTGTTACTTTCGTTGCGCATCTCTATTGCCCAGAATATTTCCAAAGTCGTGCATTCCAATACCTCGAAACCTCATACATTACATGCAATGCTCGATTGATTGAAGGCTATTGAAGGCTAATGACCCCTGATGAAGGTAATGAAGCATGATGACCGGCTCATGAATGTTTTGAGCCCTTTTGAAGGTTTTTGAACCCTGATGAAGGGTAATGAACCCTGTTGATGGCTAATGAAGACTAATGAGCCCTGATGAAAGTATAAACCTCGCGACGAAGGCAAATGAGGGGTAAAGAATGCTAATGAAGACGTACTAACGAGATCAAGAATATATGGATACGCATATATTGGACATTATAGTTACTATATTACAAGACTGTTAGACATGAAGTGCAGTTCTGCCTTTTTTAATAAAATGGCAGTAATTTCTCACTGCCAAAGCAGAGAGTTTTGTACTCAAGGATGTGAAAGGCTAGAGGGAATAGTTAGTTATGCTGTGGAGTTGGGCTTTACACATTATGAACTATCTCAGCATATGCCACGGTATTCTAGTGAAGACTTGAATGGAAATGAGATAGAGGTTTGTATCTTTATACACATCCATTCATTTTGACGAATCATTTATGAATAATTCCCTGCTTATATTATTAAAAATTGTTTTACCTATTTTTCATCTATTATAAACTTAAGTTTGTAGTGTTGTTGCTGTTATTACTGCAATTGCTCTTAGTTGTTGTTTTTTGATGCTGTTGTTGTTGCAGGGCTCAATAGCCTGTTGTTATTGCTGCTGTTGTTATTGTTGTTGTTATTGCTGCTGTTGTTGCTGTGGTTGTTGCTGTTATTGCTGCTGTTGTTGTTATTGCTGCTGTTGTTATTGTTGTTGTTATTGCTGCTGTTGTTATTGCTGTTGCTGCTGCTGTTATTGCTGCTGTTGTTATTGCTGTTGCTGCTGTTGTTGTTGCTATTGTTGTTATTGCTGCTGTTGTTGCCATACATTATTGCTATTATTGCTGACGGTAATTGCTGTTGTTGTTTAAAAAATTAAGAGTAAATATTTATTGGAACAGGTAGATTGAATGCAGATACATTACTCAGAGAAGGAATATCATAAAGCAGAGAACAAATGGGGGCAAACAGAAGCAATGACGATGAAGTATTATGATGAGCAGTACGAAGTGTTAAAAGAAATTCAACCAGAGGCTATTGGTCATTTTGATTTGATCAGCTTTTATAGAATAGGATTTGAATTGACTGATAGAGCTTGGGAAAAGATTTTAAAAGAGAAAGATAAAGGATGGTGTTTCATGTGTTGCACTATTTGAAGTGAGTTAACCCCTGACACCGAGTGAGACCTGGAAACCCTTACTCTCGGCAAGGTTATAATGAAGGTTTGTAAATATATCATGCTATGAAAATAATAGCAAGTTTATGAATAAAATCTTCATAGTCAAATCCAAATATTGGTGTATCATCAATGCTGCATCCTGATTGGACTGAACTACTACTAGCTAGGCTATAAGTTATAGTTTACTAGTAGTTAATTAAAAACTAAATTTGTTTGCGTCTATATATTTAACCAACTAGTTTAAAGGGAAGACCTGTGTCTTAAATTACTAAAGTTATTCAGCATAACTACAGCTTTCTTGCAAATGTAATGTTTTAATGTTTTTCTTCAGCTTTAAAAATTCTTTTTAAATGTTTGGTATGGGCTACCTGTGGTAACCACAGAAAGCCCAAATTTTACTCTTAGAAACCACAGGAAACCCACACAAGAAATGTATTCCAAAAATCATTTTCTATTTGTAGGCTGGAAAGACTAATGAAGCATGGTTACTATATCATAATCCAGGAGGGGTAGGATGGAGTTATAAACACCTTACACAATATCTACAAAGCTTTGATGGTCTTGATATTGTTTTACCTAGAATCATTCATGCATGAATCTAGAAATGTCGTACCAGGAAAAACAGCGGTCAAAAAGAAGGAAAATTGCTGGAAAATAAATTCTGAAGGAATTTCTGGCAGACGAATGGTATTCTGAAAATTCTATATGGATCACCTTGGAATATTGTATATATTACAATTTATTTAATCTTTATATGATGCCATATCTATTTGATAGTCAAGATTGTACAAGGATTAACAGAAGGGTCAAGAACTGCTTAAAGCAGTCATTTACATGGACAGAATGAGCTTCACTTATATACCCTTTTTGCAATTTTTTTTCTAGTATTATTTTTTTGCAAATAAAGTTATTATAAATAAATAAATTCTATGTTATATACCAGGGTGGAACCATTCCTGTCCTGCTCTACCATCCAAGAAGATTGTTTCAGTTAACAAAACTACGCATAGTAACTGGGAGTGACACCTATTGAGATTCTAAGACTTATTTATTTGAGGGTCAGGGATAGCGGACATTTGGTAAGTTACACTCCCAATAGTAAAGTAGGCACAGTATATATAAAAGATTGATTCATTTGATTGCTATTCCTTTTTCTTTTCTCACAGTCTCTCCTTTCCATTCATTTCCATTCATTTCCTCTCCTCTCCTCTCCTCCTCTCCTCTCCTCTCTCTCCTCTCCTCTCCTCTCTCTCCCTCCCCTCCCCTCTCCTTCTCTCCTTTGTTTCCTCTTTCTGCTCTGCTCTATTATACCAAATACAATAAGCAACACAGTTATCTTTCCCTTTAAACCATGTATTATATTTGATCAAAAAGCTTATTATATTACTTTCATTGAACCTTGATATTAGTTCAAAAGCATGCCGGCCTCTTTTCTCACATGGTGCGTCAAATAGTCGGTATTCCTTGATATTGCTGTGCGTAAAGCCTGTGTACACAATGCAAAATACCTCCCAAGTGGTTCCGAGCTGATGGGTGTATACAATTAGTCATTGAACTCGAGAACCCTGGGATCCGTTCATTGACGGCCTATAAAATGAACTGATACTATTTTATAATATGACACGATCGCCTTCGGGCCCAACTCTTGAAAAAGATTAATTCTTTCTTACTGTCGTACCTGAATTTTGCTCTTCCCTCTACTTAATTTATCCCATAATTGGTAGAATAAACAAATCATCATAAAGGAACTTTTCAGCTCACGAAAGGTTTTGTTTTAGAGAGAAAAAAAAGGAAGTATTTGAGTCCGTTGTCGTGAGAACAATCTATTTGTATTCTCTTAAAGTATCTGTACAAAAGGCTGTATTGTTGCTAGCATTAAAGAAAATGAGAAACCCTCAGTCGGGGTGAAACTTGGTGTTCAGAAAGTGCTAAAGACACAGGAAGTTGAGCCTTACTTGAAAACAAAGACGCTTAAAATCCGTATATTTTTCAATGTTTCAGTTTACCTATTGGTGAGTTTACTTCAAGCTACGAGATGAGCGCCCAAAGCAAGCCGAAATCAGTGGTGTAAAATAAGCCCGGTAAGTTTGCAGGTAATAGCGCGACAAAATCTATAAATGTTCAACTAAACACGTCTTTTGTTGTCTCCAAGTCCTTATTTTGGAAAGAATAAATAGAAGTGGCCAAAAAACAGGAGCTTTGTTGGTGTTTTTATTTTTGCTATTTTGTCTGTTTTTAGTTTTTTACTTTTTTCAATATTTTTGAAGTACTGAGATTAGAAAACATGCACGATTAATAAGTTCTTAAAATTCAAAAAATAAGAATATTTATAAATAAGAATTTTCTTCTTCCAGTCCTCCCAGTCGCGAGAGAATGGAAAAGTTTTATTCTGTTGCGTTGCCGGCATCACGTAACTTGGTGGTTATATAACTGATTGGTTTCAAGGATCCATTAAAGTCTGGATTAATAATTATGGTTAGAAGTTGAATTAATTTTCTATAGCCTATATGTATGTATACGGTTAAATTCAGCCGAAAAGCCATCTTTGTCGATGTACTTTCGCTTTTGGAAAAATATTTTCTTGGAGTGAGAAAGTCCGTTTGGAAGGTTCGATCTGAGTTGCCGAGTTCAAACCGTTTAACACATCAATTGAATACATTGTCTTCTTGACAGTCCATTAACAAGGATTATTTGTCGAAAAACTGCTTTAATTGCTTAAATAACTTGTCCTAAACATAGAGGCGGAGCAACCATGAAAGTGGGCACTTTGCTCCTTTTGGAACGCGAAGTAGTGAGCAGATTCACACATGACTTCATTCCAGCTCCAATGCTCCTAACTCGTGGTTTTATCTTACATCTAGCTAACTCAAGAAGTATACATTTTGAAACCAATTTGAATGATAATGCTGTGTTCAAATTACCAAGGTGTTGATCCTTATTTTTTGAGCTTGATCGACGCTTTTGTCTCGTATATTGAGCCATAGATAAGATAAGACTAGGCCTGTGAAGCCAGTACTTGACTTTCTCTAACTGAAGGTAGTCCACCTTTTTAGTGATGCTATTTGACTTTTCGGCCCTGCACTCGGCTGAATAAACAATAAAAGTAAACTATCTTATCGCAAGCTCACTTCAAATGCTTCAACTTGATGACAACCTTCACTACTGTCGGAAATTATAATATTTAAGTAATTTAATGCGTGAGAGGGCATCCAATAAAAGCACACATTCTTGCTCCAAATACTGCAACAAAAAAAAACACAAAAACACACAATACTGAATACTACTATATGCTCTGTTCTTCCTCATGGAATTCAATTTATAGTTTTACCTATGGACTAGCACTTTTTCTTAATAAAATAGAGCATTCATTCTCAATGGAATGACAAAAAAGTGATTTCTGCATATTTTTTTTCAGAAGGTCAATGTAACCCTTGCAAAAATGGAGCTGTCCTAGATCGTCTAACTTCTGCTCGTTATTTAAAGTGACATCTGAAAATTCCATTAGGATAAACTGTCAAAATTTATTAACATCATTTCCCAATCATATCATTTCCCAATCACTGTTTGCTTGTGGACTAAGGTCATGTCGTCTGATCCTTACACTAAGATTTTGTTCCGCCAACTCTATTCCATGTCTTTAATCCCAAATTTCATTTACGTCGACTTAGTTAAGATCTGTCATTCTTACCGCTGACTGACGCGACCGAGGTCAAAACGTTCAAAATTCTTGACTCGCAGAGTTGAAGATAAAAGTTCTTGATCTGCTTGAGGTTCTTGATCGATCTTTTCACGGTATGTCCACAGTTTGAATGTCTACTTGAGCTGGTTTTGCATAATGTTGCCGGATCTTTGGTAATTTTTTTGTTGACTTAAAGAGGTCTGGATGAAAGAACAAACATTGACACTTAGGTTGCTATATATTTAGTATTTTAGGATAGAAAAGCTTGAAGCTGATACTGGCCCGTTTTTTCGCCACAAGGGGACGTTTTATTGCTGTTTTGACCATATAATCACTGGAAGCATGTTTTTAGCAAAGGTGTTTGGAAGTTGAATTGAACTCTCGTGCCATTACACGTTTCGCTTCGTCTACTGCAACACGTCGAGAACGAATGCTGGTAATGACAACCATAGTTAACTATGTGACAACTTGAAATACTAGTAAGTTAAGACTTGGCTTTAATTCGGCAATTTTGTTTATCAGTAATCTTGTCGACATGCATTTGTGTGTTCTAAATGGCTCTGTGTCAGGTTCATGCTATTCTCTTTGTTTTAAAAACTAGGACTGGCTAAGATAGCTAAAAGAGGTGCTGATGCAAGGCCATCTAAACAGCTGGAGTCTGCAATCTAGAATATATTAAATGTTTAAGTATAGATTGTCTGTAGAGAGAAAATGAGATAAAATTACGGTTTCTGACTTTCTTGCACAGTCGTTGACTTGCCGGTGACTTTGTCTTGCCGGCTGCTTGAAAATCAATAAAAAGTCTTTCATCAATGCATTGGACTGTGAATCCCTTGTGACTTGAGAATAATAGCGATGTTCTTAACGTAAACCTTATGGTATCCAAGGAACAATACACCGAATGTATGCATGCATTCTAATTGAAATTTTATTTTGTCTCTCGATTTTATTCATTAGTGACCAACAACTTCGTCAAAGCACCAAATAAAGCTCGCTTGCCGACTAACATGTACTCCAAACAAAGCTATACTTCTAAATGGTGAGTTTCCAAACATATTGCACAGGTGATTTAGTGTTTTTTGCGTGAAATTAAGTGACGACTCACAGAGCTTGAAATTTTCTAAATTGCCTGGATATCGAAACCAATATCTAAATCAATGGCAAATGAATTTTACTAAGCGTCAAGCACAAGCTAACTGATGATTATAATAACAGTGAAAGTAGTGATATATAGTAATCTTGGTACGACTTAAGTGCCTGTAACTTAAAATATTTTTGATGCTATCTTGAAAGTCTTTGTTTCATCGTTCTGTGGCATTAAAGCGGTTCGAACCCAGATTTTAAACATCGTCACTTAATTCTGATGATATTTGTTTTTACTGGAGACAGAGTTATAAATTCTTCGGGCTTTTAATTATTGCTCAAGATTTTGAAGATAGTAATAAAGCAGATAGATATGATAGGACACTTCTGAGCTAAATGCTTGTCCGACGATAGACAGACAACTTCGAAGTTAATGACGAATCGTCATCGTACTTCGCAGCGAAGATAAAATGATCAGAAACAATAATATTTATAATCTAACTCTGTTTGCTTACTAAATTATTTCTAGTTAGCAACCTGTTAGCTCATTAAAAAATCATCTTTTCTTAGAAAACTTTTTAGCTAGTAGGGGTTTGAGAAGCGACTGGGAATGATGGATTTGCCTGTTGATCGCGGAAGATTGTCTGAACGGGCCCAAACAGGTCGTTCTCCTCCTCCAAGACGACGAAGGACGAGAGAATATATCCCTAGCTCTCATTCCAAGCCAAGGCAGTCTAGTTCTGAACTAAATAGCTTGGATACACGAACAATTGAGAAAGCACTCGATGTATTCGATGAAAATATGAATGCTCTGCAACAAATGCAACAGAAGCCAACACGATCGCATGGTGAGGTAACTCGAGGAAGATCGTTTGAAAATGGCTCACATCTCGGCGAACGATTCCATATACTCAAAGCAGAGAATAAAATACTAAGAGAAAGGCTTCAAAATGCTCTTCAACGCGAAATGAAGGCTTTGAAGACTTTTAAAAGGCTGGCAAAGGAAAACAGACAATTGAAGTTGAACATGAGAAAATATGAGAGGACATTGCTGGGATTGTACGAGGATGAAACAGGTGAGATATGTGGGTAACTTCCTGCTTTCTTAATTTATAACAGAATTGAAATGAAGTTTTAAGTTTAAATGCAGGTTTGGGGTAAATAAACTTTCGTAATTTATCATATTTGTGTCAAAATATACTAAATGAAGGCAATGAGAAATATGCTAATATAAAGATAAAGGTAATTGAAATAGATTCCTACTCGCCTTCCATCAGTTTTAGGAAGAAGACCTATGCGATAGAAACAAAAAAACTATAAGAATAAGAATCCATTTTTAATCAAATGCAAACTGGCTCGCCTTTAATGTATTTAATAATTGATAATCTGTTCAGTGTCACGGAATCCTGTATTTCGTACGACATTTTAATCCCAAGCAATTTGAAAAGATTAAAGCGTTTTTATTCTAGATTCTCGGTTAGGTTTTTAGGATATTACACCTTTTGAAATGGACTCAAAAGTCCACGGTAATCGATATGTATACATAATATGCATATATATGCAATCTATTGTCTCTAAAGATCATTTCAAAAAATAAGCAAAAACGTTGTTTAACCGTTAACCAATTTACTTGACTGTGGAAAATACGATATTCGTTCCATTCAGTAACCAACATCATCAACATATCGTTAGTATATATGTTTATCATTGTAAATGACAGATTTTCAAACTAATTTTTTTTCAATTGGATTTCTTCCATGTAAACGTCCGCCTTTTCCTCAATTATTTTTGGCATATCTTTTGTCTTGCTCCAGGCTTACACAACTTGCTATTAAAACAACGATAAATTACTTTTTTTCTTCTAATTCCTTTGTTTCGTGTTGCTACATTATATTACTTCATTGGTGTTAACTCCAACGATTCGACAAATTCCTAATAATAATTACAAATTTATAATAGCCTAATATAGAAAATGCCACTTAATCGGTATTCCTTTATTGATTACCTAAATAAAACAAAGTTCGTATAGAAAATGAATAAATAAAAGTTAGAAGAATTCGTTTCAGCTTTAGAAAAACACACTCTTGCCCCGGGGTGTATTAGTCTATAACTGGCGTGACTATAACTTAAAGAATAAAGATATGCTTGTACTTTTGACTTCAAAAAGAATTATAAAAAACCGCCTGTTAAGTCAAATGAAAATGCGTTATTTACTCAGCTTTCAAAAGCATTTCTTTATGAAAATCTTTCGGAAATTCTTGAATTGAGCTACGAACTGTCGGTCACGTAACTAAGTCACTCTGATTGGTCGAACCAAGTGTTCGTGCTTTTAGCGTCGTTGAACCTACCAAATTTCAATTCATGATATCAATCAATTATCGACCCTTAAGGACTTTTTTCCTCTCGTTTATCCAAAGAAAACACACTATACTCAATTTGACCCCAAAGTTTTCATCAAAATTCGTTTTTTTTTTTCCTCAAAAGTTTTCTCACGCGGACCGAGACGGTTGACGGGATGTGCGTAGATTCATCCGATCACGTGACCACTACGTGCGCCATCAGTTAATCCTAATCAGGGCATTTGTAGAATTAAAAAAAATCAAGATTTGAGCAATTCAAGGTCGGGATATTTTATGTCGATGGTTATCGTGTTGAAAAGTCTAAGTTGAGTTTCAAGAGTGTTTGACTTTGAGCGAAGCGATTTTCCCGCCAATTTTTGATGCAAGTATTGATGCCTCCCAAGGCTCGTATGAGGAGTAAAAGTTGTGACTCGTTTGGTTTGGCGGTCATTCCACAGAAACTTCACGCAGGGAAGGTTGTTTATGTTTGTGGAACGTTAGACAAGGTTTCCTGGTGGAAGAGAAGTTTGAGAGAAAATTTGAACGAGATTGAAGGTAAAGAGAGAAGCATAGTTAATAGATTTGTCGTGAAGAACTGAACATGACGAAAACTTGGTCATCTGTGATTAAAGTCTTGGAATTATTTTGGAAAAGAATATTTTTTGACGCACTAAAGATGATCCAAAAATGTAGTTTTGTTCACTTTTTGTTCAGCTCAGGTAGTTAGAAATTCTATTCGTCTGCCGCAGAAAAAATATAAACATATACAGAAAATGACTCAGTTTTACAACCCTTTCGATGCAGTTCATGTTACTAACGAAACGATCGTAAAAAAATCAATCGTAAAAATTAGAAATATTTTAATCCCAAGCCGTAATCACAGACATTCTTGACTTTATTATTAAGCTCAAAGACGTTTCTTGTAAGAATTGCGTACAAGAACAAAGATTTCTTAAAAATGAGAATATTTATCGCGAACAGATGCTGAGCACTGTAATGGATTCCAAAAATGCTGTGATTTAACTTGTTAGAGCTGAGATTATTGTCATAGACTGCGCTATCTTCAAATTCATCTGATTTTAGGTAAACAGTTATCTTTACTAATGGTTCCTTGATGCGGTTTGTTTAAAACAAAGTGTTTACTGCAATTCCGGTCATATATTGGGCAAAAAAACAGCTTAATTCCTACGCATACAAACCCATTTGGTCTGCTATCACGTTTACCGCATTTACTATGAACTTTTTCTTCAAAGGAGTTACCTTTCTTTGGTTGTATAAACAAAGCCAAAAGTTTACAAAAACGTTTCACGTTTACTTTATTAAATCACCAATGCTTTTGCCTTCGTTTTTAGCGTTTCTAATTAATACTTAAGTTTTCTAGCTTTTCGATTCGAAGCTGAAAACAAGTTCCAGCAGAAATTCTCACACTTTCTTCGCATTTTGTTTTGTTAACAATTCAAGGTACTTCGATTGTTTTTACAAAGTTTATCGTCAGTGAACAGATTGATGTTAAGTAGAATTTAATGAAGTGCAATTGTGTTATGATAAACTTTATCGAGGCCTTTATTGTTGCAAATTTTACCACAAGGTTGCGATCAAAATGGAAGCAATATTTCCCCCTACCCTAAAAACGTGGCTCCCAAATATTCAGAAAATAATTAGGATAGTATTGTAATCTTGGCGACAATCTTGGCTACCTTCTACTATCTAACCGCTCTAAACTTCGCAGGAAAAAAAAATGACGTGTTTTATTTGTTAGGTTATGGACTTTTATCAACATCACTTCGAATGCAATAAATTAAGGATTAACATAATACGTTCTTGAATACGACAAGTCAATCAAACCATTATACCTCGGACATAAACACCGCCCAAACAATTACTCTGTCCTGCACTGACCTATTTCTCTTCTATTAACGCCATGCATCATCCTTTTAATATAAGTTTTCATTGAGCTTGCGCATTTGGCTTGCCCGTTCGTAATCTACAAAATTTGGTCTTCGTACAAAATACTTTGTCGTTTGTCTCTATACTAGGATTTTAAAACTTTTTAGGAATATCAGACATTACTTAGAAAATACGAGTTCTAAAAGTTAGAAAACTTTTTTAAAATACTAGTACACATTTGTATTACCTTCAGTCTTTATTGTAGAGTGACGTTTTGCGAACGATTGTAAGTTCTCCTAGTGAATGGGAATTTATTGCAAGCAACTTTCTACTGAAAAATTTAAATTATTTTTCCTAAGTTGAATTTATAAAGCATATCACCATTGGGCGATTGAGTTTGAATATCTTCATTTTTTAATCGTTTTAATGGCAGATTTTAATGATTTTTTCTTGGTAGATTCCGACCCCAACGAGGAGTTATCAAGAGAGAATGAGCTTCAAGCCTACACCAGTCGCTTGGCAGTGCCTCGCACTAAGAGCAAGCGCTCCAACTCGGCCGATAGCGAGAGCTCTTATCTAAACACCGACGAAGATAAACGTTCTACTTCGATGCGAATTACTAAAAGCGCTTCCACCTCAATGGAGCTATTGAATCGGAATGTTTCCGCGAAGCAAGATAAAGCGACTTCGACACATGACTTGGAGTGGAGAAGAGAAGGTAGTAAGAAAACTAGCAAGGAGCACGTAGTTATCTCTAGTGATGTACCCGAGGTAGAGAACTTCAGGTAAGCCTAAACAGTTTAATCTTTTTTTTCTCTCTCTCTCTCTCGCTTATTGCGATATACTTTGTATTCTCTTTTTTCCCCTTTTCTTGAATTTAAGTCTAAAAAATAATTTGACAGGCTTAGAACAAAATAATGTTCAAAAGACATTTCTTAAAGGTTGCGCTGTAACTCTTGTTCATTCACGTAACTTGTTCTACAGAATCTTTCTAAAACAATTTCGCATATCCTCTTTTCACTTTTGTCAATGAAGTTCAAATATCCTTCATTCTTAATTCAATTTTCGAGAGAATTTTTTTTTGTATTCGAATAAAGAGGGAATGTTTGGTATTGAGTTAACCTCCCTAACTGAAAGTCTTTCATTTTGTAACATACGTTGTTAAGCGTATGTAAAACGTGTTTAATTTCCCACCTAAAATCATTGAAGACAATAGTTCTTTTCATTTAGCATTTAAAAGTGTTGGTTGTAAATTTTGGTTTACTACAAGGATTTTATCTGGCCGGTGATTGAAGTGGAGCTCACACATGGCGGCCATATCGGAATCATATTAACTATGGATATTTCTTTTAAAAACATTTTAAATTTATCAGATAAAAACAGACAATTCAATGCGATTCTGCTACAATCTATCGTTGCACTTTAACAGATATTCAGTTCTACCATGGAAATAATAGTCTTATCTGATCTTCTACTCCTCAGGGATAAACAAAAGTTTTTAAAATCTATCTTTAAAATCAGTTAAAAAACTACGTTCCTCTTTAGGTGGCGAAAAAATTCCAAAGATTCTACGTCATCTATCGACAACGAAAGCAATCTAACGGACTCTACGAAAGTCAGACTTCTTCATCGTCAACTCGTTGATTTACAAACTCAATCGCTGATGGAAAGACGAAAGTATAGCGATGTAAGGAGGTATTGGGGAGATTCCACGTCTTTGCATAGCTCACTAGAAGTAAACCCGACTCTACACAGAACGTTGAGCTCACCGAGCGTCCTAGGTAACTATCAATATCATGTATTTGATCTTTGTTTATGTTTTAAAAAGTGTTTTTTTTAATGCATTGGTTTTGTTTTTGTACACTTGGTTTAGTGAAATTGTTTTAGTTGAAAATTTCTTCAGTGAAAAATCCGAACTCATTGAAGAATGATTTAGTCGCCGCCATCTTGGTTTACTTCAGTCAGCAATGAATATTTCTTTTCCTTTTTTTTATTTGTTATTTTAACCAACATGGCAGCATTTTTATTCACATGAGACTGAAATTGCCATCCCGGCCTGGGATTTCTCGATCTTATAACCGCCACGCTGATAGATTTCGAAGATACTGTTTTTTAAAATATTTCTTCTGTCGTATGAACCAACATGGCGGCCATGACTTTCGTCATTCCATTCTCTTATAATTTTATCGCAAATCAATTATGCTATAAGGAAAACCTAAAGAACAATGCAATATATACCTGTGTTAACAACCATAAAGAAAGCTTATTCAGTGAGTATAAAAATAACACTGGAAAAAAGATGTTGTATCAACTAAAATGGCGGCCATGTTTTTGTCATTTCATTGTCTTACAATTCATCGTAAACTAACCACAAAGAAAACCAAAGTAATTCACATGACGACCCCAAAGAAAGCTTATTTAGTAAGTAAGAAAGTCACTGGCAACAGAAGCAGAATTGAGATTTGAGTGGCTCTCATGGTGGTCATGCATGTAATCTTTTGTAGAGGTGAACAATGTGCATTCTATTAACTGAACGTGTTTGGGCCTGTAAAGAGAATGGCTTTAGGAATTGCTAGAATAACACGTTTGTTTTCTTTACACATTCCATGCAAAAGATAGAGGTCATAACCCCACTCGCAGGTCATTCCCTTGAGTATCATATCTTATGTTTACCATAGAGGTTTTATGATCGATATTTAAACAAATGAATAATTCTCAAGGGAATGATGCGTGGTCTGAAATGGAAAACAGACTAGATCTATTACAATGCTTCCCGAAATGAATTTGCGAAATCGTATAGTTTGCCGTCGCGATAAAATAGAGCCAAAGGGTTTTGGTAGACGTCAATCAAAGCGTTTCCATGGCATTGTCGAAGGACACAGTTTTAAAGACACGTTCCTATAGAAGGTCATGGAAACGCCTTGATTGGCCACTTCGTCACAATGGCAAAATTTGTCATTTGAAAGCACTGTAAGATAATTTAAACTCGATACGTAAGGGCATGAGATCTTTTTTCGCGTCTTGGTATTGTTTTTTTTAAGGAGCTCACGTTATTGTCATACATAGAGGAGTTCTTATATATATTCCATTATGCGAACAAGCACGAATATTTGAGAAGCCATATTAATTAATGGCAACTGTGTGAACATTCGGTACATTCACACTCAAATGACTTCCTTTCATCGCCAACCAATCAATAGCCCCAAAGCGTAGGATATCCACATTATATTGAGGGAACACGACAGCAGTTTGAATGCCACGGCACTCAGTATTCTCCACCCTAACTATTATACGCAAAAATGTCTTCTAAGAGTGCATTTCTTTGTAAACAGACACTAATGAAGAGACACCCAGTAGTAACCCATGGAGACGTGTGTCTGACGGTGCTGTTGCAAGAAGCCCTCCCGACATACCCCACGGTATACGAAATTCGTTCCACGAGGATGAACTCGAAACAGTCCCTGAAATCACCGTTTCTGTTGATGGTTACCATGGCGATGACGCTGACAGCCAGGGCAGTTGCGAGCTTGATTCTCTTCCATCCACACAGGTATGAACCCTCTGTCCTCAAACCGGCTTCCTCTCTCTCTCTTTAAATTCGTTTGATGGTATACCTGTGTGATTTATGTGACCGTGCGGGAGATTGAGAGTAAGTGAGGAAAGGAAAAAGCAGGAAAATTTAAAAGGCATACCTCTTGCCCAGTCTGCCTCATATTTACTTTACAACAGGGAACCCATAAAAACTTAAGTTTAAAAAGATGGACTTAAGCAACAAATGGATTTTATATGTGATACATTTACAGGAACAGGAATACTGATTATGATTATTTGTTTTCCAGGATGACAACCATTCTACCAGCCATTCCCCCATGCTTTCCTACTCGAATGATGAAGAGGATGTATCCCAGACATCACCACGATCATCACCACCTCTCTTGACCATTGAGCTACCTGTTGAATCTCTAAAGGAGGTACACCATCATCATCATCATGTATCATCACCATGTATCATCACCATGTATCATCACCATGTATCATCATCATGTATCACCATCATGTATTACCATCATGTATCACCATCGTGTATCATCATCATGTATCATCATCATCATGTATCAACATCATGTATCATCATCATGTATCACCATCGTGTATCATCATCATGTATCATCATCACCATGTATCATCATGTATCATCATCATGTATCAACATCGTGTATCATCATCATGTATCATCATCATAATGTATCATCATCATGTATCACCATCATGTATCACCATCGTGTATCATCATCATGTATCATCATCATCATCATGTATCACCATCATGTATCAACATCATGTATCAACATCGTGTATCATCATCATGTATCATCATCATCATGTATCATCATCATGTATCATCATCATGTATCACCATCATGTATCATCTTCATGTATCATCATCATCATGTATCACCATCATGTATCACCATCATGTATCACCATCGTGTATCATCATCATGTATCATCATCATCACGTATCACCATCATGTATCAACATCATGTATCATCATCATGTATCATCATCACCATGTATCATCATCATGTATCAACATCGGGTATCATCATCATGTATCATCATCATCATGTATCATCATCATCATGTATCATCATCATGAATCAACATCATTATTATTACCATCTTTTTCATCTACCATAATCTCCACATCACCTTATTAACAACCCACCGCCATCACTCTAACTACAAACTACAATGACGACCATGACTAATTTTTTCCAGATAGAGAATCCCTCTTCTACAACTCACCCTTCCATTCACCGCGGTTTCCGTAGGCCTCCTCTGGGCCACACTGTCTCGCTACCAGCAGCTTCTTTCGAGCATTACGTTTCAGTCTTCCAAGGAGTCAACGGCTCACGATCCGACGCCGAAGAGACCATCGAGGAAGAGGACGAGGAAGACTTGGATGAAGATGAAATCCCGGCTGCAGCGCTTCACCGAGTAAGTGTGTTGTATATTGTAACAAACAATCCGCTTGATATCCATTTAAAACAGTTTTAAACTTCTCTTGAAA
This sequence comes from Actinia equina, assembly GCA_011057435.1. Taxonomy (NCBI): domain Eukaryota; kingdom Metazoa; phylum Cnidaria; class Anthozoa; order Actiniaria; family Actiniidae; genus Actinia; species Actinia equina. The sequence continues at coordinate 1,068,826 of WHPX01000954.1, read as the reverse complement.
CAAAAAGCGTCAATGCTTCTGTAACCATTGCGCAAGCTCTGGCTTGTACCCAATGTATTTCGCGAGGCGCAGTTAGCGTATGAGGTCGTTAGGTTATGTTGTCGTAAAGGTAAACTCGTTAAGATATAAATATCTTTCGATATCCCACAGCGAAGCCGACGGACATCTGTCGATGACGACGAAATCTACGTCAAAAAGAATCGCGACAAACGACAAAAGAAAACATCTGTTTCACTGGTACGTAGTTGGTGAAATAACCAGCAGGGATTGTCTAATCACCCGTGATATTGTCTGCTGTGTAGTCTTGTATTACGAGGAAAGCACTTAATAACCAGTCGCTAACCAACCTGTAGCCCTCGTTCTATTTTCAAATTGGAAATAAAAAAATGATTTTGTGGAGGGAGAGAAACCGGAGGACCCTGCGAAAAACCCTCGAAGCACAGGAGAGAACCAATGAGCAACTGTGTTGCAACCCAACTCTATACCACAGCAGTGAGAAGCAGCACGTTTCAGCTACTTGCTAACGCGTAACGTTTAAAATCATGAACGAAGAGAGAAAACAGTATATTTTATGATGTAGTGCTTAATTTTTTGTCACGAAAAGGGAGCGCGCAGAATCAATGTTTTTAACTAATAGTGAAATTTCAAAATGTTGATTCGTAGCGATTTGACGGGGATGTGCCTCGTGAGCATGCAGAACATCTCGCAGCAGACATTGCGGCCTACCTCGAGTACAGAAAACAATGTCCGCAAGAGACCAACCATACCGATTCGGTAAGTACAAGAAGCATAAGTGTCACACTGTTGCTGATCTGTTTGCAGTAACATCCACCTTGCGCGATGTACCTTTTTCAAAGATAAAGGTAATTGCCTTTAGCTTCAGGCGTGCCGTTTTTTTTCCTCCATTTTTTGGCTCACACACCTCACACCTTCCTTCAAAGTTACTTCGGTCTGAGTTCAGTCTGATTTTTCAGGAATATGAAGTGCGCATTTTAAGGAGGTTGACGGTGCTTCTTCTACCCTTTCTTTACTAAACCGTTTCGTTCTGTGCATTTGAAGCTAAGCTACGCAGATGCGTGCGTGATAAGTGACTGGTAAATTATGACAACGATCTCTAGCTAAGAAGAAAGCACATTTGATTCTTATTGGTGCTTGAGAAGATGCCTGTATTTATGAAATCCGTAATATAAGGGTGTTTATTTAACGACGAGTTGAAATTATAGATTATCGGAGCAATAATTGTATAGAGTGCAAACCATATAGTAATTCTTCCCAATTTCTTTAATTTTCAGTCAGCGTCAAAGCCAAACGAAGAAGATGAAATAAGCATGGCGTAAGTATTTACCACAAATTTTCTATTATCATTCAATTATTTAAAAACTTCCCTGATCGAAGTTGGGTTTATTTCCATGCCTATATTGATTTTGTTTTACCAACCTGCATCTCCAGGGAATCCGCAGCCATTGCACGTGCCAGGTCACTCAGTCGAAGGCGTGGTTCCGCAGTAGTGACGTTGCCAGGGGAACGAAGTTATCAAATGGACCTCCACGTGTTTAATAAACAAGCGGATCGATTTGGTAAGAAAGTTTTGAAGCTTAGGTTATGATAATCGGGTTAGCCTTCTACGTAGGTCTTGAGATCCCTGTGTCTACACGCCACAAGTAACCCTGTCAAAGAAATAGAGAGGAATATAAATTGCGGTTTTTGGTTCTTGAAACAAGCGCGCTGTTTTTGTACGTGACACCACTTCTCCTCAATGAAGGAATGTGTTACAGGAGTTTCACGAAGCTGTTACACCAGTCACCGTGTTACCGTAACACCGTGAGTCTTGCACAGGTCTGCGCTGGTCTTATGAATGCGTTCATGATTCTGCGCCTTGAATAAACCAGTATGACAATAAATCATAAGATATAACCTAGGAGTTTTCAGTTGCTTATAGAGAAGCGCGTGTTGCGTGACTGTCACAAACTCCTTTGTGCATCAAATACTAAGCAATTCTTAATATACTTTAGATAAGTCGTTACTTCATGAGAAATCCGTGTTGCATGACAAGAGGGATTTATCAGGTTCTACAACATCGCTGAATAGTATAGGTAAGTAAATGTTGACCTTTTATCGCTCTGGAATGAACGGAGTGGTTTACAGATATTGTTTTAAAGCAACCCCCTTTCCACAGTTACTTTAAGACCCTGGCCGACACTGGTGAAAAACGCACTGCGCACGCTCGGAGATGGCGTACGTAACTAAGGGCAACTCATACTTTTGATGCCAGTGTTTTAATTGTTTTACAAAATCGCAAAACTTAAGAAAAATACTGAAAACTTAAGGTTTTCCTTTTCGCAATGGCAAGATAATTTCCATTGTGATACACAGCGGATTTATACAAAAAAACTTTTGTTTATACAAAAGCAAAAATTATCTTTAAAATGTCGCCACTAAAGGCCAGACGTCGACATCCAGCATGGCTAATTTGCAGATAATCACATGGTCGGATTCTATGTAAAGAAATCTAAAAATATTTGTAAAATTTCAAAACGAATATTTAATAAATAGCCTTGTCGGTTAAAATAAGGCATACCTTTAGATGTGATGAATTGCTGTTGTTCGCCATTTTGTTTTAGTTTTTTCAACGCATGCGCAGTGCGTTTTTCACCAGTGTCACCCTGGCCAGGAATTGAATCCGCAACCTCCAACACGACACTGTGCCTCAATATCGACTGAACTTGATATGACTTTTAGAAGTACTAAGACTAACTCTCATTCAATTCCATTGTAGGTGATCCAGAAAAAAGATCTCGGTGGTCGATTCTTAAGCGAAACAAAAAAATCGTAAGTGTAGAATGTATTTTGCCAAAGCCAAAATCTTCAAAAAACACACCTTCAAATTTTATGTAATTCTAAAACAATCTCTGGGACGTTCTAAGTCATGGCGTGGCAAACTCCCAGATCGAATTGGAATTTAGTGGTTATAAGTTTTTACATAGTCAAGAGAAAAACCCTTGAATCAAGGGAGAGACCTAACAAACTATTCTCACATGTGATGCTGAGTCCAGGAATCAAACCCAATTTAGACCCAGGAGAAAAACCCTTGAATCAAGGGAGAGACCTAACAAACTCTACTCACATGTGATACTGAGTCCAGGAATCAAACCCAATTTAGACCCAGGATGAAAACCCTTGAATCAAGGGAGAGACCTAACAAACTCTTCTCACATGTGAAGCCAGCTGAGTACAGGAACAAAACCCGAGACCCCAGAGGTGAAAAGCGAGCCATCCTTGATTCCCAATGATGATTCTGGCAATTGTTTGATGTTCTTAGTGTTTTATTTTATTTGGGACTTTAGATTTATGGTAAAGATGCAAGACGACAGACGGAAGACTTTAAAGAAGCCTTGAGTCAGTTACGAGAGAATCCAAAAGGAGCGATAGAACACGAACTAACTGAGTATAAAGTAAGTTCATGGTAGCTACAATCCACTCGTGCGCTTTGCCCTGACTTCGTCTCTTATGAGGCATGGAGGTTAACTTACACCCTAGTCCTTTCGAAACTAATGCGCGCACACGTCTGCTTTGCCATGTGAAACACTGTGCACTCAATGTTTGAATTGGACTTTGTCCTTGTAAATCATTGCGGTTACTCTACTCTACTCTACTCTACTCTACTCTACTCTACTCTACTCTACTCTATAGTCGTGCAATTGTCCTGTAAATCAGTGCACATCATTTGCCCAGTCTCATGACAAAAGATGTTCTACTTTAGGATAGCCACTGGACGCAACTAATACCCAGTCCTCGTGGAACACCCCGCCGACCGTTATCTGAAGGATTCAGCAACCTCTCGAGTCAAGAAACAAAACGACGTGAAGCACTGTGGGAGCTCTTTCACAGTGAAGTGGTGTACCTCATAGATCATCTATTGGTCCTAAATGAAGTATTCCTGGAACCTCTAAAACTGCTTCAACACATGGGTTACTTATGCGTTGTAAATAGTTCCAAGATATTTAGTAACGTAAAAGGACTGTGTGAGGTAAGAGCTCCCTACGCTATAGACCGTTTTCTCAAGGTTGCGTGCGCATCCAAATTTATAGAACTTGACGGGCCACACGATACCTTTACAAAAGCTTTATTATGAAAATTATCATACATTTTTATTAGATTTTTCAATAAAAGTCTATCAAATCGATTATTCTTATTTTTAAATATAAAACTGGCTTCTCGATTTTACTGAATTTGCGTTTTTCAGTTTTTTGGCGCGTCAAGTTGGATGCGCACGCAACCTTGAGAAAACGGTCTATCGTTGCTCACTCAAGCTGCTTTCTTCTACTCATATGATTTTTTTATTATTTTATAGGTCAGCGCTAAATTCGCCGCTGATTTGTTGTTAGTTTTCAAAGGGGATCAGTCTAAACAGTTTGGTAACACGGCTGCTGTAGTCACGGCTTTCACAGAGGTAGGTACAGCAAAACACAAAAACGAAAGAATCGGTGATTTAGCCAGCCAAATCTAAAAGAGTGACGTAGAAATAACGTCTCTGCAAAACTGAGGTGTCACGAAGCCTGCAAAAATGTACCAGCGAAAAGCGTGTGTCAGCAACGTTTTTTATTTATTTGGTAGCCTGAAAATCCGTGATTTCCAGAAGTAAAGTGACACCTCAGTTTTGCAAATATTATTGATTCTGATTGGCTAACATTTTTGCTCACACCAGCTGGAAGGGGTTGCAAATACCAATGCAACCTATGCCAATAGTTTCTCTAGAGTTTAATAAAGACATTCTCTCTTTCTTAGTTTGGATCCAAGCTACAACCTCAGTACCAAGAATATTGCCTGAACTATTCCAAGGTGTTGGGCTACCTGGACCACTGTAAAAAGTCTGACGATTTCCAGGAATATGTCAAGGTATTTTTTTAGAGAGAAGGAGGGGGAATGGGGACGTTTCTACAGAAGAAGAAAAGGAAAACGTGTTTTTTTGTTAACCTTCAGAATAATGAAAAATAGAATGGAATAGAATGGAAAGAGAAGGTGTTACCTTAAGGGTATGTTAAAGGAGAGTTCTTTCTCGGAGAAAGGGTTAAGGCATTTAACCCGTGAAATAAAACATACTTGTCAACAAGTAATAGTCAAATAGAAACAAAAGAAAACGATGGAATTAGGGTCTACTAAAGTGTGTTAGTCTAATATCTATTTAACGGGTTTAGTGACTTCATTCTAGTAAAATAGAAACAAAAGAAAACGATGGAATTAGGGTCTACTAAAGTGTGTTAGTCTAGTGTCTATTTCACGGGTTTAGTGACTTCATTCTAGTCAAATAGAAACAAAAGAAAACGATGGAATTAGGGTTACTAAAGCGTGTTCGTCTAATATCTATTGCACGGGTTTAGTGACTTCATTCTAGTAAAATAGACACAAAAGAAAACGATGGAATTAGGGTCTACTAAAGTGTGTTCGTCTAATATCTATTTCACGGGTTTAGTGACTTCATTCTAGTCAAATAGAAACAAAAGAAAACGATGGAATTAGGGTCTACTAAAGTGTGTTAGTTTAATATCTATTGCACGGGTTTAATGATTTCACTCTACAAACGTTCTATAATGTGTCAAATAATGACATTATATTTGATCTCTTTTGTGTTAGTGGTGCGAAGCTGATCCTCGGTGCAACCGACTTCAACTGACGGATTTGTTAGTGGCACCTCTACAACACTTGACTAAATATCCGTTACTCCTTAAGGTTTGTACATGGTTACTGGTTTAAATTCCTGGGTTTCAACCAGCTGTTAAAAGTCTTTTTGAATTTCATTTTGTGCTCCAAATGGTGGTCAAACACTGACTCATCACCATGTACTGTAAGACGGAAAGAATTCTATTGAAAACTTGCGATTTAGGCGATGAACACTCCGTATGGGATATGAAATGACCTCATTTGAAACCCAGCAATTATCATCAACTAATTAACAGATTAATAAACGAAACTATTATAATAGTTTTCTGTTGAGTGTTAATGGTATGTTGTGTTCTTGTAGAACATTCGTGAAAGAACGTCAGAAGGCGAAGATGAGCACAGTTCTTTGTCATCTGTTATCAAGTCTGTAGAACGTTCAATCAGTAAGTCACAATACACTCGTACATTTACATGATGATGATAGATGATGATGATGCATGATGATGATACATGATGATGATGATACATGATGATGATGATACATGATGATGATACATGATGATGATACATGATGATGATACATGATGATGATACATGATGATGATACATGATGATGATACATGATGATGATGACACATGATGATGATGACACATGATGATGATGACACATGATGATGATGACACATGATGATGATACATGATGATAATACATGATGATATGCGATGATGATGATACATGTTAATGATACAGGATGATAATGATACATGATGATGATGATACATGATGATACACGATGACGATACATGATGACGATGCATGATGATGATGACAATGCACAATGATGATACATGATGATGATGCATGATGATGATACATGATGATGATACATGGTGATGATACATGATGATGATACATGATGATGATTAATGATGATGATACATGATGATGACACATAATGATGATACATGATGATGATTCCTGAAGTATTCTAATAATGACGCAGATTCTAGCAATATCAATCTGGATAATGATGATGAATTAAGTGACTTTATTTTTTAATCTGCAGAGGAACTAGAAGGTAAAGTAAAATCCTTGGCAAATTTTGAAAGGTTACAAGAACTGCAGAACTGCTTAGTGTGGCCGTCAATCATTGAGCTGGACCCCAAGACCTACGTACCTGAAGTAAGAATTAAAACATAAATGAATGAGAAATGGGAATGGGATTGGGGAATAGAAATGGAGATATAGGGGGAATGAGAAATGAGCAGTGATAAATGAGAATTAGAAATTAATATAAATGGAAAAGAAAAATGGGAAATGAGAGATTAGAAATAGGTGCGAATGAGAAAAGCAAATGAGCATTGAGAAAAGATAATTAGAAATAAATAAGAATAGGAAATATGAATGGGAATGAGCATTGAGAAGTGAAAATAGAAATGGGAAATAGGGGGAATGAGAAATGAGCAGTGATAAATGAGAATTAGAAATTAATATAAATGGAAAAGAAAAATGGGAAATGAGAGATTAGAAATAGGTGCGAATGAGAAAAGCAAATGAGCATTGAGAAAAGATAATTAGAAATAAATAAGAATAGGAAATAGGAATGGGAATGAGTATTGAGAAGTGAAAATTGGAAATGTAAATAAGCATTGAGAAATGAAAATTAGAAACAAGGAATGAGAATGGGGAAAAGGAAAGAAATATAATTAAAATGAAAAATGGGATTGAAAATGGAAATGAATAAATGAAATGAAAATCATAAATGAATATAAAAAACAAAATAATAATTTGAAAATATTTCAAGCTTCTTGACAGATATTTGTTGTTATGTTTATTTCAGTTTCTACGAGGTATTCTAGCCAAACAACCATGTGAAAGTCTGCTTGCAAGTCCTAAACGACAATTACTATATGAGGGTCCCCTAGTCCTGTTAGGTAGGTCAACCTGTCATTATTTATCCAGCCAGTTGAAATTCCTCTCAAAGTAATACATTAAAGGTTTTGATTTTTCATTTTGTTTCTTCCAGAAAACACCAAACAAGATATTTATGCTTTCCTGTTCGATGATATGCTTCTTCTGACAAGATATCGTAAATACCAGCAGAAAACTAACAAGGTGAGATAACCCATTCACATTAACATGATAGATAGTTAAGCTCAGTTTCTCTTTCAGTAAGGAATGACTTGAAGTTTGAGACATTCACATATTTATTTTAACATAAAAGAATGTTAGGAAAATATTCTTAGGTTAAATAAATGTCAGGAAAGGGTTGATGCTATTATATTTTCACACGTCCCTTGTAGTGTAAAACAAGCCGATAGCTAATAGCTAACTTACGACTTATTTTGTCTATATTTTGAAGAGATGTTTTCCCTTTTTCTCAACAGAAACTTAGCCTTGCAGGGATGACGGCAGATAGCCCACCACCCACCCCTCCCGTGGTACGAAAGATTACAACTACAGGACAGTATACAGTGTATAAACAGGTGAGTCCATGTTCGAAGGCATGTATTTATATTAACGTATTGTTTGTATCCAAGCTAGACCACAATGCTGCTTGCTCAAAATGTCCATGACTAAAGATAAGGGTTACAAATCTTTCTCATCCCTGCGATCCCATATTATTATAACTACAATGTGCACTGTTTGATTGACTGGTTATTTTCCCCTCGACAGCCAATACCATTAGATCGGTTCATAATCATTGATGCTGAAGCAACACATGCCGGCAATACCATGAAAAATACCTTCATTGTCATCCACTATAGCCGCTTCAAACAGACCATCGGCTTGTATACACTCCAAGCTCCTTCACAGAACCTTAAGGTATGACAATATGGGATGAATGTCTTGCATCAGTACACAGATTGATTTGATTTTGAACATCACCAATCACAGGTTGACCAAAGCAAAGAGAGAAGACTATGGTGAGAAATAACTCGTCTTTTCTTTCACATAGGAAACTTGGACAAGCACCCTCAAGTCAGCACAAGGGAGCTGGTCTGAGGCTGTTGCCTCTGAAATTGCTGCTGAAGCTCAGAAGCCACCACCCACCTTAAATCCTGAAGAAGAGACTGAGACTAGCGAAAGGATCTCTGATGAACCAGTAAGCACTGATCGAATGCTGTCATATCACAAGCCAATAGAATATCACTGTTAGTAGCCATGTGACATACTGGAGATCCTCAAGGAACAAATCATGTGATTGAACCGAGTGAATATACGTTAGGTTCATGTGACGAGATATTGACAAGTACTAAGTCACATGATATATCCCAGTGTCAATCAAATTCAGCTTCAATCAACTACTAGATTGTCTATTTTGGGAAACAAGTGCTCTAGGTATGATTAGCATCTTTTTACAAACAAAATGTGTACATAGAAGAGTTTTCTCATTGTATAAAGACAAATATTTTGTTTATTAAAATAGGGAATTATATTCTTACGTAATTCTATGAATAGAACTGAAACTTCTCGTGTCCAGTGATTCAGAAAAAACGTTTTGATTTTACAAAACCACTTTAAATATTAAAACTTCGAGCGATCATTTTAATAACAAAATCCTTGGTCTTAGAGTGAAGGTATTTAACCTGTGAAATAAAAATACTAGTCAACGTGTAATAGTCAAATAGACACAAAAGAAAACAATGGAATTAGGGTCTGCTCAAGTGTATTAGTCTGATATTTATTTCACCGGTTTGATGACTTCACTCTAACAATTTTGATATTTGATACAAGTTATGATGCTGCCTCTTATCAGTATTTTGTTTTTACACATATTAACTCATATAGTTTTTCTCTGTTTCTCTCTTTTTTCGCTTTTTTTTTCATTTTTAAACTCTGTTTAACTTTCTTCACTTGCTTTTTCTGTGTTTCGATTCTTATCAACTTTTTCTTCTTGGGGGATCTGGTTTTCATTTAATTCCTCGGATTGGTTCTTATTTTCATCTTCATCATCCTCTTCATCGTCGTCCTCCAAGCAACACAGGAGCCCATCATTCTCATAGGTTGAAAAATAGTATCTTTGGAGATAAAGAGAAAGAGGAAGGGGACAAAAATATTAACAGCAACGACAATAATATGGTGATCTGGGGAAAGGACAAGGGGTCAAGCACTCTTTTTATTCTTGTAAGGAATAACTGCCTTCCCTTCCCTTTCCTTTTGTCCATCCTGAATCACTCTTTATCCCTTCCCTATCTTCCCTTCTCCTACACCCTGTAATTTAGAATATTAGGTGACATGACAAGGTGTGACATGAATATATATGATACACACCATTTCCTCTCCTCATCTCCTCATCAGCCCCCCAACCTCCCCAGCTGTTATGCAGGATTGTCAGACTGAAATAAGTGTGAGTGTGGTATAGCCTTCGTTATAATAGACTTACTGTGGTTGATCCCATACAGTTTTGTCCTCTGGTAATTTGAAGTGCTGTTTGCTGGTTTGGTGGTCCAGTAAGGCATTACCTGACTGACACTTCTCTTGACAGTAGATACAGGTTACGTCAAACACCTGATTATGGACCAGGAAACAAACACAAGTATAGTTATAAGCAGTTATGTACACCCTAGGTTTTCTTTCAGAATTTTGTACATGCAAGAAATGTGGAAACTTAGTCAGAAATTAAAAGAAAACATAATAATATTATATGTCAAAATAATTCGACCGAAAATTCGATACGAATGACAAGTTACAAGTTGATATGGTTGAAATTTAAGGTTTCTCAGTACCTTAAATTGTTAGAGTACAAACAACTAATCCGTGAAACTGCTAATTACTAAATAGTACAAAATAGTGCTAATTAAACAATATAAAACAATGGAATTTGCATGAAATTGTGCTATTTAGTATTACTAAAGTTTCATGGTTATATTGTTTGCACTCTATGAATAAATATACTTCAATGACAACAGGGCCTGTCTACTTACACGCTTTCTAATGAAGTTCACAATCTTGACTTGACCATAAAAATCGAGCCCTTTAAGGGAAGAGACAATATCTGACAATCAAACTGGCACAAGATGTGGGAATCAAGGGGTCATAGAGATGGCGCGCTTGCCTCTCACCCCTGGGGTCTTAACTTAGATCCCCAGACTGACACATTGTGTGAGAAGAGTTTTTAGGTAATCTAGATCCATTTTCCTTTTTCCCTCCCTCAGCAAAACCTAACATTCTAAATTCCAATTCAATCTGTGAGTCAGCCCTGCTGTGACTTAAGATCAGCCCAGAGGCTGTTTTGGGTTATCAATAGGCTGATCTTTGTTTTTGTTTTTTTCCTCATTAGCATTAAAAAAATCTTGCCAACACAACCATACATTTTTTTTGTAAAAATCAAACTGTTTTCAAAAACGTTTTACTTCCAAAATAATGAACATATAACTCTCAAATTTCAGCAGTTACTAAATAAGACATTCTCTTTCAAATTCTGGAGTAGGTTTGCTTGTAGCTTTATGCTAATGAGGAAAAACGTAAACAAAGATGGGCCTATAAGATGTTAAGGATGTTGAGAGTATGGCACTGGAATAAAACATACTTAAAGAATTCTTCAGCTCCATCAAGTCAAACTGATGAGCATCCTATAAAAAAAGATTCATCAAGAAATCAGGAGACTGAGACTACTTCCAGCTCTTCAACAAAAACTTGATTGAGAAACCTTCATGTGTTGTAACAGATCTGTGATGGTGGTGGACATGAAGTGACAAAACAAACACACGGTAGGTTCAGGTGGTTCAGTCCAATCACTCCAATTCCTGGAAAATAAATAAAAACCTTTGATAGGTTATGATGTGGTAGACCTTTATACCTTTGGCATAATGTTCTCCCATTTCAGCCCATGCATCATTCTCTTGAGAATAAGATTATTTGCTTGTGATTTATCCATATATATGCCTCCTCATGCACAACTATTAAACAAAGAAATGATACTCTAGAGACTGACGTGGTCTGAAATGGAAAACAGTACTCCCAAGGTAAAAAGCTTAATGAAGATAAAAATAATACTAAATCTATTTGTTTCCTTACTCATTTTCATTTGCTTGATCCTCTGGTTCCTCTTCTTCATCTTCTTCTTTTTGGATTTCTTCCCATGTTTTACCTAATTCCTGCAGAAAAAAATCCATGAGAAAAGGATAATAAGGAGATTCTTTTTCCTACTGCTACTCCTTGACAGCTGCAGGGCTAATAAACAGCTTATTCACTGCTATTCTTTAAGAAATAGTCTAAGGAAGCGCCAGTGGCATGCGCTGCTTTAATGCGCTGCCTCTCACCAATGTGGCCTGCGTTCGAGTCCTGCCAATCTCGATGTCGCAAGTGAGCAGAGTTGTTTGTTGGTTCTCGACTGTGCTTCGAGAGTATTTCTCCCTCCTCAAAAATCAACTTCTAAATTCTAATTCGATCTTTGAGCTTTCACTTGGTTTGAAGCCTAGCTTGTTGTGATTGTCCCACACTGTGATACAACAGCGGAAGTTTTGTAGATTTTATATAACTGATTTTATATTACTGATTTATTATCCTTTATGATGTTTTCCTATCCATTTCTTTCTACCAGTATTAGTCTATCTGTTTCGTCTTCATTTCTCACATTTTCAATTCACACCCATCCATTCTCACTGTTATAATATTACAGGTTTCCTACATAATTTATTATGAATTGAATTTCTCAGCATACTGATATTGTCTAAGATAGTAGGCCATCTATTTCATCTTCATTTCCCATATTTCATTTCCCATCCTTCCATTCTTATTACTTCTTACCAAGTAGTTTATTATGTAGAATCTGTCATAGTCTTTGTTTTTTGGGTGATCTTCTTGTGTTGTTTTTTCCTCATGTGATCTTTTAGTGTCTGTCTGTCCTTGAACTTCTTGTCACAGAAGATACACTGCAGGCTAATCACAAAATTAATATAAATAATGGTGATATATGATGATGCATGATGATGATGCTACATGATGATGATGATGCATGATGATGATGATGCATGATGATGATACATGATGATGATGATGCATGATGATGATGCATGATGATGATACATGATGATGATGATACATGATGATGCATGATGATGATACATGATGGTGATACATGATGATGGTGATGATGCTACATGATGATGATGATGCATGATGATGATGCATGATGATGATACATGATGATGATACATGATGATGATACATGATGATGATACATGATGATGATACATGATGATGATACATGATGATGATACATGATGATGATACATGATGATGATACATGATGATGACACATGATGATGATGACACATGATGATGATACTGTACATGATGATGTCAGATACATGAACTATAAAACAGCCAATGACTTACTTATTTAAGGTTTTCTCCAGCTGATCTAGGAATTCATTAACATACACTATTGGATAAAGAAAACATCAAAAAAATCTATTAAGAGCATCACGTAACAATAACGTACTGTTACATACCCTAAAAGTGGGCTTAGGTTCATCCCCTCCTAGCCTCTCCCCATCTATTGTCCCTGACAATTAAATCTTGACAAGTGTCAAACTCCACTCACCAATATTATCTGGTTGACCAATGCTGAACCCATGATCCTCTGCCATGTGAGAAAAAAGCAAGCTCCTGTCAATCAAATCAATAAAAAATGCTGTCATACAGTTTATCATGAAACCTGTTGTGCACCTCTAGATAAAATATTTACCACCATTATGTGCACTCCCTGTACGTGACTCTTCTGTGAGATTTGCTTCACATGCACTAATACTTCATTCATTACATTTACAACACACTCAACTCAAAAAACCACCAAACTTTACCCGATAAACTTTACTCAGATGCAATACTGATTCCTGGAACCAAAACTCAGAGGTGAGAGGTGAGTGTACTACTAATAATCCACTTTTGATTATTACCAGTGTGCAAGAGGCAAAGATATTCAGTGATATAAAGTTATAAGATCTCTACCTGTTTTCTTCAAAATGTTGCTTACAAAACAAACATGTCCTTGAAAAGTGAGTGTCACTTCTTTCTCTCTGCTGTGACTCAAGCACTTTTTCCTGTTCAAATATCACAATAAAAAGTATGAATAGTTTGTATAGTTGAATTAATTGGGATCACGATTGGAGTAGCTTGGTGGTACACTGGCCTCTCACTACTGGGGTTTTGGGCATCGAACAAATTCAAGATCAAGAAAAGAGAAAAAAAAATGGGTGTCAATGAGGCCAGGTATGGAATATATCCCATGGCATTTTAGGAGAAAGAATTGTAAACCTATTTCATCCCATTCCATAGTAAATATCAGCATATTATAGGGGGAAAAACAGTAGAACAATATACGTTGATTTTCCTGCATTCTTATTGGATGTATTTTCATGGTATATGGGATAAATAGATTTAAGATAAATTTCTATACATACAAGTCGTATCTGTTGTAGTTTCTCTCTTAGCTCCCTGTCCTCTGGCAAAGCATCGCACAGAAGATAATACTGGACCTTTGGACCAATATCTAGCATTAAAATAAAAAATAAAAATGCAATTTAGAACTTTCTTGCATTTCTGCAATTCAGGCAACTTCAGAATCTGCATGCATAGACTCCTATATATATTTTGACTCCTATCCATTTTCATAATGTTTCAATGGGAGAATTTGAACCTAAAAATTTCATTATTTTGTAAAGCATAAATGCATACATGCAATTAGTGCATGTTCAATTCATAGTTATTATGATACAACTTGTACATTTCAACAATTTGTTTTGAAATTTGTTTTTCTCTGCTGTCAGTCAAAAAGAATCAGTCTGTTTTTCTCTGCTGTCAGTCAAAAAGAATCAGTCTGTTTTTCTCTGCTGTCAGTCAAAAAGAATCAGTCTGTTTTTCTCTGCTGTCAGTCAAAAAGAATCAGTCTGTTTTTCTCTGCTGTCAGTCAAAAAGAATCAGTTGGTAGTTTACATTTTTAACTGCCAGTTGAATGAAAAACCAAATTTCATTAGTCAACTTGCAACTTCCGAGGTTTCATAAAATGCAAAATCAGAGCAAGTCTTTAACTTTTACTTTGAAGGACAATTTGTTACTTACCACCAGGCTTACTGTTGATGTTAATCACAGAACAGAATTCAGTTATTGGTTCCTCTTTGAACCTCTTCTTCCAGTGCTGACAGTATCTATATCAATGAGATAATATTACGTTGTAAAGTAGAAAAGTTCATTATGACCATCCCTGCTTGTTGTCTAGAGCTAAAATCTTGCAGTATATCCAAGAATATGAAATAAAACAGCTCATTGGAATGCCCTGGGGTCTATAAAAGCTGGTGCTCACTGTCCCATTTCCCAGCTAGAATCTCAAAATCCCAGTCCTACTGATGAATTTTGGAGAATTGCAATCTATTTTCCCATTGACCTTAAGTAAATAAATCCCAGTTTCCATTTTCCCAGAAAGTAAATTATGGAGAATACCTATTCTATTTCCATTCTCATTTACCAAAAACTCATCACCGCTGCATCAAATCTTATTCTTAATGCGAATCCCATTTCCCATTCAACCCCTTTCAGATAGTACCCTCTGCAAGAAAACTTGATTTGAAAAAAATTCAACTTTACCTTCTAAAATCACAGACCTGAGAGACCTGTGATATAACCAGCTGATGGTCGATCAACATGTGGTGCAGTAAAGGATCGTTCTTTCCTTCTGTGTTAGCAAACAATTTATCGCAAAACATGCACGAAATTTTTTCGTCTTCATCACGATTTTCAGAACTTGAAGATGCTGCAAAAAGCAGGGGTCCTAGGACGTGTTTGCCATTACTCTCTTCTGTATCTAAGAAGGATAGCTAGATGTGTGAAGTCATGATCATAATTCGTGACATAGTTGCGTTTACAGCTGTTTTCTTACCATTTTTTGAGGCAAAAGTTGGTTTTGCTTCCAACTTGTTGTCCTCCATGTTGGATTTATCGATACACACCACAGGAGGCCCAAGGCTGAAAATTCATTTATAACACAGGATACCCGCCCAGAATGTGTCAAGTTTTGCTATGCGCCGCTACGCAGGTTTTGCATCTAGTTCGTACTTGCATTGGGCGCAGTTTTCTCATTTTAGACTGGGAAGACGCCCTCAAGGTAAAGAGATTCAATTAGAAAGAAATAACCACTGGGATACATTTTAAATTATTTAGCTTTTCAAAACTGAACTGTAGAATCATCTGGGTTTTTTTTTCAATATTTTTCTTATCCTTTTCCAATTCCTTTCATTTCCCTTCCATTCAAAATCCCTTCTCTGCTGTCACTAAAAGTCAGGTTGCTTAATAAGTTCCTCCAGAATTTGTGAGCTCAAGAAGTGAGAAGACACTTTTAATCAAGGAGGGAGGGATAAATAAAGTCCCTTTTGCTTAAATCTATCAGTAGAGTGAAGGCAATAATTTACCCGTGAAATAAAAAATACTAGTCAACGTGTAATAGTTAAATAGACACAAAAGAAAACGATGGAATTGGGGTCTGCTAAATTGTATTAGTCTAATATCTATTGCACGGGTTAAATGCCTTCACTCTATATCAATAGTAACTGTCGCACCTTTTTCCTCAAATTCTTGGTAAAACCTGTGTAATAATCACCCCTGCTTCTAAAGTTCCTTCATATATTTTCAAAGGAAAAAGACCCTTGGAAATTTCGAACACAACCCTTGGAACACACTCCAGGTACTTACTAATACATCTCACAATTGGAGGACAAAACAAATTACTAGCATTAGAAAAGAATCCCCCGTTTTTGTCCTCCAAACTGAGCTCAGTAATCTTTGCAAGCTGTCTGTACTCTTTCATGAACAATTTATAGATTACAATCTTTTTAAAACCTCCCCACCCCTTGGAATAAGCATCTATATATATACATATGAATTTGCTATTGCAGTTCACCACCATAAGTCTACAGTGGTTCAGCTAAGTTGGGTCAACAAATTAAAAGCAACGTGTATAGTTTCATAAAGTCATGTATCAACTGTTTATGAACTTGAAACCTTCTCAAACTGTCCCTTTCCATTACAAAATTACATTCATGGGGGAGGTATATTGCTAATATTTTTTCCAAACATACAATTGCCAGAGCTACAGCACAGAACACAACACAAAAGACAAATTAAGATGGTTCTGTTTATATTGTTGTTGTTCTGCTTTTTGAGGATTTCCATGATTATATAAAATACCTGATTTTATTAGGAAATAAATAACATATTCAATAAAATTTGCTTGTTATAAATAAAACATTTATATAAATATTTTTCTCTTTTCTTCTAAATTGTGGACTTTAAACTCTACCAAAATCCTACTTCTGGCGAAGTCTACGCTTCACATAAAAAGTAAGTTTCCTGATTCGGGGTGTATTTATCTTTAATTGCTGTATTTCACTGGAGGTCATTTTCTGCCTCATGCAGAATGACTTTAATCTGCTGATTGAAACCCTGCACAATTCATACCAAGTACTATTCTTGTGTCAAATATTTGCGAAACCATATTTGCTACCTTCATTCCATGAAGCTGCATTCTGATCCATTAGTGGAATCTCATACTAACTCTGGTGCAAACTGGGTCTGCGAAAGCTCTCATAGAGAAAAGGTAGTACCCAATTTCCATAGCAACAGGTTGACTTGTCCAAGATAGACCACAGGGAATATTAAGGGCCTATTTGCCATAACAGGGATTCCCAATATCTTGAAGTACAGAATAACAAACTCATTGGTAATGTTATGTTTAAGACCCAGGGCAAAAGAATCTGAAGACCAAAAGCATATGTGGAGTATGAAGAAACATATTTTGCAGTGTGCCAGCACTTAGATTTCGCTGCAAAGCAGGAACAGTGACATTGCCATCACATTCAGGTTCCAATACTTGTTCGAAAGCAGTGAAATAATAAATAATAAATACACACATACTTTTCCAGTGGAAAATAGAAAGTTGATGTATCCTTGGGATGTGTAGTAACAGGTTACTTCGAAGAACAATAATTTCTGCCTTGTCTTGGAATAAATAGGTTGATAATTCGATAATTTTCATCAAACAATTCTTCATCTTTCTTTGACTTCAGATGTTCAGTTTAATGAGTATATGTCGCAAGTCTTATTGTACAAGTTCACATTTACGCTCATCAATCAGATGGCAGAATATGCTGGATGCTGACATTGCAAGTCACTGGACATGTTTTTACAATCACTATACCATATGAACTTATATTAAGTCTTGATACAAAGACTTCTAACCAACACTTAGTAAACTAAAATAAACCTATAAATATATATAACTCCACAGAGTTATATATCTACAACCTATTTGATCAATGAATATTGCTACGAGCAAGTAAAATCATTACAAACCAGATTCGAAAATCAAAAATTAAAACAATTAGGTGAATATATTTCGATGTCATGTGTACCATTTCAGGCTTTTTTTCATGTTTCTTTGCAAGGTGAAAACGCTGCTGCATTAATGTCCTTTGCCTGGTATTTCAATAATCTATTACGCAAGCAAAGAAATGGTTAATTCATTAATGAACCCATAAAGATCAAAACAATCTAGCTCCACAAAAATTATGCTACAATTATCATTATTTGTCCTTCTTTTCTAAGCCTTTCTTAAATCGAATGTAATCCTCTTTGACTTGTTATTCGTGAATGTTGGTGCTAGTCTTGAGCTAATTTTTTCATCAATATTACAACCTTCTTTAAATGTTTTTCCTATGAAACGCTAGACTAAAAAAGGCAATTCCAAAATGCTTCATCTTGGACTAAAATCTGGAATAAGAATTTGCTGTGCTGTACTTTATCAGTGGCTACAAAATTATTTGTTTTAAGGAATACCTGAAATCTATCTTCAACATCCACAACTACAGTTTATAATTTAGACATTTTCCAAGTTAGGTTTAGAAATTATTCTAGCAATTCTACTGAAGGATCTGTTATGTATGAGATGAATTTAAGTTTCATAGAATATTCAAAAAAATATGAAGGTGCTATTCAGTTTACTTATGTTGTCATGTCGACGATTAACATCAAAACAGCACAAGGCTCCAATAAGGTTCTGAAGTGTGACATCATCAAATTGCTATTTAAAGCTAACTTAATTGTGTGTCTTAATATAAAAGATACTGAAACAACGGCCCATTTTTTTTCAATATTCTATGATACATAAGCAATTAATAGTTACAGTTGATTTCGCTAACCTTTGACCAATGTTACCAAAGTTTGTTTGCAAGTTCACTACTGGGTACGAACTTCAGGACTTCAAAGTAAAATCGATTAACAATCTTTCAAACTAATAATACTGTAGTTTAAAAACTTATCAAATCTACCGTTCAAAGTAAATTTTCAAAATAAATTTCTTCATGACAAAAGGATTTTAACTCTGTAAATTGTCTGGAATAATTTTTTGAAAAGTAAATTTTGATTTAAAGATGTAATCCTAGTAAATAGAAGTGAATATTAGACATAAGCAAGTCATGGTCACCAACTTTCACACTAAAGTTTGCACCAACTTGGAAACTTGTGAACAAACTTTGGAATCTGAGTGGCCAAAGTTTTCTGAAACCAACTGTAAAGAAAACTTATATTTGTTAGTTAACTAGTTTAGTAGACTTTGAAAAAGTTCATATTACTTAGAAAGCTGAATAACATAGGTTCATCACAGCAACTTCGAGGTAAAAAGATACCACATATCAGGAGTTCATAGGTAGACTTTTCCAAGTAGGAGATTCCAAGACTTGTCGGTATGGTATGCAAGGTAGACCAGTTCGTATTTCCATTGGTAGCTAATGGAAAAAGAGATATTTTTGAACAAATATGAAGCAACAGTTTATCAAGTCTCTTTTTGACAATCATGAAAACAGAATATAATGACAAATCTTGAAAAAAGACAAAATGAAGGCTTCTTTGTGACACTTTGATGAGAATATAAGATTACTAAGCACTACCACGCACAACAACAACAACCAAGTGATCTTCTCTTGATGGTTCTTGCGGCAAATGAGGTGCAATGCGTAAGAGATGATCATGCGAAAACTGACAAGGAGGAAAAGCATGAAGAACACCCACGTCATCCTTTGCATTACCACTAGTACTTTGCAATGCAGGAAGATTGATAACTCCTGCAGCTTGTTTCTGTTTCAGGTAACTCATCAAATTTCGCAGAGGTCTTTGTTGCAAATCTTTGCCTTCCTTTGCATCAACAACTTGATTTTGAGCTCCAGGTAAAGCAAGCAGCAAGCAATAACCAGAAGCACCAGCAGAATTAATCCGGCGAGACACTTCTTCCAGTTTTGGTTGATCAAGACGCAAGCGCTGAGTAATCCTTAAAGCATTTTTTGAAGATCCGTCATTACGAAGTGAGTCCGCAACCTCAGGGTTTCCACCAACAAGATGCATACGTACAGGAAAAGCACTATTCTTGAGAATCAAAGCTCCTTTCCATGCAACAGCAAATCTCTTAGCGAGATTTTGAAGGTTCTCGGTAGTGGCTGACCCAGCTGAATCCACAGAAGATTTATCCTCTTTAGTTCTGCCCTCTTTGTCTTTCTTTCCTTTTTTGTTAACAGATGCTTCATCAGAACTTTTATGTTTTTCATCGTCTTCAAGTGCACTTATATTTCCTGTGCGCGAATGACTGAAGTGGCTGTCTGAAGAAGATCCTGAATGACGTCTGACATCTGGTGAAATGCGTTTAGCATTAGAAGTGTGATTGGGTGATGGAGAATGTGTCCTTGCCTTTTTGTGAGGTTTTATTTGAATGCCATCGTCTCTGAATCCCTTGGTTTGGTAAGGACCTCTTCGCTTATGATTCCTGTTGTCATTAACTATTTTCCCAGGTGAATTCTCGTAAAAATCATTTGGAGGAGTTTGTGGTCCACGGCGGCGATAGGGGGGCTTGTCTTGTGAGCGACGTTCCCAATCCTCTGACTCAACATAATGAGTATTCCGCTCATGAGCCCAACTGTCAGAACCAAACTTTGAGGAATGAAAATTATCATCTGAACGATCAACGTTACGAGGTTGGAAACCATCATTTTCTTTCCAGTTCCTATAATTATCATCTCCATCACGCCTCTCAGTTCTTCTATATGGAGAAGGCTCTCTTTTTGGGTTCAAAAACAAGTGATCGTCCCTATAATCACGCTCTGATAAGTGAGAAGAGTATGCACTGTCAATAGGATCAATATCGTTAGCTCTTCCACGAGGTGGGCTAGGGTCCCGTCGAACTTGATAGAAATCATAATCTTTCAAACCTTGGTCTTTATCTGCAAAATCGATCCTCAAGCGACGATCACCCATCTGGAAACCTCTCATTTCGCGTGCAGCCACAGATGCAGCGTCTAAACTATCGTACAAAATATAAGCATGGTCATCACCTTTATGGTAATCAATACGTCTGATTGCGCCAAAACGATCGAACTCCCGTTCCAACTCGGAAATAGAGGTCCAATGGCCTAGACCCCCAACCCACAAGCGAGTAGTTTGTTGACTCCTTCCGTATCCAATTTTAACACGATTTCGTCCAATGTATTCTCCTTGCATTTCAACCTTAGCTTTGGCAGCAACGTCGAGATCAGCAAATTTCACGAATGCGTATGTATTTCCTTGTCCGCGAGCTGGGCGCTTG
This sequence comes from Actinia equina, assembly GCA_011057435.1. Classification (NCBI taxonomy): domain Eukaryota; kingdom Metazoa; phylum Cnidaria; class Anthozoa; order Actiniaria; family Actiniidae; genus Actinia; species Actinia equina. The sequence goes on along the minus strand of WHPX01000954.1, from coordinate 1,047,542 downwards.
ATGTCCACATCCAAAACCACTCCAAATTTTTCAAAAGCGCGGCGAAGCTCTTGGCTCGAAACACTGGTCTCTAGATTGCCAACGAACAGCGTCCGAGTCGCTTTTGGATCTTCTTCTGGAGGTATATATTCCTGTTGTGGAGGGGTAAAAGCATCTCCTCCTCCTCTACCACGGCGATCGTATTCACCGCGGTTACGATCAAATTCAAAATAGGGATTATTAGCACGTTGTGTAGTTCTACGTGGTGGAGAAGAAGAACGTCTGGAAAAGTGAAAGTTTTCGCCCATCGACACAGGGCTGTAGCTCCTTCGACTTGAAGTCTTTTCCGGATAAATTCTGTAGTCAATACGCACTGGCCGATCATAGATCAATACACGTCCTCGTCGTTCTAAAACTCTTTTGGCTTCCTTCGCATCGTCTACCGTTCGAAAGTACACAACTGCGTAACGTTCGTTACCGCGACCAAACAAGTTCACCGAGACTTCACCGAATTTTTTCAACTCGTGATAAATCGCATCCTTCATTTGTGGGTCCCCAACATGGCTAGAAAGGTTTGATATCCGCAGATGAGGGTCCACATCGCGATCGACGCGTTTTTGATGAAAAGGATAGTTATTTTCGTTTCGCATGTTAACATTAGAGGTCCTTTTGTACGTTCTGTCGTCTGTTTTTCGTGTAAGAGAAGAACTTCGGTGCACAGGGGAGCCACTATCCCGCGCACTTTCCGGCGACGAAATTCTCTCTCGAAGTCCATTATCTCCTAAATCAATCCTAGAACGACTCCGTTTTGATTTGCCATGAATTTCTGAATCCGAAGATCTCTTCATGACCATCATATGTCCACCAATCTTCACAATCAACAACTTGTTTTACTTTTCGAATCCAAGATGGCCGCTTGAAATTTGATGTGATCGGACTCAAAGTGACGTACACGTGGGAATAGTATTTTTTTGGGAAGAATTGAGCTTTTGATCATATGCGTGACAGAAGCTTTCTCCAGCAAAAAGACGCTTAGAAATACATTGAAATACAACCAAAAAATTAAAAGACACTATAATTATTATAATTCAATTTTCTTAATGACTTTTATAGTTTTGAAGTAGAATTTCTAGTTCTTATAGGGAATTTTTTCGTGAGCAGGTGGTTGATAGAGGGGTGTTTTCTTGTTAACTTGGTTTCCTTCCAATGACATTACCGCTTGGAAGTCACATGGTTGCTTTAAAACAATTCACAGGAAATGACCACTCAACACCAACAATACAAAACAAAATACACATATCGTATTTGACCGATAGTTTCACTTTCGACTTACAAAAGAAACATATTCCTCTTTCGGTCAGTCCTCCATCCTCGAAGATCCTCCTATTGAAAACTTCAATCATCTTTCGACCGATATTCAAATTTGAGCACTGGTTTTCGTGTAACACACCCTTTTTTCTGGGTGATTAAATTCGACAGGTGTGAAATAAAAAATAACCAACACTAGGTGATTGTTAGAAAAAAGAATAAAATCAATCTGTATAACTTTTTAATTTAAAATAATATGTTTGATAGACATAAAAATATCCGTCAAAAACAGGAATGCTTTGATTAAAGGCAATAACGAAATTTAAAGGATGAATTAAAAAGGATTTTTATAACTGAATACGGATAAATGGTAGCTAGGAGCAATAAAGAAGTCTTGTGTATATTAGTTTGTAATATTAATACGTGGACGTTCAGTTCGAAGTGCTCAGCAATGCCGACTGAGGCGTTAAACTGAAACGAAAACTTGTCGCTACCGGAATATTCAAAAAATAAAATATAAATTAATGAATGGCAACTCAATTAACATGGTTTTGCTCATCCGGGCATGATTTTTTATGACTTCGATGTAAAGAAAATAAAAACGATAAAAACTGGAATGGAAAGAAAAGTATGAAAAATTGCAAGACATGATGATTGCAAGAAGAAAACGGCCGGAAAAAAGCAAAAAATATATATATGAAAAAGAAAAGAATCCATGAAACATCTAAAAATCACCTGAATAAAAAAAACTTAGAAAACACTCTAGAATGTCAAATGAGGGGGTCTACTGGATATTGAAGTAGCAACAACATGTACTCTCAAGGTTATCGGGGTTAGATTTTGAACATCAAATATTTGTTCAGGATTTCGGCGATTTCTCAGCTAAAATCAATTCTACTCGAATCACCGAGTGATCTTTCTTCGTGGAAAACCTTCAAACGATTATTCTCAGTTTTAATAGATTTCAAAACTCAATCCCATAAAAGGCAGCTGCCAAATTATTTGCAGTTTCGGCCGGATTTGAGCTTTTTTTTTGCGGATCGACAGATTAATTTAGCTATATGTTTGTTTTCTGCAGCCTATGAATTTATAGATTTATTACTATTATCGAAAATTAAATTTGCTTTTTATACATGCTCCATTCACTAGGTAACACAGCAGGCAGAAATACTTGGGGAAAAAACAGTTAACTGACAATTATTGGCCTAAAAATTATTAAACAGTAATGATGAAAAGGTAAATTATACACCGTGAAAAGATGAAAAAACTTACTGACGTTTCGGACGCTAGTCCTTCGTCGGAGTAAAATTATTAAAAATTATTAGTTAACTGTCAGTTAAGTACTCCTATCCACACCCCCTTGTAATATAGACCTCTTCCATGTGACGTCAAAGCAGCTCAATTTGGAGAACAAAACATTTCAATCTCCTGAGAATTGGAAACCTATTGTTATGCCCTTCTAATTGAGCTGCATTTTGATGTGCTGCAAAGGACTGATCAATGCAGGCCTTGTTAGTCTCCTCAGCCGCCATAAGAGCGGCTGCTGAGGAGACTAAGGCCTTGTAGCTACAAATGGTTTCAGCACTGTGCTCCATAAACTAATACAGCACAGTGCTCAGCCAATCACAGCATGCATTGCATGTTGACTATACTAATGCAATATATAGTCATAAACAAATCACAAAAGTGTGTACAATTTTTATTTTTAAAATTCGTATATCCTTAACAATGTTATTATTTCAATACAGAGAAGAACACAAACAATAATTAGAGGAAAAAATATGAACTTCTTGGTATACCTCAAGTGAAATAAGGGTCAGGTTGTGAAAATAATATATTTCTGGGGGGAAAAACATAAACCTTATCTTAAAGAAAAGACCCTTTTACCTTGGGCATAAAGTTTTCCTATTTTAGCTCACATGTTTTCTCTTGAGAATAAGAGTATTGAGTTTATACATATTCATATGTCTTCTCATGCACGATTTGATTAAACAAAAAATATATACCCTAGGGAATGACTGATAGCCTGAAATGATAAAAAGATTATTCCAAGGTAAAGAGGTATATTCAATAATATGAAAATGAAATTCAATGTGGACAATGGGCATATCTAGGATTCCAAGGAGCACTCCCCATTAACCTAATAAATCTTCACTCCCTTCCCTCCCCAATTGCATGGATTTAACTAAGCTGCCAAAACAATTGTGGCTTATAGGCACACTAGGATCCCTCATACAAACCACAGCTGACTATTTTATATGCCGTCATGTACTACTACTAAAATTGATGACCTTAAATTTTCTATACTTCAATATTTACAATTATAGATATTATTATAAATATTCGTCCAAGTTCTGCACCATTTTTAAAAGTTGCAAGTTATACAACAGTAGAATTGTTTTGATTTTTCATATTCTTGTTGTAGAAGTGCAAGCCCTATTGATGCAGCTAAATTAACACCTGTAGATATTGTAACTACTTGAGAACAAGAGTGTACAGGGCCATCAAAACACAAGAAATGGATACAGCCCAATGAAGCCTCACACCAATTACTGCAGCTGGAAACAGAAATAACACAAATATCATGACAAAGAAATGTGGCAAGGGAGAATTGCAGTTGTACCTTTATTATTAGTTAAACATCTTTCCTGAACTCACTTAAGTGAATGTGAAAAAGTGGTTTCAAGTTGAGATTGGGCTTGATAAGATACAGCAAATGTATGAATACATCAAGACCAACCCCGACTTGGAGCCTTCATTTTGTCAAAAACTTTACCACAAAGTTTTAATTGTTGCCCAGGTGACTTCCACATTCATTGAGAATGCAATGGCTAAATTTGTTTGGCACAAGATATTGGAGTAGTTTCAAAACTAAGCTACTCAGAAGCAACAATAGGGTTTTTAACATATCAAGTATTTGGTTATTACCTTCCAGGATTCAAAAAGATATGAGTTCCAAGATAAGGGTTTTTTGTGAAAGCCAAACGCAAGAAAACATCTGAGTCTAGACATATCTGGGTCATATAAACATTTAGAGCACTTGCTCTTACTTGTGCATTATTTGGTATTAAGTGGCTGATCGGTCCAACAAATTAGTTTATTTTAGAGACATACATACCTTTGTAAAATACACCAAACAGTCCTTTCTTTTCAGAGAGAAAAAATGACTTGAGCTTTGGAACTCTTGTGATATAGGCACAGGTACAAATAATGAGTAGGGCACACGCTACAATGCCGTCAAAGGAGTAAACTGAAAAAATTAAAGTCAATGATTATGAGTAGCATTCTATTATATTTGTTTGTTAAGATAAGAATAGTGTGTGCCCTTTTAAAAATGCACCTGGGATGATACTACCAAGAAAAGACAAAAGCAACACACTGGTTGAAACAGAATACAACTTTAGCATCTTGATTGCTTAGGAACTGGCCAAGTGCATCTATATGTAATTATAAAATAATTGTTATAAATCTCGCATTCTGATTGGTTGGGAGTGTGTGCTTTATGAGAGCATGCACACACCCTTAAATGCATTTTATAAAAGAAATAAAAAAATTACTTGCTGTGCTGTGTGGTCGAGTGATAAAGCACTTGGTGATTGGCAGAACACTCGAGAAGTGTTGAGAAGCACTTGTCACTTTGTGTAGTTCTTCTCCTAACACTTCTCTCGTGTTCTACCTAGCTATCCCTGCTTTATATATGCACACAGCATGCGTGTGCGCTTATTTTTATTTCTAATGAAATCTTCAGTACACAGTGCACACTTGTTGGTTACATCGTGAAGTCCACATAGTTATAATGCATGCTCATGCACACTAATGATCCAATCAGAATACATGCACTTTATAATGATTATTATACAACACAATTTTTCAGGTTTTTTTCGTGTGATATGATAAACAGCTTACACTGCTATCTGCATGTTAAAGACAGATAATTTTACTTGTGAAGCTGTATTTTTTCTCTCCCCTGTGGGGCTCGAAAATATATGGCCACTTTCACTCCTAAAATTATCTGACTATGTACATAATACACACAACAAGCAGTATACATATGAGGAATATAACTTAAAGAAACCAAAATACAACATAAGATTACAGTTAGAAAACTATTCAAAATTATCCACAATCAAGAAAAGGGGTCTTATAGTGAGATATAACACTTCTCAACCTTATTTTGACTTTTTGTCACAATGATAATTTATAAACCTAGGGTGTAATTTTTCTTAGTGAATTGGACGGCTTAATTTCAAAGTTTACCATAATATCAATAGCACTAACAGACGGTATATAATCGATAATATATAATTGAAATAGAAACTGTTAGCAATTTTCACCTTTCTCGACATGAAAATAACAATTGCATTCTAATTAAAAAATACAAAATTATTTTTTCCAAGTGCCACGTCTGACGAAACGACTCAACACATCTCTTCTTATGTTTGTGAGATTTCCTTAAATTTGTCAGATCTCTTTAAAAATTAGCTGAATACCTAGTATTAAAGCCATACTTACCGTTCATTTTATGTAAGCATCGTTAGAATGGCAATAAAAGGCTTTAAAATTAGCAGCAATTCCCTGAAGAAATGAAAACACTGTCGTTTTGAAGCAGAAGTGAAAAGGACGGAGAGACTGGGTCGGCGGCCTCGATATGAATAGTCATTATTTTTGGTAAGGTGGGAAGGGAGGGTGAATTGATATTGCACTCTTTTTATGCTAAAGTGATATTCAATTTGAATATTGTTCACAAGATCTACTTTTGTTGTATTTACACTTTCCATGTTTTTGTTTTTTGATTCGAAAATATTATGTATCAGTCTTAAAAAGTATACGAAACTATGTGTAATTTAAATTAATTGTAATTCAAGATAAATTTCACAAACTAGTAAATAGGGGAAAAGAACATACAGTCGCGGGACAGAAAACCATATTCTTTATTTATAAATAACTGGTAGAAATAATATTAATATTGAGTGAGTCGTATGGCTATTGTTTCTGTGGGGGTGGTAGTGGAATGTGTACATGCGACGAAGCACGTTCGCCGTGACGTCATCTAGAGCATTCTGGGGGCGAAAGATTCAGTTCTTCTTTCCCATCGTTGGGTAAAGTTAGTATTCAAACTATTCCCAATGTATTTACGGAACAATTCCTTACTTGATCATTATTCTAGTCTCAAAAAGAAAAGATCTATACGAGGGAGAAAATTTCATAAATTTAAATAGTATCTAAGTGGATTTTTGAAGAGATTTTTGGACGTGAAAAGTGAAGTTGTTTGACCATGCCTAAAGGGAAAGGTAAACGTTCTGACCGGCAAGGCAAGTCGAAAACCCGAGGTAAAATTTTTTTCTCTATCTGCCGATCATTCGGTTACGTCTAGTTTTATTCTACAAGCTTATAGCGTTGGTTTAGCTTCGATTTTAGTGGGAGAGCTGTATTTTTGTTTGTAAACGTCTATATTGTGCTTCATTCATTCTACGCGAGTCGTTCTTGATACTGAATTCGACACTTCTCGCTACCGGTGTTTGTTGATTTTGTAATTTTAATCGTAAGTTAGATATTTCAAACTGTGTTCTTATATGTACTTGATAGCTTCTCCTCGAAGGACTGAGGAAAGTCTTGCAGTCGAAGATGACGAAGCAATGAGTACAACAAGCCAGAATTCGTTGGAAACTCGAAGCGGAGATGGTACGTCTTCCCTCATCACGTGTATCCAAAATCCCAGCAGAAAACCTCAATTTTACCTTATTTTTATTAACCAACGTTTCCTGTTTCCCTTACAGACGTCAATAACGAAGGCAACGACGATAGTTTAGAAGAAATCGAAGTCACTTTTGAACACAATTTGGAAGATTATTTGGATGGGGCAACGCAGAAAAGGTGCGCCATTTTGTGTTTTTTTCTACCTGTATTACACAACTGTACAAATGTAAGAAAAAGAAAAAGAGATGAATATTTTCTGAATACCAATGTATTTTTATTAAGTATGTTGTACGCTGTTTTTTTATCTTGATAATAATTTTATCAGAAAAACGTTTATAAATTAAAATTACAGGTATTGTTTTTTTACACAATTTATTTAAAAGTACAAAGTATTTAGTGATACCAAAATAAGTTATATCATATTATTATATACTCAAATCGAGTAAAGACTTTCTTGAATTCATAGCAAACCATAAATATTGTGGATTTGTTGTCATTGTTTATTACACTTACGTAAAGCTCCATTTTAGCACACAGCAACCTTTTTGTTTTTATATTTTTTGACGAGTCAGGTGTTTTACTTAGTGGTGTAATAATATTAGCATTGTTATTATTCCTCTCTATATTTATTGGTTGGGGTTCCTGGGGAAGAGCTCATCTACAAAATGGGCTCCATTTTTTTTGTCAGTAGTGACCTTTAAATCCGACAACTAGTATGAGAATGAGTACAAACACGAGTTTTAAAATTGCGCGTGGTTAACACTGAAACTTAGTAGATTTCCGAAGTTTTACGATTTAAAGTTTCAATCTACCTACACAACCACGACTATGAAATGATAGTGTCAAACTTTAAATTTAGAAACTCGTACTCGTTTTTGTACTTGTCTTCAGATCTAAAGGTCCCTACTACTCCCAAATTTGCAATGCAAGGCAATAACATTTTACCACCTAATGTTTTGTTTTGTTTTACAGTGCCAAAGGACGACAAGCTTCCTTGATTGCCTTACAGAAAGCATTGAAGTCTAAAGTACTCACAGAATTTGTTGCAAACAGGTAAAGTTCTGCCACCAGTAATAGAGCTATATTGCGAACTCCAACTCTGATTCCATCACAAATGAATACCATTTTTAAGCAAACATGTTCAGGATTTTGTACAGTATTATGAGAAGAATTAAATTTATTGATTAATGCAATAGTTTCTTCAGCTGAAGTTTTTGAAACCACTTTCAATGAAAGCTGAAGATGTAAATGTACACCTTTTCATAGGTGTATGTTGCTATTTTTCATGGCTCATTGCAATAATAAAAAACTTACCATCCAGATTATTGACGATTTGAACTGCTAAATCTCATCTGTAAAATGAAGCCTTAGAGCTTTTCTTGTGTTTAAGCAGTTACAGCCATTCCCAATCACATGCGCTGCTCTAGCAATATTGTTTCTGTTGAGATGAAAAAGCTTTTGATGGACGTCAATCAAGGCATTTCCATGACATTCTATACTATAGGCACATGCCCTTATAACTTTGTGTTTTTAGACAATGTTGTGGCAAAGCCTTGTAAATTGACTTCCACCAAGATATTTTTCGTTGCAACAGAAACAATCGCTAGAGAGCACGTGTGATTTAGAATGGCTGTACAAAACTAAAATTGGTTTTTAGTTTCCGTCAGTCAAGAGTTTCCTAATTCAGAAGGTTGCAAATTTAGACTGAATCATAGACTGAATAGAAGCCAAGATATAGCAGAATTTCTGGGTAACAGAAACATTAAAAGAGCTCTAAGCATCTTGCATGAAATTTTCATGTCAACATGATAACTCTATGTGTGGACCTACTGTAAAATATCTCTTACATAGTGCATGCATATCATCAAATTAGTCATGAAATTGCATGTCTGAATACTGTGATCCAGACAGTACAATCTCAAGTGTCCATAATTTATATTGCTCTCATCTCATCCAGAAATTTTAAATATTTAGAGACTTGACTTTGATATTATTTTCCTTTTTCTCTCTCTCTCTTAGGATGATGACATTCCAGGAGTTGGTGGAAAAATGTCTAAAAAGAGGTAAAATACAGAAGAATAGTTTTAGCATTCTTGTCATTCTGTGAATTGTTGCCCATTCAAAAGCAGATTTGTACTGTAAAGTTTATATTTCTGATAATTTCTAATTCTCATGTTACGAACATTCAAACAAGATATATAAGTTACTCATCAATACTCATCAATATCACTTTCATCACTATCATTTTTTAAATCAATGTTTATATAATTTTCATGCAGGCCAAGCAGAAGATCGTGTCCTTGCATCTTCTATTGCATCATTGGTATGCATTCAGCTTGGTGTTGAGAGTGAAGGGTTCTTCAAGGTAGTTAAGCCTATCCTCACAATGATCATCCAGGACCCAACAGCAAGCATTGGTGCTAGAGCAAGTGTAAGTTATTGTTTTTTGACAAAACAGGGTTTATATCTAGTAACATTACTTATAGATACTACAAATCCAAGGGGTTGCAAGGGTGCAGTAGGGGTCAAATATTGCTTTTCAAAATTGCCATTCTAAATTCACCAACAAACAAACAACCTCTGGGCTGATCAATGTCAGGACCTGGCTAACTCACAGAAAGAACCCTGAAACAACCTCTGGTCAGGACCTGGCTATCTCACAGGTGGATTAGAATTTAGGTTTGTGGAGGGGGAGGGGAGAACCTGAGAACCCTGAAAAAAACCCTCAAATTAAAGATAGAGACCTAACAGTCTCTACTTACATGTGATGCTGAGTCAAGGAATTGAACCCAAAAACTCAGAGGTCAGGAGCAAACTTAATGCTATGCTGTACTTACAGCATGACTAAACTTATATTTTTTTGTTAGTGTTGCAGTGCCCTTGGTCTTTGTTGCTTCATTGCTGCAGAAAATATTGAAGTAAGTTCTCAAACAAATAATCTGAAACATTTCCATAATTTAATTATATCATCTGTCTTTTGATGCCATCTGTTGTCAATACTATTGTGCAATAGACTGCTGTCAGTAAAATATATCATTGTAGATTCCCATGTAGATTCTTGAATGCATTCTTGATGTAGTCTCGAAGTAAGTTTATATATATATATATATATTTTATGCAGGATTCACAACAGTGTGCTAAAGTGTTTGAAGGAGTTTTTAATAACAACAAAACTATCAGCCCAGTTGTTGCACCTCTGTATTGCCATGCTGTATTGTCCTGGGCTCTACTTCTGTCTATTGCACCTGAAGCTGAAGCCTATAACACTGTGCGCAAGTAAGTAATTTGATAACTATACCAACTGTTATGTTATGAGGGTAGAAACATGTACATAACATAAATCTCAATTGAATTTCACTATTTCTAATGCTTTGAATAATGTCTCAGCTGTAAACCCAATGAAGCATCCGTGAAATAAAGATTGAGTCCAAACATCAAAAAGAATATCATTAACACTGGCACTATGTATGATAATTAATAATGTGTTTTATTTGTTCACAGATTCTTGCAGAGAATCTCATGCATTCTAGGTGCAAATGATATTTCAGTCAGGATTGCAGCAGGGGAAGCATTAGCATTGATGTACGAGAAAGCTAGAGCTGTTGACAGATCCTTTGTTGGTGAAAAAGCCCGATTTTGTGAGCAACTAAAGGACCTAGCAACTGACAGTGACAAACACAAAGCTAAAAAAGATCTTCGTAATCAGAGGTCAAGTTTTCGTGATGTCATGCGTGCAATCGAGGTATGTACAACTGAGGGGAAAAAGAAGAATACTCTAACGTAAACAAATGCTAACAATTTTTTCGTTCTTAATGTTTGAATGAAAATGTTCGTATAAGTTTCTGTTTTGATAGCGCAGAGTTGATTCTTTTTATCTGTGTGTGTCTTTAGGATGGAAGCGTACCAGATGAGACAATAAAGTTTGGTGTTGAGTACTTGGAGCTCTACTCCTGGACAGTAAGGAGACAGTACTCTGCTTTTAAGGAATGTCTGGGACTGGGAATGCCTGTACAATTGCAGGTATATATAGATTGAGATTAATGATGGTAAATGGTGGTGGTAAAGATGAATGAATAATGAATGACATGATACAATGTGTTATATGTAATTATGGTGATGGTGTTAAAAGTGAATGGTAATCATGCAAGTGAATGATGGTGGTGGTATCGATAGAAATGTTGTTAATGATAAACGTAAATGATCATGATCATGATAAATTTTGATGATGAAAAATAATTTCTTTATTTGGGTATCTGTACAATCAACAGGGCAAAGGCTGTTGTTCTACTATTATATTCTATATACATACCCTCAGCATGCTATAGTGATAGTTTATTTTCAATCTCCTTGCAGCCGTAAAGCTGAAGTTATTTAAGTACATATTCTTGTATCTCATTGTTTCAGGGGAATGAGCTACTGAGGGAAATTTTTGAACTCGGTCCCATAGTCAACCTAGAAGAAATGGAGCTACAGAAAGTGAGCAAATTCCAAAGGGTGAGTGACTCCAACACTTGATGTAGTACTTGATTTGAATATTTATACAATATCACATGTATATAGTGCAATTAACTACTGTAACCCGGGCCACTTAGACCAGTTAGATAAGAGAATTTTGTTACCAAAATTTCCAATCTATTGCAGAATCAGTACAACAGTGCAGCATCCAAAGCAAGAACATTAGTGAGAGGCAAGAACAGGGACAAACGCAATGTTAGTGCATATTAAGAAAGGAACCATACTAAATGACAACAATGAAGAAGTTTCCTCAAGAAGTACAATCCCAGTAAACCTCATTTCCTGAATGCACACAAAGCCAAAAATTAATTTTAAAAACATATTTTGATGTATCAAAAGAATATAAATTCAATTCGTATCTTAATGTCAAATTAATTCAATGTTAATATTGTGTGAAAACAAATCTGCCTGGTCTTCACTATTGCAATATGTAGCTAGTTTTTCAACTAGGATATCTTGATATTATTGCAATATTATTTAGTATGATATTTTATTTTGAGCATTTTAGAGTGATTTCAGTAAGCTTGTGTAAAATAGATCCTAATTCATTCAATTTTCATCCTATCGACAAAACAAACGAAAAATTCCTGTATTACCCTGTGAAACTGGTATTTTAGTAGTATATTGATCAATTTTATTAACAACAAAAATTACAGCTATGCTGATCAGCTTACTACAGTGCCTATGAATTCTGTTATTACTCCATGTTTTCAGTACAACAATGATTTAGACATAATAATAATATTATAATAACAACTTTATTAATGTCTCTATATCTTCTAGCCGGGCACAAGTGCCCTACAAATCGGGGAGACATGATGTTTGAAAATTATTTCAAAGGTGTTCATTGACTTCGCTCTACTGAGAACGAAACTTCCCATTAAACTAAAGGCAGCCACAAAGAATTATCATTGAGAAACAACAGGCCTTTGTTTTTGTAAATAAGCTCTCTTGGCTGAACATGAGAAACCAACAGTTGAACTCTAGAAGTTGAATGTAAGAACCTTGCACTGTGACTAGTGTAAGCAAGGAAAGTAAAAGTGGTCACGTCTCTCCTCCTTGCCAAGGTGCCATTTGTTAATCACTTAATTGATTCTCCAATAACGAAGCCTTTGTAATCACTTTCAGTGAACCTACAGCAAGATAGCACATAATATTATGAAAATTTACTAAAGAATTGTGACTGAGAATTGTGCATTAATTGGAGGTGTCAGTACTGTAACCTTCCTCAAACGATGATGGAATGATGGGCAATCAAGGCTATCCCATGGATAAATCCTTATGCAGTGGATAAGAGGATTCTGTTATCCAAAAAAAAATATCCACTGGATAAGATTTATCTGTCGTATATCACTATCCACCATTAGTATGACTGGGCCCAGATAGAGCTATCCATGCACCTTTTGTATAACTTGGCCAAGGAAGTATGTGTTTAGCAATACTATCAATGAACACATTATAGCTACCACGGTTTAAGCACAACACATCTTAAGATACTTTCATTACCAATGAAACAAAATTAGTAAAAATAACTGGTGTAAAGGGTTTAAATTAATTGTCAAAATATGTTATGATTTACCTTGGGGTCCAGAGATTCAGAGAGCATTTGCTGTCTTAAGTGGTGCTTGTTCTAAAGCCACCCAAAACTTCTGGAGCCTAACTAAAGATTTGTCTAAAAACATCAAATGCAAAAAAAAAATTTTTTTTTTTCCAAGCAGTTTTTCAAATTAATTTCAAAATTTATTAATATTCCCTATTTATTTAGTTATTTATAATATAATAATTGAAAGAAGATGTTATTAAATACCCTAGCATTTGATGTGTTTTATCAAATCTGAATGAAGTACTTTACTGTTGATTGCCATAAAAACTATTAAAAACGTTCAAAGCTTATATGTTGTCAATAACTATTGAGGTAAAAATAATGTTCTCCAATAAAGGCTGCGTTCATAATGTATGTCGGGGGGGGGGGGGGGGGGTGAGGGAGCAGGCAAAATCTTTAAATAACAAAACATTCTTAAGATCCTTCCTTTAAAGTCCCCCCAAAAATAACTATTCCCCGGGCAATCTCTCATAGCTTCTTCTAAAAATCTTGCATCTGAAAATATTTTTCAAAACTCCCCCATTTTGCTGGTAAATTTTTTTTCCTCCCCCCTAAATTAAACCTACCTCCCCCCCTCCTCTGCCATACATTATGAATGCAGCCTAACTTTAACCTCCCAAATGGGAAAAACTTTTCTTTCATTCAGTAAAGGACCCTTCAGCTAATTACCAATCTTGAAGTCAAAATTAAAAAAATGGGATGTTTGGGTACGAGGGTATATAGTTTGTGGTTAAAAAAAAAGAGCTAAAAAGTGAATGGCCTCCAGAATTTTTCCATTTAAAACCTGTAAATCAAACCTGTATGGTAACTGATTCTTTCCACATCACAGCACTTTTCTATCACACGCACAAAATCGTAAAAATTTCTATCGCGACAATTGTTTTTCATGACATTGCCAGAAAATACAAAGTTTTCAAGGGCACGTGTCTATGGAATGTTGTGCAAAATGCCTTGATTGACGTCCACCAAAGCCTACCTCGACGTAACGTCAAATTGTACGATTTTGCAAGTGTGATTGAGAAGCGCTGTAACGCCGGTGTCACAGCGTTTTGTGTTCCCCCGTGTTACGTGTTCCCCCGAACACTGGGCACTAGTGCTGTGCGTTCCCCCCTCCCTTCCCCTAATAGCATTACAGTGCTACATGTTCCCTTCAAAATGGACGAATTGGCACACTTAGTAGCGTTCTAAGTATCGGTCTAAAGATCCCTAAGAACTAAGAACGGCTGCAAAGGAGACTACAAACTTAAGTTAAGCTTATGAAAAGCAAAAAAAGATGTGAAGATGTGAAGATATGATTACAGGAGAACATGTTTTGAGTTCTGTCAGATATTAGTTTAGGACACGTAGACTATTAGAGGAGGGGAGGGGGGGACGCACAGCACTGGTGCCCAGTGTTCGGGGGAACACGTAACACGGGGGAACGCAAATGCTGTGACACTGGAATAAATATTAATTTTTTAAAAAGACCAGGAAAATTAAGAAATACTGTACCATTAAGCCAGGATTAGAAAAGAAAAAGCCGAAGAAAAGAACAGAACAGAAAACAGCAATGGGTACTTTGTGAAGAAAAAAGCTGTTTTGTGACGAAAAATATAATCAAGAAAACCATAGAAAACCATAGAAAACCATTTAGCTGTACATTTTGTTTCCACTGGCGCGAAACGAAAAAAGACAGCATTTTATCTCAGGATTAAAAAATGATGCACCAAAGTGCTTTACAAAAAACGTTTAACGCCTGCGTAATTATAGGATTTAATGGTCGAAAGAATGGCTTTGTTTTTGCCTTTATTTACAACAATACAGGCTAAAATCTGTATTACATCAATTTGATTTAAGTGAATGCGCGCTTTTTTCGTGTGATGCAAAGGTGCCAAAATTTATAAGTTATTCATTAATAATTTATATTAGGATAACTTGGAAACGGCTGGCATTATGCCTTGTAAGTCACTGAGAAAAGTAAATAAAACTCAAAAATGAAGGCGGATTTAGTAGGATCAGCAGTTCGTTCTCGTTGTTGCGGATTTTGAAGAATTTTAAGAGAACTTTTCTTCGAAGATGAACTCGTTTTTTCCCAAGAAGAAAGACAAGTGACAGAACTTCGAAGCATGGCGACGACACGAGACAAGACAGAGGTAAAAATCTTCCCCTAAGTTTAAGACTTATGCTCTTCAAAGTAACAGCATCAAGCTTATTTAACACTTTATGAGTCAGACTTTAGATAATTCCACGGAGGTAGAAAATTTCGTCTTAAAAACCGCAAATTATCACTCTAGTTGAATGCATGAGCAGCTTCAATTGTTTGGTTTGCTTTTAACACGGACATAATGGTACAAAAGGGTTATCGACAAGAAATTATCTTAATTTCTTTCATAATTTCTCTCCTTGTAGCCTTCTTTTTTCGTATATTGAGACCATAAATAGAGCGAGTAAACTTTAGCGTTAAGCTTTAGAGTTTCAATGCTAATGTAATAGTAGAAGACGGACATTATTTTTGTTGGCAATTTATTACCTTACCTAAAACTATAGCTTCTAATGCCTGTATTTATCTCTATAGCTTCTTCAGGACAATTTTATCCGCATTTTCCTCAAAATATCTTCCAAATCATAGTGTTAAGGGTCGAAAATGCAAGTTCCTATACCGAATTTATTGTCTTGTTAAAAGTTACAATTTATAAATTGAGCATGAATTTTAATTTTGAAAAGGAAAACTCTATCCTCGCATCCGCTATTTATTTTCATTTAAATTAAACTAAACAAAACACTCTGTATATAAAAACGTTTTAAGACAAAAGTAAAAAAATATTGTGTATTTATAGTAAGAAATATTGTTGAATATTGGACGAAAAATATTGTGTATTTTTGTGGTGATAATGATGTTGTAGTATCCATAGAGACCAGCGTTAACAATAACTTATGACTATTTTCAATACACTTAATTGCCTTGCTCTGGTGCTTAAAAATTAAAGAAAAATACTTCCTAAACGAAGAATATTTTCCCCAAGAATGGCCCAGAATTTTTGACTTGTATTTTTGTGCATTAAATTGAATATTTGAGAAATATTTGGGATGTCTGACTATATGAGACATTCATTTCAAGGTCTTAAGTAGCTTTAAGCGAGATTATTAGGCCTTGTATGAGTTTGTATTTTTTAACGTTGTTTGTCAATTTCTGTAAAAGTTGTGAATCCCTGTGGGGCCCCCCTTGAGACTCACACATGCTAAAAAGATGACCTATTGATAACCCTCAGCTTGCATTCTAAATTACAAAATTCATAGTGTAAAATCAAACATCAATGCTTAACAGGAGTATCTAGTAAGAATTATATTCATCACTAAATGTAAGGCTGTGTATTCTCTAACAACAAATATATTCATGCATCCGCACTTTTGATGTTCAAGATGAGTGGTCATGCATACACACTTACCACCACAATAGGGCACTCAGGGATACTAGTTGTGTGATAATTGTAATTACATGTAATTGCTTATAATTGCTATTGTGCTTTCTTGTATATCAGACAGCGCTGCATGCAACCTTCAACCTTATTATAACTATCTGTGCATTTTGGACACTGCCCGTCTCAGCTAGAATAAACTCTACATCATAGGTCAATGCATGTTTGAGTAAATTAATGTTGTTTCCAAAAATTCTCTGTCATTTAGTCAAGGAATCATGACTTTTTTATCCTTTGAGTTCTATACATTAATACCCTTTCAAAACTTTCCATAAGTGACGTCACTGCTGAGGTGTCATGAAGCCTGCAAAATTTGACCACAGAAAAATAAAAACATACTCACCAAATATCTAAATCATCAAAAATTGTGTCACTGTTATTAAACATTATTAGCAATAATATTTCTATTTCATTTGGTGGCCTGGAGATCCCAAATTTCAAGAGGAAAAGTGTACATCAAAGTTTATTGATTTTTATTTGCTAACCTTTTTTCTTGTATCAGCTGGTAAAATTTAGTTGTCTTTAGTTGTAATTATTGCTTATGATTTTAGGTTAATGTTGGTGAAGTTGAATCCAAGAAAAGGCCGAACATATTTGATCATCTGCCGCCACTCAGTGCACCACAGGTAAATTATATGATACAGTATGTTCTGTCCATCAATCAAAATTAGGCCACACCTCCTTTACATTAGTACAAGTTTGAGTTTTGTACTTAGAAAATACGAATAGGAAATGTTGTAAATGACATCTTTTCTAAGCCAATAAAAACCGACTATCGATGTAACACAATACAGTTATTAAAATCATCATTACATTCCATAGCCTGCTTACAGCGAGAGACCCAAAATAGTAGAGTATGCTGCATATACCAAAGCATCCCCAACAAAGGAAAAGCAGTACTACAGACATGCCAGGTAAGGGAATATTGCTCCCCCTCCCCCTGCACAATCTTCCTTATCCCCACCCTACCACCCTAAGTCCACTTTGAAGGAGATATGGATATTTTCTGGGACCATCTATAATTCACTGCCGATCCCAAATTAGTAACTGTTGTTACGTCAAAGAAGCTGAAATGTGTTTTTAATATATGGCATGGAAGAGACACCAATTGCTGAACATTGTATATAAGTAAGCATTCTAAATGAGGTTCACTAAGAAAAAAATCGATAGCTTGCACTAAACAACCTTGTGAATATGAGGTCGTTTATTGGATATTCTTTATTCCTTTGGGAAAACTACCCATGCACTGTTTGGAGGTCGCTCAAGCAAAGCCAGGATTGGTGAATTCAATTAGGGCTAATTTCAACAAATATATTTATTTTGAATTAAAGCTAATCTTTCTGTGGTGAAGATTTGCTGTTGTTTTTCATAAAAGTTCCCATTTCCTTCTCATTTTTTCTTGTTTTCGTTTTTTTTCATGTGTGTCTTTCTTTCAGTGATTCTGTGGCAAACAATTACACACCATCAGCTCAAAGCCTGTCAACCAACATTATATACAAGCACAAAATAAACAGAAGTGCACCACCTGGTCGAACGACACGTACAACTACCAAGAGGAAGCAGGAATATGTGGTGGAAGAAAACGTCAAGGTCCTACACACTGGCACACAGTCTGTACCAGGGACATACTCTATGCTCTCTGAAGGCACCCCTGGTAACATCTCCAAGAGCCCAGGAGGTACCTATAACATGGGGTTCGTCACCAGGGCACGTTATCGGTCCAGTCAAGCCAGCTCCACAAGAGGAATGAGATCAAAGAGTGAAGCAGATTCATCAGAGACTAAAGAGATTGGACTTGATAGTTCAATTTTATCACACAACAATCCACCCAGGTTAAAGAGAGTGCAGTCAGCTGGTCACGCTGAGTCACGTACTCCAGCTACTTACTCCGATTTGCGTGACAGTGGCTTCCATGGTTTTGATGGTCCTTTTAGTGAGTCCCCAAACTTAAAACGAAGCAGGGTAGCATGGGGTTCCATCCAGGGTGCGACTAAATCAACGACCGAGGAGACGCCTGTAGAAACGCACTCGACTCGCAAGACACCCGAAGAGCAAGCAAATGGTTTCCATGGCGATGCGTCAACCAATGATGGCAGAGAATATGATGAAGAAACTACGTCCGTGTTAAAGATCGTTTTTCCTCCAGCGTCAACTCCGACTCTCGGCCTACCCAGAGCGGTGGCTCCACCCGAGTCTCAAGAAAAAAGGTAAGATAAAGATCCATCAAGGTTTTTAGATGACACACAAATGTACCTAGCATTTCTAACTATTTACCGTGTCAGTCCGTGCTGTAAGTCAGTTACTTTATAGAATATTATAAATCTCGCGTTCTGATTGGTTGTGAGCGCGTGCTTTATGAGAGCACACAGCACGCGTGCGCGCTTTCAGTAGCGTCATTCCTATCTAAAATAACGGTTATAATTTGTATATAAATAAAAAAAACTTGCTTGCTGTGCTGTGCTGTGCTGTGCTGTGCTGTGCTGTGCTGTGCTGTGCTGTGCTGTGCTGTGCTGTGCTGTGCTGTGCTGTGCTGTGCTGTGCTGTGCTGTGCTGTGCTGTGCTGTGCTGTCCGCAGTTACGAAGCACTCGGGGATTGAAAGAATATTCGAAAAGTGTAAAGAAGCACGACCCTCCTAACACTTCTCTCGTGTTCTGCCAACCCACGCGTGCTTTATAACTGCACACAGCACGCGCGCGCGTTTTACATCATGTGTTTACGGCATGTCGTACTGTTTACGTGCTGTAAGTGATTGAGTACAGTACATTTCCCACTCTTACTTTGTGTTTTCTAGGTATTACAGTTTGGTCGAAAAAGCTATTGGTGCTCATATGGTGGCTGGTTTAAGTGAAGAAAGGAAGAGAAACACCCACAATTTCGTCCCATATAAACTACGAGAGAGCTTCAAAGAAACGCTTCGACAACTGGACCAGGTATTCATTCCAAACTTCACGAACGTCTTCACCTCCAGTTGGGCATCATATTGTTTTCGTTGCAGAAACTGTTTGCTACCTTAAAACTATTCTTTTTGTGGGCGTTACATCTTTGCGGTCATGTTTGGGGAATTTAACAAACGATTACTTATTGGTTCTCTTATTATTAATATTATTATCATCATGCATCATCATCATGTATCATTATATATCATCAAAATGTAGCATCATCACGTAGCGTCATAATCATTAACATCATCATCATGTATCATCATCATGTATCATCATCATGTATCATCATCATGTATCATCATCATCATGTATCATCATCATCATGTATCATCATCATGTATCATCATCATGTCATCGACATCATGTATCATCATCATCATCGTCATTACCTTCAACATAGCTGCTTTATTCTTCTTTATTCTCATTGGGAATGGTTGCAAACAATTTGCGACTTAAGGCAAACATTGTTGAATGTTGCTCTATTTACCGTTAGGAAATGGAAGAAAATTACATCCAAAGTGTTAAACAAGGAATCCTGGATTACGTGTTGTTAGACCCGTCTGAGCAAAGAAGATTGGGACTACACATGCCTGAAGCTGTGAGTATGAAACCTTAATAGAACAATCACAGACCATAAAAGTCGTGATCAAATAACAGTAGAACCTCTATTTAGCTGATTACCATCGGGGAATTGTTAGCCTGCGTAGCCAGGCGTTCCTTGTGGGGTTTGGGGAGGCTTGGCAGGGAACGCCTGGCTACGCAGGCTAGGGAATTGTAAAAGGCTGCTGAATAGAGGTATACATTACTTCACGAACCCCCTTTGAGACCTTGAGAGGTTGGCTGCTAAATCGAATTATGAAGTATTGCAAAAATCCTTTTTGGGACTTTGAAAACAGTGACTAACACTCACTATATAGAGGTATACATAGCTTCAAAAACCCTCTTTGCGACTTTGACAACGGATTGATAAATAGAGGCTGGTCGCTAAATGGGTGGCCGTTTGGGATTTTGACAACGGACTGATAAATAGAGGCTGGTCGCCAAATGTGTGGCCGTTTGGAACTTTGACAACGGACTGATTAATAGAGGCTGGTCGCTAAATGGGTGGCCGTTTGGGATTTTGACAACGGACTGATAAATAGAGGCTGGTCGCCAAATGTGTGGCCGTTTGGAACTTTGACAACGGACTGATTAATAGAGGCTGGTCGCTAAATGGGTGGCCGTTTGGGATTTTGACAACGGACTGATTAATAGAGGCTGGTCGCTAAATGGGTGGCCGTTTGGAACTTTGACAACGGACTGATTAATAGAGGCTGGTCGGTAAATGGGCGGCCGTTTGGAACTTTGACAACGGACTGATAAATAGAGGCTGGTCGCTAAATGGGTGGCCGTTTGGGATTTGGACAACGGACTGATAAATAGAGGCTGGTCGGTAAATGGGCGGCCGTTTGGAACTTTGACAACGGACTGATAAATAGAGGCTGGTCGCTAAATGGGTGGCCGTTTGGGATTTTGACAACGGACTGATAAATAGAGGCTGGTCGGTAAATGGGTGGCCGTTTGGGCTTTGCGAACTGGCCACTAAGTAGAAGTTGTACGTGTACTGTATTAATTTTCTATCTCTTGCTTGTCATGTCCTAAGGTTGTGTATCCTGCTGGTCGTGATAGCTTCCCATGGCATGACAACGCCGTTAATTCTAAGGAATTTCTAGTTAATGGTCTCTACGTAACCCACCCAGTGCTCAGGGAACTACTTTTCTTGTGGCATACGCAGTAAGTACATCGCACCTAAGTAAAGGTTATATACCTTTACCGAGGTTGATATATCTCATATCCACCGTGGTTTAGGTATATAATCGCCTCATGGGGAAGTTTCTTAAAATGGCTGGGGTCGATAACTAGATATCAACCTGGACATTCCTTTTATTTAATTAAATCAGGTAAACATGAACGATAAAGACCGCTAGTGATGATACATGATAATCAAAGATCGGGAGAAACAATAACACATACTAATGCGCATCCAGAGCTTGCGCAAGTTGAGTCTAGTTGCGCGCACAAAGGCGCATGCAAAATGACGCGTAAAAAAACCTTATGAGATGACGTATTTCCGGGTCCAACTGCTCACACGAACCGATAAAATAAAGCGAAAAACGTTGTTAGTGATTTAAACTCATCCAGAAACAATCAAAACTTTGGAAAAAATTCCTGACACGAAGCGGAAAATGTTAGGAGCATCTTTATAGAACTGTTTTTCGTTTTGGACCCGGAGGTCGTTTTACCATACAAGGGACGTCACACTTAAAAGGTCTTGAAAGCGCAGACTAACGAGCAATATATTATATATTCATTTTCCCCTTTACCCGTGGTAAAATTCTGCTGAATTGAGAATTCTACTCAAAACAATTGTAGCCTGTCCTAGGCATTCTAGTATCTTCTTTGCTTGTTTTCTGATGTTCTTGCTACTTCGTTAGGTATTCCGAGCTACGTCTTATAGACATCCCAGGAATAAAGGCGTCCCTCCCAATGACGGTAGAACAACTGCTTCAGCATGTACACCAGTCCTGTGAAAATGGCGCGTCCATCCTAAGAGACAAGTGGATTCCCACATGCGTTAAGGTCATTAGTGACAGGAGGGATGACGTGGAAGCCTGTATGCCTGAGGGCGAGGTAAGGGAAGGGAAGGGAAGGTGATACAAATGAGACAGTCTTGGTAAATATTTCCTTAACCAAAAAAGTCTTCTTTGGAACGTGACCTTGCCGTGGCCCATTTGCCGTATTTTAAATTCTTAGGGACGGACTATTAGATTTTTGATGGGGTGTGGGGTTGTGCAAAACCCAAAAGAAATTCAAGCACAGCTTTTGAAAGTTTGAAAAAAAATTGTGCATAGGAAAGTGCCCCTCAAAAATCTAGTAGTCCGTCCCTTACGACAACTACTTCATTAATGGGAACGGTACGGTCTTGTCTTTAACAGGAATACAGGACCCATGCTATGGACCGCTTCTTCGCATCTGTCGCCTGCCTGATGTCCAATAATCTGCGAAGCACTGTTTACACATCGATCAAGGATTTTCTGACGTTCATAGAGACGTACAAACAAGGCAATGACTACGAGGGAGACTTCGAGAGATGTCTGCCTGTCTTACCTCAACTTCTCGTCCTGACCGTTGTAAGTATAATTACTAAATGTCATTTTGAAATATTTTTCAATTGTTATAAGACACGTTCTCTTATGCACAGCTTCAGTGTAAATGAGTGGTTAGCTTTCTGAATTCTCTGTGAAATAAAGTTATTATTATTATTATTATTATTATTATTACTACTACTACTATTATTATCATTATTATTATTACTATTACTATTATTATTATTATTACATGTTATTATTTGAATTATTAATATTATTATTATTGTTATTTAATTTTTAAAAAAATTACACGTTATAATAGCTGTTATTAAATCTCGCGTTCTGATTGGTTGATCCGCTACGTGTTTCTCCTAACACTTCTTTCGAGTTCTGAGTACAGAGCACGGTATAATTGTCATACTATATTGCAATACAATGACGTAGTAGTCACTTTTATGAAGCGCATTCATGCTCTATCAGAGTACAGAGCACGGAAAATGTGCCATTCTTTATCGTAATACAGTCTTTCATCCAATTCTGCTTCCAGGTCCCAGACATGGAGGACCAGACAGTAGCCTTTAATCCACGTTTTTCCGACATAACAGAAGCATTGTTCATGATCATCGACACCATTGTCACCAGCGTGCGTTCCTTGAAGCGCGTTGAACATCAGCTGTTCTATGAAGAGGAGTGGATGAAACATCGGTTTATATCTAGTGTACAGCTTGCCGAAGAACGAGTACTGGACGCTAAAGCCAGGCTTGCTGTGGTTGTGGACAAAAATACAAAAGGCCCTGTCAAGTAAGAATTATATATATAGACTTAACATCAGGTTTACCGCTCTATAGGATCAGGCCTAGAAACATCCCCGCCAACCGTATTTTTCTTGTTTTTACCATAGATTCAGGTCTATCTACGAGTTTTATCGCTACCTGCTGAACCGGGATTCCGACCGAAGGACTTCGAACTTCATCTCTGGCGAACACACGCTATCCCAGTACGGTAGAGAGCTGGAGAAGCTGTATGTGTTGAAGCGCGCTGCTGCTTCCATGGATCTGTGTATTCCCATGGAACTCTTTGTCCTTGACTGTAGTAACATCAATATGGTGGGTATTGCATTTTAAAAATCACCACCACGCCCTTCGTTTTTTCCATCCCTCCACTCAAACCAACCCTAACTAATTCAATTTGGTTGGTGCTGTGCTCCGGGGTCACACATGGACTCTATAGCGGTTGCCAGAGGCGCCTTCACATGCTTCCAGTTCGACCCCGTTGAGCTGTTCCACTGCTGTACTTGCTGTGGTGACCAGTAGCGATAAGAAGTTTAATAGTAAGCGTTGCTGGTCGGGAACGAGGTTTGTTGGTCGTCTAATAGAGGTATATTCTACTGTAAAAACCCTCTTTGGGACGTTAAATAGTGCTTGGTCGGTTAACACAATTTCCATTTGTTATATATACTGACTAATTCAATCGAATTTTAGTTTTTGATAAAGCGTGTAGAAGATCTTGTACATGTTATGCTGACACATCTGACAAAGAAGAGTTCAACCTTTAACCGATCGATCTGCAGCCAATACGACCAGATAGTGATTCGAATAACCACGCCGGCCAAGACAACAGATGAACTGGTGGATTTGGAAAACTACATCGAGAACCTGAGAAGTGGACCTTTGTTACAACTGAAGGTGAGTTCTTGTGATGTGTTATCACGTGATGCAGTCACGTGTGGGGGACACGAACGAGGTTGCCTATTTTGGCTTGACTTGGGTTTTACATGTATCTATACTACATGAAGATATAGAAACATAGATAAGTAGGTTCGTTTCCCAGGGAGGTCGGAAATTAATTCCAAGGGTCTTTCGCTCGGAATAATCTCGTTCCCAAGCGCTATAACTTATCTGTGTTTCTATATCTTCATGTATTTCATAAATGCTACGCGGTCTACATATTCTTATCTATACTACATTTATATCATCCATCCGTCACTGGATTCAATTACTTATCCATCCTCCTATCAACTAATCCACCCATAACCCATCCATCCCTCAATATTAATCTGTTCATACATCCATTCATTCATCCATCCTCCTTACACCGATTCGACATTCCATCCCTGGACTAATTTACCCATCCATCATCTGACCAACTAACCCACCCATACACCATCCATCCTTAAATATCAACCTGTTCACACATCCATCCATCCATTCATCCATCCTCCTTACACCCATTCGACAATCCATCCCTCGACTAATTTACCCATCCATCCTCCGACCAACTAACCCGCCCATACACCATCCATTCTTAAATATCAACCTGTTCTTGCATCCATTCATTCATCCATCCTCCTTACACCCATTCGACAATCCATCCCTCAACTAATTTACCCATCCATCCTCCCACCAAACTGACCCTTCCATTTATCCAACTGCCATCCATCCATCACCCATCCATCCTTTAATCTGTCAATTCACTCACCCAGTCATCCATCAGTCCTCCCAGCTCTATCCATTCATTTTCTACTTTCACTCATTTATATTTTGTCTTGTCAGGCGTTGTTAGAAGAAGCTGCTGATTTATTGATGTTTCTAATGAATCACACGTTTCTCCAAGACGATCATCTGAAGCTTAACGAAACAACGTTCACTTGGCCTGAGCGAATTCTACCCATGGTGGAAATGAGGTAGATTACAGATTACCAATCTAATTTATATATGAGACTAATAAATTATAGATTCCCCGAATACCGTGACATTCCTATCCCCCCCCTCCCCCCATAAACCATTCACACTTGACACTTAAATGTCTTGAAACTCAAATGGCTTCCGCTATGAACTAATCAAAAGACATGAAAGCGTGACGATGCCTTGACATTCAAATGGCTTTTACTATGTATAAATTACAACACGTGAAATCCTCACGATGTCTTGACACTCAAAGGGCTTCTGCTGTGAACCAATCACAAAGCTCGTAAACGCCTACCAACCAATCACAGTGCACCTTGTAGAAGACTATGTATGCAAATCACAGTACATCATGTATTCCCTTTTTTTTCTTCTTCAAATGAATGTTTATTTTTCATCATTGCAGTGAAAACCGCATTCAAAGAGAACACGACACAGCGGTACAAAGACTTTTTGACTGGCTCACAAAATTCGAAAAGCAGCTAAACGAGACCCTGGCGAGCATCAAAGATTTCCATTCGAAGGACAGACTCTCTGAATCTAAAACCTACTTAACACAGCTCGATGACTTACAGAATAAAGTACTGGAATTCTTAGACGAGGTAAGAAAAACTCTCTAACTTGCGCGCTTGGGAAATAATGGTGGTGTAGGGTATAGTACACGCGCGTCTCACTCCTGGTTCGATTCTCCTGGTTCGAGTCTCTGGTTCGATTCCTTGACACTGCATCAAATGTGAGTAGAGTTTGTAAGGTTTCTCCCTGTTTTTTTCCAGTTCTTTGTTTATCCTCCCTCCACAAAACCCAATTCTAAATTCACATTCTACCTACCGTGTCTTGGCTTAGTCTTTCTTTATCTCAATGTATTATCATCTGCTTGTAAACACAGCGGAAGCGAATCAACAAAGAGGAAGAACTTCTTGGTCAAGAGAATCGAAGTCCCTTCCCGCAGATCCAGGAGATCATCGACGCTAAAGAGCCATTCGACAAGTTATGGCGCGCGGTTGTCAAGTTCCATACCCGACAAGAGCAATGGCTGGCTGGTTCGTTACTGCAGTTGAACGCTGAGGAAATCGAGGAAGAGGTATGTAGAAAAAATCTAAAAAAAATTTTTTTACCAAGATTACATACTCCTTCTCTCTTTGCTTTGGGCACGTTTCTTATTTTTTCCTTTTCTTTTGCGGGCTATCTGTGGTGTGTAGATTAACGTGATGATGTGATTTCTCTGCTATATTCACACATGCAGGGGTTTCAAGCGCATAAAAAAAAAAAACCAACAAAAAAACGAAACAAAAAACAAACAAACAAACAAAAAACTGATAAAAGAGAAATTTGCTTAATAGAAACTTCCTCGCACACTGTATTTCTTACTGCCCACAGTGACCGATGAAGACAGAAACAGGGATTCCAAGAGCGAAACGTAACTGCGGAGAAGGCTAAGTTTCTTCGTTGTTTATTCTGTTTAGAAATTTACCTGTTAAAATAAATTTCTCACTGCCCATACGCAAAGCCTGCGCACCATTAAACCGAGTCGTGTTTCGCAATCATCTACGTCTAAAAAAGATATTTGTATTTGTAATTTTAGGTGTCTGAGTTATGGCGCACAAGTTACAAACTGACCAAAGAATTCGCCCACCCTGAGTTCCGTGGTCCTTTGCGCGTCGCGTCTACCATCAAAGCGAGGCTAGAGAACTTTAAGATCAACATGCCTCTCATCACCGCACTGTGTACCCCAGGAATCAAGACCAGACATTGGGATATGATGAGTGTGAAGGTAAAAGTCTTGGAGAAATACGCACAGTAATCCTGTGCCTGTACAAAGCTTGATATAAATTTAATCTGTTTGCGCAGAAAAGATTGTGTAATAGAGCAGTTTTCGTATGACTGTGAAAAACTTACGGCACAAACACGATCGTGACACGACAATACCTACTCCAGACCAATCATATTTCCTCGTTAATTTACTCTCCATCCAATCAATTACCCGGAACACGGCATAAACAGGCGCGGACACGATCACACCAAGGTCACGGCAATGCTAGACCAATCACATTGCGCGAGAAAAAAATAGCCAATTAAAATACCAGAAAACCTCACGGCACGGCACGGCACGCTTACGGCACCGAGCTTTTCACAGTCATACGAAAACTATGCACACTCGTCCTCTCGTTATGCATTATGGGATATCTTCCTGGCAAAACTTGGTGTCGCTTTGGTGGATGGAAATCCATGTGAATTCCAAACCTAGGTGCGCAATTTGCTGTTTCTGAAGATGAAAACTACTTGGCGCTTTTATTATCTCTTGTCAAAACGAGAGAAATAACTCGATCGACATCCAAATGGTATATTCTTGGAGGGCAAACGTTTCTTAAATGAATTTTGCTATTATCGTTTTTTTTTTTCTGTTTGCGCTTGCAAAGGCTGAGAAACTAAGGCATGTGTTTCGCAGCATTCTGAAACAAATGTTTTCTGAAACAAGCTTTTCTGTTCCAATATTCTAATATTAAAAAATTATAATACTTTAGCCTAGGGCTAGTTTAAATGTAGTCCTGTTCAATATGCACATGAAGTTACTGTTACGGTTGTGTATCTTGTTTCTGTTGTCAGGTTGGGTTCAACATAACGCCCAAAGAAGACACAACACTGAACGAAATGCTTGCACTTGGACTGGACAAGTTCGTCGAGGATCTGGCAGCCATTAGTGGGAGAGCAAGCCAAGGAGTTCTCTCTTGAAAAAGTATGGCTTACTTAATTCAAGTGTATTCCTGTGCATAGGATTCATTTCCACTACGTTTATTACTATTTTATGTTATTTCGAAGCTTTCAGCCATATTGGCCATCTTCAGGGCTGCTTGAATGACTTATAACTGCAAATAGAAGTTATCATAAGCGTAGTGGATAGGAAAGCTTAACTACAAATGCTTACTTGTTTCTTGTTTCGAGAAGCACTCGATACTTCTGCAGCTAACAATTGTTTTGATCTTGTTTAAATGAATTGAGCCAGGAAGTCTTGCAAATATCACGGTTTCACTGACTACAAACAAGCACTGCTAAGAACCTTAATTTTCGCTTATGATATCCATGGAGACTTGCGCTTCAACCTTAATCCCCTTTTCTCCCCTCCCCTTATAATACAGACTCAATGAGTTTCGTGGACACCTTTGGTGTGCAATCCCTTACTCTCCCCTCCCCTCATAATACAGACTAAACGAGTTCGTGGACACGTTTGGTGCGCTCAACGATATACTCGCTGCACCCTGGACACACTTTTCTCACCAACTGATTAGTTTATCTCAAAATAAAACATAATACCGCGCGCGCAAAGAAAACTGAGAAAACTGGGTTCAGTTCTGGGCTATAGGGCATATAGCCATTTTATGTTTTAAGTCATCCCAGGGAGAAAATACAGTCGAATTATTTCTGGGTGGATGTGCAGCGATAAAATATTCCTTGCCTTTTCCCCCCAGGCTTTAGAAAAGATGAAACAGGAGTGGAAAGGAATAGAGTTCACGTTTGTTGAATACAAAGACACAGGAATAAGTATTCTCTCTGCTGTTGATGATCTACAGGTAGGTGACGATCACAGCGATAATGCTTTATGCATCTACTGTAAATACTGTAAAGCATATCACGTCATAGCCGCCATGTTGGTTGACGAGAAGAAAGCATTCCTTATTAGCTTCTCTTGTTATATCAACCAACATGGCGGTTGTTTCGTCGTTATTCATATCTCAAGGGATTTTGAGTCACATGGTTGCACACACTGTATTGGGATTTTTTTTCCGTTTTTGGGATTTCAGGTTCTTCTTGATGATCATATTGTCAAGACGCAGACGATGAAAGGATCACCGTTCATTGGTCCATTTGAAACAGAAATCAAGGAATGGGAGATCAAACTAGTGAGTCAAATGTTCAATAATATTCACGAATCATTGTTTTGTAGCGTTGCGTTGAGTTTTATGATGCGTGACGTGACGTGACATGACGGACGTCCCCTCGTGTCGCGATACGTTATATTGCGCAATGTTGCGTAATTTCATGACGCGTTGTTTCGTTCTGTTATGTTGCATTTGGCTAATTGTTACGTCGGGTTGTGAAATTTTGCAATACATCATGATGCGTCGCGTGATGTTGCGTTGCGTTATGTTGCGTCACATTATGACGCGTTATGTTTTGTTAGATTACTCTTCCTATCAGTCATTGTCCATTGCGTAACGTTTCCTTAGACTACACTAAGCTACGTCAAATAAAAACGTTTCTAATTCTTTCATAGAATCTCATGCAAGACATTGTAGAATCCTGGCTCAAGGTAGGTCGACATTTCCCACCTGATATTCGGTTTTCCTTTACACTTATATCCTTTTCTGTTTGGTATATCATCTGCGCACTCATTTCTTCAAGGTTCAAGCATCCTGGCTGTACCTAGAGCCAATCTTCTCGTCTGAAGACATCCAGGCGCAGATGCCACAAGAGGGAGAGAAATTTAGAACAGTCGATAAACACTGGTAAGATGCACTGTTTATATTTAATAACTCATACCTTTATGAAGTGAATCAAAGGTTGTGTAACGGTAGCGCTCTCACCTTTGCTAGGTCTCTTCCTTGATTCGAAAGTTCCCCTCTTTTCGCAAAACCTAACAAGATGAATTCTAATTTGATGTGTGAGGTAACCATGCACTGATCAGCCCAGAGGTTGTAGTTTCAGGGTATCGAATTTGTTTTTATGTAACTTCGTTTTACTGGAATCAAGCTCTTTCCTTGATTCCGCGGTGTACTGCGTCACCTCACCTGCTTTTACCGGCTTTGCCATTATTCCCGAGGGAAGGAAATAGCAAAATATGTGTCCACCATATTGGTGATATATGTCCTAAGAAACCCCCAAAATATTTCGTTTAACTTGACTAATTTTGTAGGCTATGAAAAGCTTAAAACGACAAGTTGGTTGCTTCTATTCTTGTTGAATTCATTGCAGGAGGAAAATCATGACAGAAGCTGTAAAGAATCCTAACGCTCTGGTCGTGACTTCCCAAGACCAAATGCTTGAAACACTCCAACACTCTGAGGTAGAGTAATACCAACTCTTTACCTTGGGCGTATTGTTTCTCCATTTCAAACCACCTGTCATTCTCTAGAGTATGGTTTCTTTGTTTAATGGCTACGCACGAAAGCACTTGGATATTAATTTTTTTATTAATTAACTTAAATAAAGAATCTTATTCTCAAAAGTAAGATGTTGCTCAAGGTCTCAATTATCAGTATACACTCGCACTTCATGTAACAAAAAAAATCGCTTGTGAATATGATTAAACGCGCACATTCACATCCACGTAAATCATTGTCAAATACCCTTCATTTTTGTAGGGTCTACTGGAAGATATTCAGAAGGGACTGAATGAATACCTGGAGAAGAAGCGCTTGTTTTTCCCAAGGTGAGAGTTTAGTCTTCAATAACTTTCATAATCTGTGCACCTGTGTAGATATCATACTTTTCCTTGCTGTTGTGTGATTGGCTGTTGCGCGCATTTAAACTCGTGGCTCAGAATGAAGCCATTTCAAAGTCACTATCGATTGTGATTGGCTGTTGCGCGCATTTAAACTTGTGGCTCAGAAGGAAGCCATTTCAAAGTCACTTTCGATACCCTACGCAATCCTATCCACTGCTAATCAAAACAGCGCGTATTCAAGCACACCAAAAACACAGGAAATGATCAAAATATTTGTCATTATAATTTCTAGATTTTTCTTTCTATCGAATGACGAGCTACTTGAAATTACTATCCGAGACGAAGGATCCTCTGCGCGTACAAGCCACACCTCAAGAAATGCTTCGAGGGAATCGCTAAACTCGAATTCAACGAATCAAAGGAGATTCGTGCTATGATCTCAGCTGAGGGTGAAGTTGTTAAGTTTCTTCAGAAGGTTATTCCTTCTGATGCTCGTGGTCTCGTAGAAAAATGGTTGCTACAGGTAAGGAAATCTGGAAATATATATTTTTTCTTTTTTTTTTTTTCTTTCTTTTTTTTCTTTTTTTTTTTTTGTTTTTGTTTTTTTTGTAGTAGATAAAGAAATCTAGTAGTT
This sequence comes from Actinia equina, assembly GCA_011057435.1. Taxonomy (NCBI): domain Eukaryota; kingdom Metazoa; phylum Cnidaria; class Anthozoa; order Actiniaria; family Actiniidae; genus Actinia; species Actinia equina. The sequence goes on along the minus strand of WHPX01000954.1, from coordinate 1,016,156 downwards.
ATGCTGGGACCGGTTGTACGAGCCTGGATATCGCTAACCGATAAATCTTATCCAATGGCTAAAATTATTGGATAGAAGCATTCACTGTATCGAGTGGATAAGGATTTATCCGATGGATATCGCTATCCGACAGATAAATCTTATCCAATCGATAAAATTATTGGATAGAAGCATGACTTTATCCACTGGATAAGGATATATCCGATGGATATCGCTATATTTATTCCACCCTTCCTACAACCGGCCCTGTTCCAATTTGGCTCACTTTCACTATACGACATTCATGGATATTCTATATATACTCAAAACTCTCATGTTCGCGGAAGTAGCATAACTTGAAGGAAATCTCGCCATGGAAATGGAGACAACAGTACGTACATAAGAGTCCATTCGTCTATTCATATGTGATGACGGAAAGATTCAAAACGGGGACTCGACTTGAATGATTCAAAAACGTCTTTTAACGTTCTCAACAGTTATAGAGAGAAAACCATTTCTTCATTATTTCTTCATGATTTTATTAAGTTTTGAATTATTTGCTTTAAAAGATCGAAAATGTGATGAAGCTGAGCCTACGTGAAGTAATGGCGGAAGCAGTAGCAGCATACCCCCAGACACCTCGTACAGAATGGGTGTTATCCTGGCCTGGTCAAGTGGTGTTGGCTACAAGTATCATCTACTGGACTACAGACGTTACTGAGGTAAACTACTCCACACTGTAGTTGATACCCAGCTTATCTACATGCTTATCTATGTTATGTTACACTACACAATGTAGCTTGCAACTTGTCACACAATCTCTTGCGCATGCATGCTCGGATATGTGACAACTTGTGGCATGAAAACATCTTTGCCTAGTTTAACATTCCCATTTCTTTATTACGCTGTGAGATTGCAAGACAAGTTGCAAGGTAGCATTACCTTGCGTTTTTTTTTTTTGGCGTATTAGGCCTAGAACCTTTCGCTTCTTGACAGGGGAAAAAATGAACACCGAAGCATTGTTTTCTTATTGCGCAAGCTCAAACTCTCGTAAAAAGTCTCTTTGAAATATGCGCAGTAAGATTAAGAACATGAAGCAGCGTAGCAGCTTATTGAGCATGCGCCAAGTCCGAATACCAGGATACACGGTTACACGATGTTGAGTCATGCTTTGCGCATGCTAAGTAGAGGCATTCTATAAACCCTTTACAGGCGATGCAAAAGACTCAAGGATTACAGGAATACTATCAACACAGCACCCAACAGATCGAGGATATCGTAGGTCTGGTACGAGGCAAGCTGTCCTCCATGGAGAGGATAACACTTGGTGCCCTGATTGTCATTGATGTCCATGGTAAGTACTGTATATTGAGAATTCATACGCGCGTCAACATACCTTCAATCACGCGGGAATTGGTTATTAAGTATGCCCAGCTTGAAGTCAGATTGAATCGGAATTTAGTGGATTAGGTTTTCCATAGTGAGAACCCGAAGAAAACCTCTCGAAGGACATGATTCATTGATAACGGGTTTTCCCACATTATACCCTAGCGAGACACACTGAACACAATACCTTAGACTTAGAACAAGAATAACCCAAAGACAGTTTAGAGCGCCAAGCTGCTGGCAGTAAACGTCACATCCTGCGAGGAACTGATTATGTAAAAATTGTTTAAAATATCATGTTCAATTCCTTATTACTAGCAAGAGACGTCGTCGCAAAGCTGTTGGAGACGAATGTGGTGGACCCTGCGGATTTCCAGTGGATTAGCCAGTTACGTTATTACTGGGAGAAGAAAGCAGTTATGGTGAAGATGATAACAACCACGGTCAAGTACGCGTATGAATATCTTGGGAATACAGGAAGACTTGTTATTACACCCCTTACTGACAGGTGTTATAGGTATGAATGATATTGATGATGGTGGTGATACATTATGATAATGATACATTATATTGATGATGATGAAACATGATGATGATGATATATGATGATGATACATGATGGTGATGATACATGATGATGATGCATGATGATGATGATACATGATGATGATACATGATGATGATACATGATGATACATGATAGTGATACATGATGATGATGATGATACATTGTAATGATGATACATGATGATGATACATGATGATGATACATGATGGCGACACACGATGATGATACATGATGATGATACATGATTACGATACACGATGATGATACATGATGATGATGCATGATGATGATGCATGATGATACATGATGATGATACATGATGATGCATGATGATGATACATGATGATGATACATGAAGATTATACATGAAGATTATACATGATGATGATAAATGATGATGATACATGATGATGATACATTAATTATTACACTTATATTATCGTAATGGTCCATTCTTTCCCCACAGGACCCTGATGGGGGCATTACTGCTCAATCTTGGGGGTGCACCTGAAGGCCCAGCAGGGACAGGCAAGACTGAAACCTGCAAGGACTTGGCAAAGGCAGTGGCAAAGCAGGTTAGCTGGTTTAGCAGGTTTATTTCTTATGATCTCAAGATCATTGTCCTTTGTTTTTGTAATTAATTTTCATTCCTGTTTCCAGTGTGTTGTGTTCAATTGCTCTGACGGCCTAGATTACAAAGCGATGGGCAAGTTCTTCAAGGGTCTTGCACAATCTGGAGCCTGGGCTTGTTTTGATGAGTTCAACAGAATCGAATTAGAGGTATTCTTTTGATCTATAAAAATACCCAGCCTTTCATAGAAATTATTTCACCATTGAGACATGCAGCCTACCTACCCCTCTCTCCAAAAAATCTATTGTCGCACATATCCTTATTACGCTTCCGGCTTTGTGATTGACTGCGAAGGAAATTCAGTGTCACTACGTCCCCCAACCCCCCTCCCCCCCCCCCCCCCCCACACACACCTTTACCTTTGTTGACACTACTTACCCCTGCGTTCTCACATCCGTTGTCACTACCTCCCTTCCCTCCCCCTTACATTCGTTGTCAACACGTCCCTTCCCTCCATCCTTCCCTACATTATTTACCCTGACCTTCTTTTCCAGGTGTTGTCCGTCGTAGCGCAACAGATTCTGACCATCCAAAGAGCAGTGATGGAACGGTTTGATAAGTTTGTCTTTGAAGGAACAGAGATTTCGCTAGACCCAACTTGTACCATCTTCATTACAATGAATCCAGGCTACGCTGGTCGTGCGGAGTTGCCTGATAATCTTAAGGTATCGCTTGAATTGCTTGTCAGATTTGGGCTGCAAGACATCTGTTATCACCTGTTGGAGGATATACTGCAATTTACCTTGATTACAGACTCATATTCTCAGGGTTAGCTTCATTTCGGTTCAGAACATTCACAAATACCATCGCTAAAGTAAAGAATACACAACTTCAACAATACTAGATTAATATTCTACGCAAAATCGGGACAAGAACTGAGCGAAAATGCAGTATTAAGCATTTTATCCTTGGCGAGAGTCAGAGATAACGTAAAATCGAGGGAGTCCGTGAATCGCTTTTCTTGCCCTCGGTTTTGTCAAAAAAATATGGGAATTTTTTATTGCTGAGGATGTAGAATTGACCGTTATTTCTGGGATGATCAGCCCCCTCCCCCCTCAAAATTCTAGATCCGCCTTTGTTAATCCGATTGTTATCTTGAATGGTACTTTTTTCTGCAGGTTCTGTTTCGTACCGTTGCAATGATGGTTCCAGATTACGCACTTATTAGTGAGATCAGCTTGTACTCCATGGGCTTTGTGAATGCTAGAAGTCTGTCTGCAAAGATAGTCGCCGTCTACAGGTTGTGTTCTGAGCAGGTAAGTAGGCGAAGGAAGTCGTCAGCACTGCTTTCTCTTGCTTCAGCCAAGGATGATGATGATGATGATGAGACATGATGATGATACATGATGATAATATATGATGATGAGACATGATGATGAGACATGATGATGAGACATGATGATGATACATGATGATGAGACATGATGTGGTGATACATGATGTGGTGATACATGATGATACATGATGATGATACATGATGATACATGATGATCATACATGATGATCATACATGAAGATGGTGATACATGATGATACATGATGATGATAATACATGATGATGATGATGAAACATGATAACAAAAACGATGCAAGATAGTAGTGATAAATAAAACTAGTAATAAATAATGATATACACACAAATCTCTTTGGCCCATGATAAAAATGAGACTTTTTGAAAACGCATATTAAATACCTCTATTACTGATGCTTGCAGTTATTTTGTTCTCCAGTTGTCCTCTCAGCATCATTACGATTACGGTATGAGAGCAGTCAAGTCTGTTCTAACTGCAGCAGGCAACCTCAAACTAAGGTTTTCTGATCAAGATGAGGAGATACTAATGCTGCGGTCGATCATGGATGTCAACTTGCCCAAGGTTTGTTCCGATTTAAGAGATGAACAAAACGCTGTAAGATGTACACCTACTTGCAAGAACGTTGTCATACGAATATAGAACAGTGATTTTGTGGGTTAGGAATTATATCAAAAAAACAAAAGAAGATCACTGAAACTGAACTTTTTCTTTTGTCTTTTAATGTATTCCTTTCTCACTAAATTACTTATGTTATATTCTTGTATGACAACCTTCTTGCAAGTGGGTGTACAACAACAGTAAAACACATAAACAGCAGCAAATAAAAGAAAAATTATATAGAAACTACTCCGCAGGCTTAGCCTCGCTTAAGAAGAGTAAATCATTTGAAAATGTCAACTGTAACGTAGAAGAATATGCGGCTTTGAATGATACCAATGTTTTGAAATCCCACAAACTTTTAATGGTATCTGTGGATAGCTGACTTATAAACGAGGCTAAACATGTGCAAATGAGTCTGTAATAACAGTGGTTTGCATTGATTGTGAAACTGGTGTATTATCATTTCACGGCTTTTATAAATATCAGAGCGCACTTTGGATTCAATCTATTTTTATTGGACAAGAATTGTGGTTAGCAAATGAACTTGGTATTTAATGTTCGCAGTTTTTATCGCAAGACTTGCCATTGTTCGAGGGTATTGTATCCGACCTGTTCCCAGGCGTCACTCTGCCCAAACCAGACCGTGGTGTACTGGAGGAGGCTATTGTGAGTAGTGTCATAGCATTTGGTTTACAACCTGTTCCTTGGTTCATTGAAAAGGTCATACAGGTGAGGTTGGTGGACTATGTTGTAAAATAGTTTGATCTGCTTTTGTTTCTGTATTTTTCATTTCATTTTGAAACATTTCTTGCTTTTTGCGCACTCGCTGACCTTCCTTACATGCTACTTGCGCTGTTACAATGCTTGATTCATTAATTGCTTGCTTATTACCTTCTTTCTTCCTCCTGGCTTTCCTCCTATCCTTCCTTCTTTCCACTCTCTCTCTCTTCGTTTCTTCCATCCATCTTTCCAACCATCTTTCTTCTTCTTCCCTTCCATCCTTTCTTCGCTTTCATTTATTTATCTTTTTTCTGCTACGATGTCATTTTCTCCAGATCTACGAGATGATGCTAGTACGACACGGTTTCATGATCGTGGGGGATCCCCTGGGGGGTAAAACATCAGCGTGGAAGGTTCTTGCTGCCGCCTTGACCAGACTGGGAAGCGATGAGTTCTCAGACGAAGTACCGGTTAGTAAAGACATATCTATTCCATTTCATATCGTGTGAGAATGATATATACATTATTTTACAACTCGTGCATTCTCGTTCTACCCAGGTTATTTATCGAATTATCAACCCCAAAGCTGTCACCATGGGGCAGCTATACGGCAGATTTGATCCTGTGTCCCACGAGTGGTCAGATGGTAGGTTATCTTTAAATTACACTCGTAACTCTCGGTCTTTGGATAGACATGGGCCACGGTAAGGTACAACCACAATGGCCGTGTCACGTGGTGTTTGCGATACTTGCATTTTAACGTTCAGTTGTGGTTTAATGATTTATCTCTTGAATTCACAAATTATTGAAGGACGTTGTAGCTGAAGCTCAACTCCAGACCAGAAACTTCGAGGTACGCCACAATGGCCGCGTCACGTGGTGTTTGCGATACTTGCATTTTAACGTTCAGTTGTGGTTTAATGATTTATCTCTTGAATTCACACATTATTGATGGACGTTGTAGCTGAAGCTCAACTCCAGACCAGAAACTTCGAGGTACGCCACAATGGCCGTGTCACGTGGTGTCTGCGATACTTGCATTTTAACGTTCGGTTGTGGTTTAATGATTTATCTCTTGAATTCACACATTATTGATGGACGTTTTAGCTGAAGCTCAGCTCCAAACCAGAACATTGGATCCACCATTGTAGAGCTGCATCTAACCATTGTGATAAGATTCTTGTGTTTTTTATATCTTCATTCCTTATGAGTCCATAAGGTCATTCATTAACTCGTGGTTTATTATTTCGTCAAAAGGCGTTCTTGCCAACACATTCAGAGAGCACGCGTCTTCAACGACAGCGGATCGTAAATGGATTGTATTTGATGGTCCTGTGGATGCTGTGTGGATAGAAAACATGAATACTGTGTTGGATGACAATAGAAAGGTGTTTGTTACCTTCACTTTTACTTTTTTTCACGATATCTGTTTTCTCCTCCTTTTCATGTCCCTTCTCGCTCTCCTCCTTGTCCTCCCTGTCCTTCTCTTTCTCCTTCTCCCTTCTCCTCTTCCTTCTCCTTGTCCTCCTCTTCTGCTTATTCTAACGTTATTTTTATAATGTATATTCTTACAGTTGTGTTTGATGAGTGGAGAAATCATTCAAATGAGTTCATGTCAAAACATGATCTTTGAACCCCAAGATTTAGAGCAAGCATCTCCCGCTACTGTCAGCAGGTATCCAATACTTTAATTCTCAGTCATTCAGTATACACCGTAATTTCTCTTTGCTGTACTTAACCGGATATATATGAAGATGTAGCTCGGGCCTCCGTCTACCATCTTACTTTCCCGCTTCCTCGTGGTAACTGCTTTCGGATATGAAAATGTACTTCCGGTGATACGTCTGCCATCGCACACGCCTCCTCTCCCTCTTCCGAAAACAATTCACACACTCCCCCCCTCCCATTGTTTATATTCCTATTGTATGTATGTATGATTAACCGTACTTTCCCTATTTTGCCATCAATGACAACATTTCCCCATTTTGCTTTACTTCATACTGGATACCCATCATCCCAGTTCCATGTATTCTTAAAGTGTGCTAATGATTAACCGTACTTTCCTTATTCTGCCATCACTGACACACCTTCCCTTGTTTCCCCAGATGTGGAATGATTTACATGGAACCAGTAAAGCTAGGTATCGAACCGTTAGTCTCATCGTGGATGGAAAAAGAATATCCTCAAAACTTGACAGACGCGTCCAGAGAATCCATTCAGGTACTATAACTACTACACAGTAGAATTTCTAGATTCATTTGACTTTAAGTTATGGAGATTTTTGAGGACAAAATTCAAGGTTTTCCTCACGTCTATATCGGGTCATATCGGGTCATATCGGGTCATATCGGGTCATTTCGGGCCATATCGGGTCATATCGGGTTATATCGGGTCAGGTAAGATAACAATAGACCCCTTTACCTTGGACGTATTGTTTGCCGAACTCTTACCACATGACATTCACTTGAGAATATAAGATTCTTTGTTTGAGTTGTATCCAAATTTGATTTGTTTTGACCGTATCCCTTAGTAGTTCAAAAATTATTTGAACCTTAAATGTTTTTCTTTGGTATGACAATCTAGCTATTCAAACCTAAACATGAAAATTATAATGAAGGATCTTTGATTTCCCTAGATGATGTTTGATTGGCTGTTACCAGCCTGTATCGATTTTGTCACACGTAACTGTCGAGGGTTTGTTAAGATGTCGTCAATGCACATGACAGTAGCCATGCTGACCCTCTACTCTTCTCTGCTCGACGAACTAAGGTAAAATAGACGTAGAATGGGGAATTTACTGAGATAGCGAACATGTGGCATTGGGGTCTAGCTTGGGTAAAAAATATCCTTTGTTCATCTTGGTGTTCTTTGTACCGAAGCCAGACCAAAAGGCCTGTTTGTCAAATGTATGAATACCCTTTGGTAATTATGCTGCATTGGTGTTGCTGATGAATTGTGATGTTGCAGAACTCGATCTGAGAGCCTGACTTTTCCTGTTAGTCCAGGGGTTTTTTCAGGGACTGATAAAATTGATGTTTGGTTAATCTGAGCTCGAATCACACGAAATATTGGGCCAGCAAACAATCTTGTCAGCATCATGCGACACCATGGTAACCTGTTATTTATATACCAGGTTGACAGTGTTCAGTCACTCTTTCATATCGTTTATATTGTACTTTATCTTTTAACCAAGGTAAATAAACTATTAATGATTAGTATAGAGGCTTTGCACCATCACGTGATGATAGCCGTGACGGGAGACACGACAATAGAGTCGTTCTTCCCTTGGGAAACTGAATTCTTTCTTAGTAAATCAGATTAAACCAGATTCCGTTGTTCCTGCCTCCTGTCATGGCTGCCATCACGTGATGGTGCAAAGCCTCTATCGCCGTAAAGGTTTTCTATTTGTCAAGCATTACTTGCATCACCAGCCTGAGGGCAAAATCTCAAATGAATTACTGAGAATTAATAATTGTCTGGAATAAATAGGTAAAAGAGATTTTTCGTTTTGCAGGGAGTCTCCTGACGAGAAAAAGAAGTACTCATCTGAGGACGATTCATTTGAAGATGACGAAGACGAGACAGACGCACGAAAAGACGAGAAGCCACCAAGAACAGAAGCCGAGATCATGCAGTGGTTACAGTCACTCTTCTTGTTCTCCTTGTGTTGGTCAGTTGGAGGTCATCTTGATCGTGATTCCAGGGAGAAATTCAGTGATTTCGTCAAAGTATTGGCAGCAGGAACCAACAAGCAACACCCAAGGTATGGGCGAGTCCTCCTCCTTCCGTCACTTCCATCCCCTTGCACCAACGAGAGGGTGGTACGTAACCGGAAGGGGAAATAGCTATTGGAGATATCCATTTTACAATATAAAGTATCTTAAAGATAATATCGTCCGTAAAAACTAAAAACGATAGCGTTTAAGACCACAGTTTAACTATAAGAATGTCAGAGTGTAATATTTGAGGTTTTTTATCACACTTTGTTTGAAGGCCCAAGGATCTCAAGCTACCCAAGACCTACCAGTTTCCCGGCAAGGGAATCATTTACGATTACTTCTTCGATAAATCAACGTTTGGCACTTGGCACCCGTGGGAGAAAAATGTTCCAGCTACTGAAATACGAGCAGACTTCAAGGTAACGAATGGTATTAGGATACTAGGAACTCTCCCTCTCCCTCTCCCTCCCTCGTCTACCTATTTCTGCGAACTATCTTGTGTGTGAGGGGAGGGGGAAGGGGAGGTAATGCTTGTGTACCTTCATTACCCCACCATCAATGTCACTGGAAGTATACTTAATTGTACAATTTTTTTAATGTGGTCAGCCAAGTGATGTTATTATTGCCACCACCGAAACAGTTCGGCAGGAATACTTCCTGGGATTGTTATTGGCCCACGAGAAGCCTTTGCTGTTTGTTGGTCCAACTGGAACTGGAAAGTCAGCCATTACCAACCATTTCATCCTCAGGATGCCTTCAGACAGGTAACGCAACGTTGTGATATTGAGCGGTGATACATGAAACGTGATACATGATACATGATACATGATGCATGATGATGATTATAATGATGAAGATGATGATGATGATACAAGATGATGATACATGATGATGATACATGATGATGATACATGATGGTGATACACGATGATGATACATGATGAAGATACATGATGATGACGATACATGATGAAGATACATGATGATGATATATGATGATGATACATGATGATGATACATGATGATGATACATGATGATGATACATGACCATGATACATGATGATGATACATGATGGTAATACATGATGATGATACATGATGATGATACATGATGATGACACGTGATGATGATACATGATGATGATACATGAAGATGATACATGATGGTGATACATGATGGTAATACATGATGATGACACGTGATGATGATACATGATGGTAATACATGATGATGATACATGATGATGATACATGATGATGACACGTGATGATGATACATGAAGATGATACATGATGGTGATACATGATGGTAATACATGATGATGACACGTGATGATGATACGTGATGATGATACATGATGATGATGATACATGATGATGATACATGATGATGATGACGATACATAAGGACGATAATAATAATATTACATGATTGTAATGATTGTAATATGAAGATCATAATGATGATTGTGATTCATATTTTCAGTTACATTGCAAACTTCATGAACTTCTCAGCTCAAACAACCTCAAACCAAACCCAAGATCTTATCTTATCCAAACTAGACAGGTAGGTTCAAACAGCATTAATATGTGTATTTCTTAGATTTCAATTATGTATATGAATGAATGTTGATAGAGCATGTTGTCCCACAGACGAAAGCGAGGAACATATGGTCCTCCTGTTGGTAAAAAATGCGTGGTGTTCGTAGATGACCTGAACATGCCAGCTAAAGAGAAGTATGGTGCACAGCCACCTATTGAGGTCTTGAGGCAGTGGGCGGATCATGGATACTGGTTTGACCGGTTTGTATTCTACCTAAATTATATTGAGTTTGCTTGCCTGCTTGCCTGCTTGCCTGCTTGCCTGCTTGCCTGCTTGCCTGCTTGCCTGCTTGCCTGCTTGCCTGCTTGCCTGCTTGCCTGCTTGCCTGCTTGCCTGCTTGCCTGCTTGCCTGCTTGCCTGCTTGCCTGCTTGCCTGCTTGCCTGCTTGCCTGCTTGCCTGCTTGCCTGCTTGCCTGCTTGCCTGCTTGCCTGCTTGACACATCAGTTCTTCATCTAGTCGACCTGCTAATTTGTTTATTTATTTGCTCGTTTTTTTTTTGTTTTTTTTTGCTTGCTTGCATTGTTCATTTACGAGTTTACTGCTGTTTTACATCCTTCTGCCAAGTGCTTTATTAACGTTTAACAACTAAAACTGTTCACAGGAAAGACACATCAGTTCTACATCTAGTCGACCTGCTAATGGTAGCTGCGATGGGTCCCCCTGGAGGAGGAAGAAATGAAATCACACCAAGATTCCTGTCTCATTTTAACGTCATATCTATCGACTCGTTCAGCGTCAACACCATGAAAAATATCTTCTCGATCATCATGGATTGGCACTTCAACCGAGGGTTTGAAAATCAACTACGCCGCTTTTCCAAGGTATCTAATAACTTATTTACATTATTTGATAAAAAGTTCCGAAGAATAATTTTTCCATGCAGCAATTCCAATAGTACTCCTCGTTTATGATAAAGATATACCACATCAGGCACTTACAATCATGAGAGATGGTTAGTATGAGATTTAGACACCTAAGATGATCATTGCCAGGGTGTTTACTTCCTCAGTGGTTCTTTTACGTCTCTTTGATATCGGTTAGTGATTTTGAAGTGTGAAGAGACGATACCGCTATTTTATTTAGGAATCCGAGCCTCTTGAAAGTCTAACCATTCGTAAATGGCACTTCGAAGGCCTTCAACACTTTCTCTCAGTTAATAATTGATATCGTTCCCCGCTGACCATGAATATTGTTTTTAGATAATGATAAGCGCCACCATAGAGGTGTACAATCAAGCTATCTCGAGTTTTTTACCAACGCCTTCCAAGTCACACTATGTGTTTAACCTCAGGGATTTCTCTCGTGTGGTGCAGGTTAGTAGTTTAACAAAAGCAGCGATTTCCGACCGAGTTCTTTCTAGGATTTTAGCTGAACTAAATAGGACACTGCGTGATAGTACTGTTTTTCGTATTTGATTGTACAGTGATTTCTCTATTAAAAGAAATATTCTTTATTAAGCTGTTCCCTTAGAGTGGTTTTACTTGCCCGTGAAATAGTTAGTACATGAATGAAATTTTTTTTGTTTCCTTTGACTCTTACAACAAGTAATTTTTGTTTTAGCACGGGTTATATTCATTTTGAAGACACCCTTTATTAAACGGACAGCAAGTTGCACCAGGGAGTGGGATCTCTTTTCGAAATGGTGGCTTTTAGCCAATCAGAACGCTCCATTCTCGATTATTTATTCAGTATCATCTCAATCTTCCATCACCACGGTCTCCACATTTTGCTTCTATTTATACTGTAAAACACTGAACCTCTATTCAGTGTACACCAGGCAAAGTCCCAAAGGTATTCTCTTAATTAGTGGTACGTGCAACAGCATAATACTGACAATGTTGTTGTAATGATATTGACAGGGCATTCTCCTGTTCCCTGGGGTGTGTGCTACTGATAGTGGGAAGATCATTCGTTTATGGGTCCACGAGGTGTACCGTGTGTTCTATGACAGGCTAGTGGACAGGCAGGACAGGGAGTGCTTCTTTGAGATCGTCAAGGTAAACTCAAAAACGACCTTGAAATACTCCCACAAAGAATATCTTGATATCTGCATCAGTGACAACAAAGCAACAGTATAAACAACAACAACAGCAACCATTACAATAGTAGCAAAAACAGCAGCAACAACAAGCGCAACACTAACGAAAAACAGGATCAGTAAAAACCACCAATGGATGCAACATATACAACGACAACATAAATAGATTGCAATTTGTCTTCTTAACTTGAATTAATTTCAATTCCAGAATGTGGTAGGGAACGAGTTCAAAGAGAAAATTAACACCGTTTTTCACCATCTTGTTGAACGAGGTAGTCAAGTAACTGACGACACCTTAAGGAGGTATGAGAAAGAGGATCAGCAAGATCTTATAGCTAAAATTCTTTAGTCATCTTCAACACCCTCCTCCCACCCCATCCCTACACCTACCTCTTCCCACCCACCAAGCTCCCCCACACCATCACTGCCAACCCACTTTACTTTCCACCCACACCACCACCACCACCACCAACTTACAACCCACCCACACCACCATCAATATCACCAACCCACCCATACAACCATTCGCAACTCATCCACACCAACCTAACCACACTACTATTATCAACCAACCAACCCACCCATACCAACTCACCCACACCACCATCACCAACCAATCCACATTACCCCAAACACACCATTACCAACCCACCCACACCAACTCACCCACACCACCATCACCATTACCAACCCACCCACTCCACCATCACCTACTCACCCACCAATCCACCAACCTCAGAATTTGCCGTGTTTCGCTCTAAAACATGACTGGCTCCATTCTATTTTGTAGTTTATTTTTTGGAGACTTCTTGGACCGTAAAGCAAACCCACGACTTTACAACGAGATCCAAGACATGGATGAACTCAGCCAGGTCAGTAGATAACTAAAGAGAGAGAGATGAGACCTCGTAGTTTATCACACTTCTAATACACGCGTTTTGTGTCCTCGTATACCCAGGCTATGGAGGTGTATCTCGAGGACTATAATATTTCCTGCAAGGCACCTATGGATCTGGTCATGTTTAAGTTCGCCATCGAGCATGTGTCCCGCATTTGTCGTGTTCTCAGACAACCCAATGGACACGCCCTTCTTGTAGGTCTGTACATCACCTTCACTTATGCATTAGATTCACTACTTTCTTAAATAACAAAAAAATGCGTCCGTCCATCCATCCATCATTCATCATTTTAATATGATAATGATGATGATGATGATGATAATAATAATATTAATAATAATAATAAACTTTGTTTATAGAGGATAACACTTGACAGTAATTTTTTAACTGATAAACTCGTGGTCCTCGTTTAACGTCTCTAGTTAATTAGGGACGGGACCGCCATTAACTTGATCATCCGAGCCACGTGAAGGTCTAACCATTTTTAGATGTAATTACGAAGGTAGCACCTCTCCTCAGTTATTTTAAGACCCTGAAGGCTGGTTCGGCCGAGGCTTGAACTTTTACCTCCCACACAACAGACCGACGCTCTTACCGACTGAGCTAACTGGGTGCCTAGATAAATATATCATCCATCCATCCATCATTTTCAACGCAAGGTTTCACTCATTCAATACAGGTATTGGTGGTTCAGGACGTGCCAGTGCTACAAAGCTCGCAGCATTCATGTCAGACTACGAGCTTTTCCAAATTGAGATCACCAAGAACTACACTTTCTTGGATTGGCGAGAAGACGTCAAGAGAATGTTAAGAAAGGCTGGTTACGAGGGCGTGTCTACCGTCTTCCTGTTTGGTGATCATCAGATAAAGGTTCCAATCCCATTCTCATGTTTTTCATTTTCGTTTCGTTTGTACTTCCACCTTCATACTAGTTTCTATCAAGGGTGTAGTTTAACCGCTTGTCTTATGTCTGCAGGATGAAGCATTTCTTGAAGATGTGAACATGATTCTTAATACTGGGGACGTACCGAATATTTATGAACATGACGAGAAAGCTGAAATCATTGAAAAGGTTTGGAAACAAGTATTGCTCTTTAACGGAGCTGGTGTCTAGCTAGTTTCTAGTCAGTCAGTCACTCGATTGCTGCCTGTCTGTGCCTACATTTCTGTCAGTCAGTCTATTTGCCTTGCATACTTCTATACTTTACTTTACTTTATATAATTTGTAATCACAAGGACTATATATATTTTCCTTCCTCAGATGCAATCAATCGTCCAGGAACGTAACCTCAAAGTAGATTCCAGTCCCCTCGCAATGTACAATTTCTTCATCGAGCGAGTTCGTCGTAACCTACACGTGGTCCTCACCATGAGTCCTATCGGCGACGCCTTCAGGAACAGACTTCGAATGTTCCCGTCACTCATCAACTGCTGTACCATTGATTGGTTCCAGGTATCGTATTTGATCAATGCTTTATTTATCCTTATTATTCTCATTAGTTATCATTTGTTCTGTTGCATGGAATCCATTCCATCTTTCCATTCTTTTATTTTTCTTACACAGCTTCCTGTTTTGCTGATTCTGTATCTTTTTACCCTCCAATTCAGTATCTACTATACGTACAATCTTTCTTTTTATTTTTTGTTTTTAATTTCAATTCTATTATCTTTTATTTCTTATCTCTTTCTTCAAGGCATGGCCAGAGGATGCACTGGAAATGGTGGCCAACAAGTTCCTGGACGAAGTCGAGATGTCACTAGAAGTACGGAAGGAATGTGTTTCTGTGTGTAAACATTTCCATCAGAGCGTGCTATGTGAATCCGAAAGGTGAGTGGTGAAATCGTCCTTGTTTTGAAGGGTAGCACTTAATAGCAGGCGGCTTACAAACCTGTGGCTCTCATTCATGATGGCATTGGAATTTATAGAATTGTTTTCTCGCGGAGGAAGGTAAACCGGAGGAAAACTTTTGAAGCACATTAGAGGAACAATAACCAACTGCATGTGCTCACATAAGATGACAGGTCTGAGCACCTAACTCGTGAGAGCCGGTGTATGTGCAGCGCACACCACCCTCGCTCCCCAAGCTACCAAAGTTATAACTAACCTTTATTATTATCATCATACATCAGAAAACATGTAGAATGGTTGGCAAATGGCTTCCATTTTTAGAAATACCCAATAAAAACACTTGACGTCCCTTGGTATTCAATCACAATCATTGAATCCGGAAGCTATTTCATAGCAGGGGTTTCCTCTAAAAATTGCTACGGCGTCTTACTTTCCGAAGTAGTAAAATATGTTTCCTTAGCGTTCTTACTCCTTGTTCTTAGGTATTACAACATCCTTCGACGTCATAACTACGTCACACCTACGTCATATCTAGAGCTGATCAGGACTTTCAAGTCACTTCTAGAGAATAAGAGGCTTCAGATTTTGACGATGAAAAGTCGGTACCTGAAGGGTCTTCAAAAACTGGACTTCGCCTCCTCTCAGGTTGGTTAAGTAAAACTTTATATATCTTCGTCTTTTGTTCCATCTCCTTGTCATAATTTTTTTTTTCGTAGCTGGTAATATTGCTGCTAAAATGAATTGTTACCCGAGTGGCTGCTGCTGCTGTTGTTATTGTTGCTATTTTTACTGCAATCGCTGTTGTTGTCGCGTTGCTACTGTTGTTGCTGTTGATTCTGCTGCTGTTGTTGCTGCTGTTGTTGTCGCGATGCTACTATTGTTGCTGTTGATTCTGCTGCTGTTGTTGCTGCTGTTGTTGCTGCTGCTGTTGTTGTTGTTGCTACTATTGTTGCTGTTGATTCTGCTGCTGTTGTTGCTGCTGTTGTTGTCGCGATGCTACTATTGTTGCTGTTGATTCTGCTGCTGTTGTTGCTGCTGTTGTTGCTGCTGCTGTTGTTGTTGTTGCTACTATTGTTGCTGTTGATTCTGCTGCTGTTGTTGCTGCTGTTGTTGCTGCTGTTGTTGTTGTTGTTGCTACTGTTGTTGCTGTTGATTCTGCTGCTGTTGTTGCTGCTGTTGTTGCTGCTGTTGTTATAGCTTTTTGTTTCTATTCTGGTCCTGGTGCTGGTGGTATCCTCGTATCGTTTTTTGCTGCTGTGATTCTGCTGTTATGCTTCTTTTGTTGCTGCCGTTTTTGTTATTGCTGCTGCTGTTGCTGCTGTTGTTGTTGTTGCTGCCTTCGTTGTTGCTGTCGTTGTTGTTGTAAACTTTCAACATATCGGGCTGTGTTTTCTTCACAGGTCGCGATAATGCAACAAGAATTAAAAGAACTACAACCAGAGTTGATCCAGACCAGTAAAGAAACAGAAGACCTCATAAAAGTCATTGCTGAAGAAACATCAGAAGTGGAAGAAAAGAAAAAAGTAAGCAAAGTTTCTTATCAAAGGCCCACGAACGGCTCTGTCAGTGTAAACTAAGTGTATACTTAGTCATTAGCATATCAGTGTTTGTAACCTATGACATATTGTGACCTATGACCCTGTTTGATTGCAGTTGGTGGAAGCAGACGAAGCCGTTGCCAATGAAGCAGCAAATGCTTCCCAATCAATAAAGGTATTGTGGTATCTGTTAAATGTCTGATGTCAACGATACATGATGATACATCATGATGATGATACATGATGATACATGATACATGATGATACATGATGATGATACATGATGATGGAGATACATGATGATGGTGATACATGATGATGATACATGATGATGATGATACATGATGATACATGATGATGATACATGATGATGATACATGATGATGATACATGATGATGATACATGATGATGATGATACATGATACATGATGATGATACATGATACATGATACATGATGATGATACGTGATGGTGATGATACATGATGATGATGATGATACATGATATATATGATACATGACATGATACATGACAATGATACATGATGATGATTCATTATTGTGATGAAGCATGATAATGACACATTATGATGCATGATACAAAACTAAGGTCAAACATTACTCTTAACCAGGACGAGTGTGAAGAGCAGCTTGCTGTAGCCATGCCTGCACTCAACGCCGCTATAGCAGCTCTAGATACTCTCAAGCAGCAGGACATCTCGCTGGTGAAATCCATGGCGAATCCGCCAGCAGGTGTTCGTATGGTCATGGAGGCTGTCTGTATTCTCAAGGTACGTGACGCTATCGCCTCCAGACAATATTCTGCTCTATATTTGGTTTCCATCAGGAATAGGTCATGCTAGACAGTTTGTCATTCTGTACAATCTCGTACTCAGAGCCTGCGTTTCTTCTAGCCCGGTTATTCGCCGCAGGCCAGACGAAACACAGGCTCTGGATACGAGGTTGCATTCTCTATGAAGGCATAGAAAATGCGCGCGCATGCTGTGTGCCGGTATACTGAAAAAGGCGGGGATTGTCAAAAAAACAACAACAAAAACAACAATTCGTTCGCGTTCTGTTCGGTATATCAGGCGTTTGATGATAAAATTTGTCTATCTATCGGACAATCCAGTTAAACTAATTGTTGAAATTAATGGTACATTTCAATCACAATGGCAATGTTTATAAACATTTATGTCCGTGCTACTCCGTAAACTGCATGGTTCTGAAATAGATTTAGTCAGAGAGATCGGAAAATCTGAAAGTCGGCCATGTGCAACCACCGCGTAAAACCTTGGCATAGTTAGCTGAACATATACTCCTTGAAAAATCATTTTTGGGTCCTTGTATACTCCTTGAATAGTCCTTGAATTTTAGGTGGCTACCTAACCCAGCACAAACCCTGACCTATTCAAACGCGGAATTTAGGTTATATATATTATATTCTGGTTAGTTGTTCAAAGCTGGATTAGCGCTAATCCAGGATTAACTCTATAGGTCTTATTAAGAGTTAACCCAGGATTAGCACTATTCGAGCTTTGAACAATTGGGCCCTGAAGCAGAAATGTTTCAGAAATGTAACATAGCTGGATGGAGCACGATGATATAACATCCCTTTCAGCTTATGATTGTTTGTTTTCATTCTTAGGGCGTCAAACCAGATAAGAAAGTTGTGGACGGAAAGCAAACCGAAGATTACTGGGCTTCGTCCAAAAGGGTAACAAGCTTTTATAGATATAACCCATGCCAGAAAACAAGGTTTCGGGGAGGGGTAAGGCACTTATTTCTTTCATGGGGACTGGTACACGCTCTTGAAACGTTTTAGAGGCTTCAAAGTTATTTACATAATCACATAATGATGCTTTGCTTTTCTTTTCTTTTCTCTTCTCTTCTCTTCTCTTCTCTTCTCTTTTCTCTTCTCTTCTCTTCTTTTCTCTTCTCTTCTCTTCTCTTCTCTTCTCTTTTCTTCTCTTCTTTTCTCTTTTTTTCTTTTCTTTTGTTTGTTTGTTTGTTCTAATGCAACTGATCATGAATTCGATCCATTATTTTTGGATTTTGGATTCCCTGACACAAGATGCACCACAAGATGCAATTAGAGTGCTTTATCTGTTTAGCTTTCCAATTTCCATCACTTCATTTCAGCTCCTTGGTGACCTGAAGTTCCTTAGAGCAGCTTAAAGTCTTCGACAAGGACAACATTCCACTAGCATCCATGAGGAAAATCCGTGAGAAGTACGTTAGTAATCCTGACTTCCATCCGTCACTGATCAAGAATGTGTCGTCTGCATGTGAAGGGCTGTGTAGCTGGGTTAGGGCTATTGAGGTCTATGATAGGGTAGCCAAGGTAAGATACTATACAAAATACTTATTATTCATGCTGTTTAGTTCTCATATAGAGAAAAGGACTTGTCATCTTCGTTGTTGTCGTTGTTATTGGTGTTTTGTTGCTTTGCAGTTTTTTATGTTATTAGGCAGATTAAGATTCCTATTTTTCCTTCTCGCAAACGGCAAACGTGACCACGTTTTCATCGTTTCCCTACACTTCACTTTACCTCTTGCAAACCTTCTCGACAAAGACAAGTATTCTTTCGTTTATCTGCTACTTGAAGATATTTGTGATTCCTTTTCACTAATTTTAACGATTTTTTAATGGTCATCTGACGTTTCACGTTTGCCATAAACGAGAATTAAACTCTTTATTGCTGCGTTGCTTTTGTTAGTTCTTTTGTTGTTCCTGCTGTTGCTGTCTCTGCTGTTGTTCTTGTTAATAGTGCGTTTCATCTGTTGTTGTTGTCGCTATCGTTGCTGTTACTGTTGTTGCTGCATTTGTTCCTTCGATTCGTTCTTGATGATGTGTTTCATCTGCCGTTTGTGCCATCGACGCCTTCGTCTTCGTCGTTGATGTTGATGTTGTTTCTTCGATATCTTGTTGATGATGTTGTGTTTCATCCGTCGTTAGTGCAATCTACCCCTTCGTCTTCGTTGTTGGTGTTGGTGTTGGTGTTGTTTCTTCGATATTTTGTCGATGATGTTGTGTTTCATTTACCCTTAGTACCATCATCTGTTCTTGTTGATGTTATATTTCTGATGTTGTTATTATTACTTCTGCTGTTCTTGCCACCAATGTTGTTGTTGTTCTTACTTTTTTTTTTCGTTGTCGTTTAAAACCATTGTCTTCTCTCAGCTTGTAGCACCCAAGAGGAAACGCCTTGCAGAAGCAGAAGCGGTCCTTGAACAGCAAATGGCAAACCTGAACGAGAAAAGGGCAAAACTTAAAACTGTAATGGACAAACTGGAGAACTTGAACGACGACTACAAGGCCAAGATAAACAAGAAAAGGGTATAAGCATTATCAAAAGAATTCATTTTATAATTATAAAATATTGAACATCATAATAAAAACAAAATGTAAAAGGATTACTTTTATTTCATTCCTTCCTTTATTATTTCAATCCTTGCTTCCTTTCTGCCTTCCCCTCTTCCTTTTATTCCTCCTCCTTCCCTCCCTCCTTCCCTCCCTCCCTCTCTCCTTTCCTTCCTTCCTTCGTTCCTTCACCGTTTCTTTCCTTCTATTCCAGGAGTTGGAAAGAAACATTGAGCTGTGTTCCAAGAAACTCCTCAGAGCAGAGAAGCTCCTTAGCGGTCTTGGCGGTGAAAGAACAAGATGGACCCAAGTATGATTCATTGACAACTGATAATTAATAATCCAATAATAAACTAATGAATTTATCACCCTCATTAGGTTGCCAAAGAGCTTGAAGAGACGTACACCAACATAGTTGGAGATGTGTTATTATCTGGGGGAATCGTGGCGTATCTTGGACCCTTTACAGTTGACTTCAGAAAAGTGAGTCACTAGTACGCAGTAAAACGTTTCTACGCACGCTCAAAACGTTCGTGACAACAAAGCATCGAGAACAACACTGATCACTCTCTACCCCAGACCCCTATCATTCTTACTGTGCATGTGTGCTCTACAAAAGGCCGGGTCCAGAGTGGACGATGATTCTGGAAATGATAAGTGTTCGCAAAATTTCCCATCACAGCATGTAAAGAAATATTTGGTCACTTTATGTAAATATGGAAATGTCAGCGCTTATTTTGCAGTACTGGTGATATTTTTCCCCATATGTATTTACCTTTGCCATAATTGATGAACGGGTTTCCCGTTTCCCGTCAACTTTTTTAACATGCGCATAACCTTTTATCAAAGACCATTTTTGCGGGAAAAAAGGTCGACTCAGTTGACGATAGGCTTTCTTATCCTGAAAAAATTCAGCAATTCTTCACTTAGATCTGGGGAAAAAAATTAAATCATAGAATGTACTTTAAAATAAATGTATTTTGTTCTTTGCAGGACGTGATTAAAGAATGGTGGAACTTGTGCAGAGAGAAAAACATTCCTGTTTCTGATAACTTTTCTCTGTCTTCGACCCTTGGGGACCCTTTGGTAACACGGTCCTGGCATATCGCTGGGCTTCCTGTGGACAAGTAAGGATCAAAATGGCAGAAGATGAGAAAGATAGCAAGTTGAATTTGATCATTATCTTCTTCCGTCCTTCGTTCATTCCTTCGTTCCTTCATTCCTTTCTTCATTCCTTCGTTCCTTCGTTCCTTCGTTCCTTCGTTCCTCCCTCAGCCCTTCCTATAGATCCCTCACTTTATTCCTTTATTCCAGTCTATTTTTTTCATTTTTCATTATCTTTGCGGTTCGTTTTCTTTATCTATTTGGGGTTTTTTTTATCTGCTTCTCTAGTTTTCCATTTTCTTTTAATTTACGAATTTTTCTTATTATTCTTTATTTTATTCATTTTTACATTTCTATTTTATTTCAATTTTCCCCCCTTTTTTCTCCCAGTTTCTCGATCGACAACGCGATCATAGTATCGAATGCACGGCGGTGGCCTCTCATGATCGACCCCCAAGGGCAAGCCAACAAATGGATCAAAAACATGGAAAAACCAAACAAACTGCAAGTTATCAAGTTATCAGATGCAAACTACGTGAGAACTCTTGAAAATAGCATCCAGGTATAATAGCTAGCAAGTCTGCGCCAAAAAAAAACAACCCTCTTTAAAAATCGAAGTCAGGGCACTGCTAACTCACAGATCAAATTAGAATTTAGCGTGTTAGATTTTGTGGATAATGGAAAACCGGAGAACCTGGAGTAAATCCTTGAATTAGGGGAGAGACCTTATAAACTATACTCACAGGTGATCGGCAAATCTTGGTGAGAGACGAGTGTTCCACGGTTACGATACCCGTGATTCCACACGAAAATGTCTCAAGGTTATTATTATTATTATTATTATTATTATTTTGTTTTTATTATTATTATTTTTTTTTTTTACGGATTCTCTTGAATAAATCTTTTTGTCTGTTTTAATATTAATAGTTCGGAACTCCTGTTCTACTGGAGAACGTGGGTGAAGAGTTGGACCCACTGTTAGAACCACTGCTGATTAGACAAACATTTAAACAGGTACGTATAAAGAGAACTGACATAAACTAGTGAGTATAAGCCATGTTGGAGGTCAAAGGAGTTACTGGCAAAATCATTAACATACCTCCAATATGGCGGCTTTTGCATCACTAATTATCCTAGAAAATATAAGCCAGTGAACGTTAATCGATGGCTCCGGGGCGACATTTTGGTACTAAGTTGCATGACAAGAGACTAGCGTCTAAAATATTTTGCATTCCTCCAATATGGCGGGTATTAATCTGGTTTTGTGGTAATCATATCTTAGTTAAGTGGTATTTTAGCGGTGGGTATGGTAATGGTGGTAGAAGTAGTATTCTTGTATACTGATGTTGTAAACTTGATATTTTATTGATTTTTCTTTGGTGTCTAGGGTGGTTTGGAGTATTTGCGCATGGGTGACCACGTGGTGGAGTTCAGCAAGGTAAGTAGACCTACATCAATCAGTTCATGAATATAAACTTCCATTTATAATATCGTGTTTAATTTTCTTCATTGTAGGATTTCCGTTTTTACATCACTACACGACAACGTAATCCTCACTATCTGCCTGAAGTTACCATCAAGGTACGTATTTTAATATCTCTGGACTCTGGACTCTGGACTCTGGACTCTGGACTCTGGACTCTGGACTCTGGACTCTGGACTCTGGACTCTGGACTCTGGACTCTGGACTCTGGACTCTGGACTCTGGACTCTGGACTCTGGACTCTGGACTCTGGACTCTGGACTCTGGACTCTGGACTCTGGACTCTGGACTCTGGACTCTGGACTCTGGACTCTGGACTCTGGACTCTGGACTCTGGACTCTGGACTCTGGACTCTGGACTCTGGACTCTGGACTCTGGACTCTGGACTCTGGACTCTGGACTCTGAATTTTCATATTCTGCGATCTAGATGACGTATTTCGTATTCCATATTTTTCATTCAATTTTTTTCTTAAAAATTAATCTTTCCCACTTCCTTTGTTCGTCTGTTCTTAAATGGCCCTTTATCTCCAGGTAACCTTGCTTAATTTTATGATCACTCCTCTCGGTCTTGAGGATCAGTTACTCGGTATTGTCGCGGCCAAAGAAAAACCTGAGTTGGAAGAAAAAAAGAATGAGCTGATCCTGGAGAGTGCTAAGAATAAGAAACAGGTAAAGAATTAAAGATAATAATTTCCTTAAGATATTTCTTCTAAAGTTAAACGTAAATTTTGTATTGGCCATTTCAATAAAGAAACTCAGTTCGTAATTACTTTAAATATGTTATCTCCGCTTTTAAACGCACATGACGGGCAGGTTCAAAATGGCTGCCACTTTGAGGCAATAGCCAAATTCCGAAATATGCTTCGCTTGTCACGCACAAAGGTTTCGATGCTTGGCTTCGTGCATAATGCTCAGTTATTCGTGATAAGAGTAAAGAATAAATTTAATATCGCACGTAGCCTTGTACTAAAACCTTTGTGTGTGACAAGCGAAGCATATCTCGGAAGTGGATCATTTCTTTTTAAATATAAACAAGCTCCAAAAATAGGATGTACATACTAAATCACTAGCTTCGTTAATCTTAATGTCACTTAATGGTTTCAGTTAAAAGATATTGAAGACAAGATTCTAGAGGTTTTATCAACCAGTGAAGGAAATATCCTCGAAGATGAGACAGCGATAGAGGTCAGACACTATTGAGCTGCTAAGAAGTTTGTTTATGTTAGTAATGTAATACACTTCTTTCGCACAGGTTTTGTCGTCCAGTAAAAAGCTCTCACAGGAAATATCTGAAAAGCAGGAAATTGCCTCGAAGACCGAGATGGAGATCGATGAAACGAGAGGAGGCTACAAACCGGTGAGATGTTCTTCTTTCCTGTCCTCCCTTCTTTCTTTCGTTCCTCACATTCTGCAATTCCTTCCTTCCCTTCCTTCCTTCCTTCCTTCCTTCCTCCCTCCCTCCCTCCCTCCCTTCCTCCCTTCCTCCCTTCCTTCCCTTCCTCCCTTCCTCCCTCCCTCCCTCCCGCCCTTCCTTCCTTCGTTCCTTCGTTCCTTCCTTCCCTTCCTTCCTTCTCTCCTCCTTCCTTCTTTCTTTCCTTTCTTTCTTCCTTCCTTTCTTCCTACTTTCTTTCCTTTCTTTCTTTCTTTCCTTTTTCTTTCCTTTCTTTCTTTCCTTTCTTTCTTTCCTTACTTTCCTTTCTTTCTTTCTTTCCTTTCTTTCTTTCCTTTCTTTCATTTATTTATTGATCATCCTTTTCTTTCAGGTGGCCAACCATTCCTCCATCCTGTTTTTCACCATTTCTTCCATGGCGAACATCGAGCCCATGTACCAGTATTCACTAACGTGGTTTATCAACCTATACCTTCAGGTAGGTAGGGTATATCAAATTATACACCATGGTACTAAGGCATGCCTCCAGCAGGTTGTCCACAATTCATTACGTTTATTTGGTTTTCTAGTCTATCAACAATAGCGAACGCTCGTCTGATCTCAACCAAAGGATACGAAATCTCAACGACCACTTCACCTACAGGTATGTTCTTAACAACCATTGATAAATATGTAATAAATCTCAAGCTGTCCCACATCCTACTACAAGTCTTCATTAGTAGAATGGGTGCTGGTCACGTCATTTATTATTATATTATTGTTATTAGTATTACTATTGTTATTATTATTATTATTATTATTATTATTATTATTATCATCATCATCCCCCAGAGTCCTGTCATTACTGCGCATGTCCAACAAAATGCCGTGCATGCGCAGTAAGAATCACAGTCAAAAGTTTTCTTCCCCTTGTCTTATGTTGTACTAGTTTCAATACTCCATCCTTTCCTTATATTCCTTCTCCTCCCTTTCTTTCCCAGTGTTTACATTAATGTATGTCGGTCGCTGTTCGAGAAGGACAAACTACTCTTCTCGTTCTTGCTCTGTGTTGGTATTCTTCAAGGAAGGTAAATTAATAATCAAATAGAATAGGAGTCAAGGGTTGTGCAGCAATAGTGAACTAACTTCTCATCTCCGGAGCCTCGGGATTAATTCGTAGATATCACATATGTGTAGAGTTTGTTAGGTCTCTCCCTCGATTCGAGAATTTTTCTCTGCATTCTCTGGTTTTCCTGCTTCCACAAAACCTAACATACTAAATACCAATTCTATCGTGTCTTGGTTACTAAGGGTATAAATAAAACTTTTGAATTTTCGATATCTAGCAAAATAAAAACTGTTGTCTTTTGCCCCTTTAAACTCACTCGGAAGTACTCCATTTCGAGGCTGCTGGGGCGAAAAACTTTTGCTGCGAACAACATTGACATCTTTCTAAAAACCTTACATACTTATAATGATTTTTCTATTAGTGGCAAACTAGACGAACAAGAGTGGCGATTCTTGCTGACGGGCGGGATAGCTTTGGAATGCAAGTTTCCAAACCCCACTCCGGAATGGCTGACCGATAAATCCTGGGCTGAGCTGGTCCGTTGTTCTGATCTTCCTGCTTTCAAAGGCCTCATGGAACACTTCACCGAGAATGTAAGAATACTTTTAAAAATAAATTCCTCTCCTCTCTAATGCTAATGAATCTGGGATATGAGGATTTTCCATTCTTAAAATTCGAAATCCTGATGCGCGCTGAAATTAGTTTTGTCGTTGTCGTTATTCTGGTTTTTGACTCAGTTAATTCAGTGTGTCTTGTTGTTGTTGATGTTGTTGTTGATGATGATGATGTTGGTACTGTTGTATATCTGCTCTTACTTTTTTAATTATTGTTAGCTGCTGTGATGGTTGTGGTGGTGATGATGATGATGATGATGTTGATGCTGTCACTTCAATTTAAAGCGTAATAAGACACCTATAAACAATTTCGAGATTATCATCGCTTCTCAATAACACGCGTAGAACAATTTGCCGTCAAGAAAAGATAGGGTTTTGGTGGATGTCAATCAAAGTGTTTCCATGACGTTTCTATGTGATGTCATGGAAACACTTTGATTGACGTCTACCTAAACCTTCTTCGTCGCAACGACGATTCCGCGCGTGCTATCGAGAAACAGTGTAATATGAAATGTGTTGAGACTTCAGTGATATTT
Source organism: Actinia equina (assembly GCA_011057435.1). Lineage (NCBI taxonomy): Eukaryota > Metazoa > Cnidaria > Anthozoa > Actiniaria > Actiniidae > Actinia > Actinia equina. The sequence continues at coordinate 989,770 of WHPX01000954.1, read as the reverse complement.
ATGTTTTTCTTTGTAGCTTTCAGATTGGAAGACATTTTACGACTCAGCCAATCCTAACAGTGAGCCACTACCAGAGCCGTGGGTGGATGACTTGAATAGACTAGAGCAGTTGATCATCCTCAGGTGCTTACGACCTGACAAGGTACGTCTATAGATCGTGGCGTATGAGATCAAATGCTTGTATGTATGCACCTAGCTATCTTTCTTGGGTCTTTCTTGGTGTAACAAGCTTTATTGCATTCTGGTTACGGTTTTTGTTTTTTTTATCTTCGTGTTTCGGTAGCCTCGCAACATCAAGAAAAAAATAACTGAAAGCCAGTTTGACCAGTTTTTGTAACGTATTTTCAGGTAACAGTAGCAGTAAACGAATTCATTGTATACCACATGGAAGAGAAATACATCGAACCGCCACCGCTAGACCTGGCGAGATGTTACGAGGACTCAGACTGCTGCGTACCGCTGATCTTCGTGTTGTCACCCGGCGCAGATCCCATGGCAAGTTTGATCAAGTTTGCAGAAGATCTGGGCGTTGGTAGAACACACCTTCAGACGGTGTCTTTAGGTCAGGGTCAAGGACCCGTGGCAGGAAAACTGATCAATAATGTAAGGATGATAATCAATAAGAGTATTTATTATATAATACACGTTAACGCGCGAAATCGTCGATGCGACAAAATAGGTGTGCTCATCAATCGATTTGTTACCATGACAACAAGGGCACTTGAGTAAAGAATGTCATGAAAACACATTGGCTGACGTCATCCAAGACTAAATTTCTATTGTGGCGACGGCAAATTCTACTCTTAGGCCCGTGCTATTGAGAACGACTGTAAAAGTCAGTGTAAGAAATCTTTAGTTTTAAACCTCCCCTAATTTCCCCTGAAAGACCAAGTCATGTTTCCAAGGTCAGTTCATGATCAGTTCATGCGCAGTCCACTCTCGACTTATAGAAGCAATGGCTTCGTGTTCATCAAGCAAATGAAACCTTCTTCTCTAAAATATCTTGGATGCCAGGCTAACATGAAAATGCAAAAGAAATCACACTTTTTCTCAATGGAATTGACTGTTTTCTCGAGGTTGCGTGTGCATCCAACTTGACGCGCCACAAAACTGAAAAATGCAAATTCAGTAAAATTGAGAAGACAGTTTTATATTCACAGAGGAGAATAATCGATTTTATGAAATTCTTATCTAAAATTCTTATCTCTGTTGTCGTGGCCTGTCAAGTTCCTTAAATTTAGATGCGCCACGCAACAGTCAGACTGGCATTCAAAATTATTTTAGAGAAGGATCCATTATAGAATGGACTATATTAAAACAAGCAAAGATTTGTCCACCTTAGATAAGAGATTCTACTCATATAACAAATAATTACGCGTTGTGTTTCAGGCCCTCACGGATGGTGACTGGGTCGTGCTACAGAATTGTCACCTAGCAACATCATGGCTTCCTTTACTCGAGAAGATCTGCGAAGAGGTAATCAAATCAATCAATGAAATTAGAAGCATGTTGAGTGCACGTGGTGCGATGGAAAAAAAGGAACCAAATGCCCATCTACGGCATTCAAATTTTATCCATACCCTGAAACAACCTCTGGGCTGATCAAAGTCAGGGTATGGCTAAGTCACAGATCGAACCCTGAAACCGCCTCTGGGCTGATCAAAGTCAGGGCATGGCTAAGTCACAGATCGAACCCTTAAACAACCTCTGGGCTGATCTAAGTTAGGGCAAGGCTAACTCACAGATTGAACCCTGGGCTGATCTAAGTCAGGGCATGGATAACTCACAGATAGAACCCTGAAACAACCTCTGGGCTGATCTATGTCAGGGCACGCCTAATTCACAGATCGAATCCTGAAACAACCTCTGGGCTGATCTAAGTTAGGGCAAGGCTAACTCACAGATTGAACCCTGGGCTGATCTAAGTCAGGGCATGGATAACTCACAGATCGAACCCTGAAACAACCTCTGGGCTGATCTAATTTAGGGCAAAGCTAACTCACAGATTGAACCCTGGGCTGATCTAAGTCAGGGCATGGATAACTCACAGATCGAACCCTTAAACAACCTCTGGGCTGATCTATGTCAGGGCACGCCTAACTCACAGATCGAACCCTGAAACAACCTCTGGGCTGATCTAAGTCAGGGCATGGCTAACTCACAGATAAAACCCTGAAACAACCTCTGGGCTGATCAAAGTCAGGGCAAGGCTAACTCACAGATTGAACCCTGGGCTGATCTAAGTCAGGGCATGGATAACTCACAGATAGAACCCTGAAACAACCTCTGAGCTGATCGAAGTCAGGGCACTGCTAACTCACAGATTGAATCAGAGTTTTAGGCTTTGCGGAGAAATGGAAACCGGCGAACCTGGGAAAAATATTGGATTCAAGGGAAAGACCCCCAAAACAATAATAATGATTTGTTCTTATCTATATCATTTCCAGGTCATTATCCCTGAAAGAACGCATAAGAAGTTTCGTTTATGGCTTACCAGTTATCCTACCGACCGATTCCCTGTCTCCATCCTACAAAATGGTGAGTCTAAGAGTTATATATCAACGCGGAAGGGGAGGGGGAGAAGTTAAATACCAAGAGGAATAGACCTTTTCGGCTTGGGCTTAATGTTTTTCGATTTCAGGCCACATCATTCTCTAGAGAATAAGATTCTTTGATGAGTTGTATTCATATTCATGTGCCTCTCATGCGCAACCATTAAAGAAAAGAAATGGTACTCTAGGGAATGGACAAGTGGCCTGAAATGAGAATTGTGCCCAAGTACTCACGTACAATTTCTCGGTAAAATGTTAAATGTTTTATACTTAATCATATCTCTCCAGGTGTCAAGATGACTAACGAACCTCCCAAAGGATTGAGAGCCAATCTACAGCGGTCGTACTTCAGTGATCCAATCTCGGACCCCTACTTTTTTAATGGCTGCAAAAAAACTAAGGTAATTAGCGTTGATATTGAGATCACCTTTTCTTACTAGGAAAACAACTTTTCACTGAGAAGGTATGGTCTCGTTTGTGTAATGTATACAAGAATTTTGTTTGGACGCGAAACAAGCGTTTCGTGCTTTATTGTTTAGAAGCCACTAGAGAGTGGAACCCATTTAAATGTAAAAAGAAACCAGTTGAGTGCTTGGAAACCAGTTGAGTGTTTGGAAACCTCTTGAGTGTTGAAAGTCATTTAGATTAAACAAACCAATTTAAATATATAAAGAAACCACTTGAGTGTTTAGAAGCCATTTTAATGTGTGCGGAACCCATTTTGGTGTTAATGAAACCCATTAATTCGTTCGTACCCAATTCTTTCAGATCTTACTCATATGCATGTACATTTTTGTTGTAGGTTTGGAAAAAGCTTTTATTTGGGTTATGCTTCTTTCATGGTCTTGTTCAAGAGAGACGTAAATTTGGCCCACTTGGTTGGAATATTCCGTATGAATTTAACGAGTCTGACCTCAGGATAAGCGTCAAGCAGCAACAGGTTGGCAATTCTACCCATACCCCCCTTCCCAATTCCACGCTCTATCTTTCCCTCATACGGCATCCCACCCAACTATTTATTCTTCTATTATGTCATCCCATCCAATTAGTTTTTCCATCCATTCCAATATCACTCATCTCTCTCATCTCATCTCTCCCCTTCCACTATCTACCATTCCATATTCGCATCCCACCTAATTCCACTTCCCATCCTCTCATCCATCAACTTTTCCCAATCCAAATTTTTTTCCCTTTCATTCCACTCCAACCTACCCATACATCCTATCTATCCCTCCATGTAATCTTTCCTCTATTTTTCTATTTTTTAGATGTTTATAAACGAATATGATAAAGTTCCACTAGATGCCCTGACATACTTGACCGGTGAATGTAACTATGGAGGGCGTGTCACTGATGATCGCGACAGGTAACATATGAAAAAATATCACACCTTACAGAGAAAGGGATTCTTTTATAAACGAATATGATAAAGTTCTACTAGATGCCCTGACATACTTGACCGGTGAATGTAACTATGGAGGGCGTGTCACTGATGATCGCGACAGGTAACATATGAAAAAATATCACACCTTACAGAGAAAGGGATTCTTTTATAAACGAATATGATAAAGTTCTACTAGATGCCCTGACATACTTGACCGGTGAATGTAACTATGGAGGGCGTGTCACTGATGATCGCGACAGGTAACATATGAAAAAATATCACACCTTACAGAGAAAGGGATTCTTTTATAAACGAATATGATAAAGTTCTACTAGATGCCCTGACATACTTGACCGGTGAATGTAACTATGGAGGGCGTGTCACTGATGATCGCGACAGGTAACATATGAAAAAATATCACACCTTACAGAGAAAGGGATTCTTTTATAAACGAATATGATAAAGTTCCACTAGATGCCCTGACATACTTGACCGGTGAATGTAACTATGGAGGGCGTGTCACTGATGATCGTGACAGGTAACATATGAAAAATGAAAAAATATCACACCTTACAGAGAAAGGGATTCTTTTATAAACGAATATGATAAAGTTCCACTAGATGCCCTGACATACTTGACCGGTGAATGTAACTATGGAGGGCGTGTCACTGATGATCTTGACAGGTAACATATGAAAAAATATCACACCTTACAGAGAAGAGGATTCTCTCATTTTAAACCCCAGATAAGAGATTTGTGCAATGACAGGATTTGTTGTCCAGAGGATAAGATTACTTGTTTTATGTTGTATAAATCGTTGAGAAAAGATTTCGCTTTATTTTAGTGATTTTTGCGAACGGTTGAAGTGGACCCGGAAATACGTCACAACTTAAAAGATCTGTGATTGGTTCAGTGATTGTCGTTTATAACGCACCGTAACCGTACTTTATATATACATTGATGTATTCTGACATACAATAACCATGGTGATGTCATATAGTGATTTTGCGGCTGTGTCTGGTTCAGCGATTTTCGTGTATAACGCACCGTAACCGTGCTTTGTTTATTGACCGACGAATATTTGTTTACAGGCGCTTGATTCTTAGTTTACTCTCGATATTCTACTGTCAAGAAATCATTGATGACGATGATTACGAGTTCTCATCAAGCGGATCCTATTACGCACCGCCCGAGGTGTGTACCACGTGATCTTGTGACGTCACAGCAATATCTCGAACTTAAACCATGAAGTTATGCTTATAATTATCTTTATTTCTGTTTTTAATACTTTTTGTTTCTTCTTTTATTTATAATTTCAAACCATGTGTCATTCTCTTGAAAATAAGATTTTTTTGAGTTGCATTACTGTATTCATGTGTGTTCTCATGCGCAACTGTTAAACAAAGAAGTAATGCTCTAGGGAATGGCACTGGGTATGAATGGGAAAACATTACGCCCAAGGTAAAAGACTCGTTTTTGGCCTTGTACTGAGGTTCCTATGCTTTTTCCTTGATCATGAAAGACTTTAAACATTTTTTTGTTCACCAGGGCTCGTATGACAGCTATCTGGACTACATACGTAGTTTACCACTAACACCACACCCAGAGGTAATAATCTATTTTAAAATCTTTCAGTTCAATTTTTTGTCTGTGTGGCTCATTCAACCACAGGAAGCCCACTTTAGAACAAAAATGAAAGGTGGAAATAGATGAGCAAAACAGCCCTTTTAAAAAAGATGTCTCTCACGATACATGCACTGGAAACTGAATTGCAGAAATACAATCTAAAATCGCTTCCTTTAAATTTGTATAACATTCTTGTACAATAGGCGAGCCAAGATAATAGAGTTATGCAGGCAAACTAGAGCGCGCGATAATCACCCACTCGCGCTCATTTTCCTATTAATTTTCCTCGTGAGTTTTTTCATCTTTCACTTTATCTAAATTGGGCTTCCTGTGTGTCAACCACGATGGATTCGACCGCGATCATTAAAAAATACTGATGTAAATAGTAAATTGAAAACATGCCCTTGTCGGGATCATTATTACCCACCAACCCTGACTTTATATCGTAATTGAGAGAACACAAAAATCCAGGCGAGATTTCTGTGATTTGTTAAAGGTTTCCAACAAAAAGATGCAAGCATATCTGTAAAAAATCATTTTTCTTTTTTAAAAAGACATAATTTCATCAATTTTTAAATTCAATTTGTTTCCCTTTATTAATATTCTATTCTCGTTTAGGTTTTTGGGTTGCACGAGAATGCCGACATAACAAAGAATCAACGAGAAACATTCCAACTTTTTGAAGGAATCTTGCTAACCCTGCCCAGACAGGTATTTTAACATCACATAATTTCCATGTTACAGAATTCTACCTGTTTTATGATCTGAAAATGAATACAGCTTGCGAAATACGGATGGCGTGCACTGCTATCGTACCGCCAGCCAACACAGTGGTTGTGGGTACAGTCCTCAGACCCGCCTTTGTTGATGTTTATCTTTGTTTTGATGGTCTTTTTTACCAGCTGTATTTACTGTTTTTCCGCCCTCCGCAAAACTCTTATTAGCCGAAATAATTTTTTATTAATTTCCAACTTCTGGCTTCCAAGTGAAATTTAAGTCACGTAAATATTCACTATATTTTCTTCGATCTTTACCCTATTCACACTTAAACGTGTTTAGTTAAAAATGAGAAACTAGAAACCTACAATGTAATGAAACTTTCTAAAATATTATCAGAGTAAGACAAAGGATAGTTTACATGCATTATTTCACCAAATATTGTGCAATGTTCGTAGATAGTTTTCCAGATCTGTTTAGTTAAACCACTTTAAAACATGTTTAAGCCTTGGTATCTAATATCAGTATGTATATTATCTTTATTCATTTAGACGTCTAGCGGAGGTAAATCCTCTCAAGAGGTCATTGAAGATCTAGCTGCTGATATTCTGTCCAAGATTCCACCTGATTTTGATATCGAACAAGTTCAGGTATGATCCTGTGTGGCTTTCGCAATAAACGTTGATTGAAACTCTACGACTTATGATGTGATGGGATAGACTTCATTAGCTTGGGCTTATTGTTTTTCCACCTCAAACCACGTGTCATTCGCAAAAGTATAGATTATTTGTTTAACAGTCGCGCATGAGAATATGATGTAAATAAAGAAACGATTCTAAAGGAAATGACTCGTAGTCTGAAATGGGAAAACAATACGCCTTAGCCGAGGAAGTCCATCGTGAATGATGTTAACTTCTATCTATCCATTCTATCAATCACATCCTGCACTCATTGAATACACCAATCCATCCACCTATCTCTTCTTCCTTAACTACTTTCTCTTCGCTTGGTCATTTCTTGCTTTATTCATTTATTATTTTAGAAAAAATACCCCGTGCGCTACGAAGAATCGATGAACACAGTCCTGTTACAAGAAATAATCAGGTTGGTAGGAATACTGCACGAGTCAGACCACAGGGAGCCCTTGTAGCAATATTACACTTTTTTTTCGATCGCTTTTTATATTCCGGCGTGTGTTTTGGAGATCACTGTCTTGTTCTCTAATACAAAAAAAATGATGATGATAACAAAAGCAATTTTTTACATTTTAATTTTTCTTTCAAATCGTTTGCTAAATTGGACTCCTGTTAGAATATCCCATCGCTCAAGAACAGTTCTTAATTCTTATATGTAGCATGTTGTTCACATCAGTCTTATTTCTGACCTATTTCCCGTAGATTCAATCGCCTCACCCAAGTTGTTCGTACAAGCCTACTCAAAATACAAAAGGCTATCAAGGTGCGACATTTCAGTTATTCATTTTGTTAGTTGTAAAACCTCTAACCTCTTAATGTATGCTTTACAAACTGTTGGTTTTATTCAGGGTCTTGTGGTCATGTCATCGGAGCTAGAAGACGTTTTCGGTAGCATGTTGGTAGGCAAGGTGAGTCAGTCAGTCTGTCAGACAGTCAGGTTTTGCTGTATTGCTGGTTTTCAATCATTCCCAAGAGAGTGAAATAACAAGACAAGGCGGCCATGTTGGATGAAATAACAGAAGAGACTAATGACGAGTCTTTTGTTAAATTCATCCAACATGGCGGCTGTGGAAATTATCAATATCATAATAACCCCTTCCAACCTATTCACTTGGAGATGGCAATGACAGGAAGGTAGCTGCAAGGGGGCTGATTAGAATACGACTTAAGGTATCAGGATACCTTTGAGATCACTTTACATTTCGCGCTTAAACGTATTCAAAATGTGACTCAATTTGGAGGATAAAACGATAGAACTGACTACTATTCTTCTGAGAAGTGAATTTTGTAGTATTGTACTTCAACTGTACAAATAATTGCATTAATGAGGGGTCTATCTATAGACCCCTTGAACCAATTCCCAAAGCCGCTAAATTCAAAGGGAAAAACAATGAATTTTTAATTCTCAAGAGAGTAAAATTATATTGTTTTGGCCTCTGAATTGAGCGGTATTGGGAATATCCTGTAAGGGGTCTACAGCCTCCGGTCTTCCGGTCAGAATCATCCTCTCACGTGTTCTTTCATTGTATCGTTAGGTACCCGGTATGTGGGCTGCCAAGTCGTATCCGTCACTCAAACCTCTGGGTAGCTATGTATCCGACCTGGTAGCTCGACTCGTCTTTTTCAAGGTAAAAGTAAGAGCAGGGTTAATATATTGACCTTGCATTTATAATGAGGGTTACAACAAAAATAAAGCCTTATGAATAACAAAGAAAACCGTGTCAATTGAGAAATACCACTCGGTTATTTACCAGTAAGCACCACGCTCTTTTGCAGCCGCTACAAGAAAAGGTGTGTATGGGGGGGGGGGGGGGGGGGGGGTTGCCTGGCATTGTTTAATCAAAGACGGAAGGCGGGGACGATGGGGCCTTACGATACGTACACTGAGAATCCTCTAACCTTCCACTGGTACCTACCCCCACGGGAGAAGGAGGGCTTGAATGTTTCTCACTGTTTTCATTCTAATATATTCAGAAATGGATCGACAATGGCCCCCCTGACGTCTTCTGGATTTCGGGCTTCTATTTTACACAGTCTTTCCTTACAGGTATGGAAAAGGTTATTGCGGTAGCCATGTTGGATGTTTCTTGTCATCCAACATGGCCGACTCATCCAGGTTATCAATCATTAATAATAATAATAAATAATAAACCAATAAATAAATATTGGGATTTAGGCTCTCCTAATTCATCCACTGAATTAATAATTGAATTAGTAATAATTTAATAACTTCTAAAATGCAAAAATCTATATATATATATTCAATGGCGCTATATAACTACTTACAAAATGTATATACAATAATAATAATAATAATAATAGTATTAATAATAATAATAATATTGAATAATCATATTAATAATAATATTAATGTTAAAGTACTACTACGACGAAAATCGCTCAAACTTGGATTTAGCTGAAACTTCCTAAAAATACTCTTTAAAGGTCCAATAATCACTGTATGAAGTGTTTTCTCGATATTCAGGACGAAAGTATGATATTTTTACGATTATTTTTTGGAGTCTGTGACGTCATACACTCAACATCAAACATTGCTACATATATTTCTTTGTATATAAATCCTTAATTTATTTTATTCCTATTAAGCCCAAAGGGTAGCTAATGTGCTTATTTCACATTACTTGTGACTATAATTTATATTTTGGGGTGTTTGGGTATTTCTTTCTCCCTTTACTACTGATATTTTGATCATAAACTACAAAGAAATGTATGGAGCGATGATCGATGTTGAGTGTATGACGTCACAGACTCCAAAAAATAATCGTAAAAATATCATACTTTCGTCCTGAATATCGAGAAAACACTTCATACAGTAATTACTGGACCTTTAAAGAGTATTCTTAGGAATTTTTAGCTGAATCAAAGTTTGAGCGATTTTCGTCGTAGTAGCACTTTAATATTAATAATAATGATGAAATTGAAAGGGAAAACTATTAACAAATGAAAATTAATTCTAATGGTGGTTAATGCAAGAAAGCCCTAGTAAATCAATGTGTCTTGAGTTTCTTCTTAAATGAAGCAATAGCAAGGTCAGTATTCCTGAGGTCGAACTGCATGCAAAGCTTGGGTGCGGCCGACAAAAAAGCACAATCACCCAGGGTATTTCACTTTTTGATTTAATCTTAGGATGGCTTAACATTGTACCATTGTTTATAATATTATAAGAAGTTCTATTATAAAAAACGAAATCTTTAAATGAGATGGATTTTCTTAAATTTATTTCAGGTGCAACACAGAATTACGCGCGCAAGTACAAAATACCTATCGATCACTTGGGGTATGACTTTGAAGTTCTCGACGACAATCAGGAATTAGACTCAAAACCCGTACGTTTTCCCTTTGTGTTGTTACCATATCTTCCTTCCCTTTTTTCCATTACTTCCATCTTACCCCCTTTGTATTCGTTCGTCCGTTCGTTTGCCTGCTTGCCTGCTTGCTTGCTTGCTTACTCTCTTGCCTGCTTGCTTGCTTACTCTCTTGCCTGCTTGCTTGCTCTCTTGCTTCCATCCTTCTTATCCGTTGCGAACGTCATAATTATACTTTTACATCTTCTGTTCAACAGGAAGACGGTGTTTACGTCAAGGGACTATATATGGAAGGTGCTCGATGGGACAGGGACTCAAAGGTATACAATATTTTGTACTGATAGCATTCAGGACCTCCTCTTTCACTTCATATTTTCTTCTCTTTTTTCCTTGCAGGTTATCGGTGAATCGTTACCCAAGATTCTTTACGATTCCGTTCCTTTTGTATCCTTTTATAACTGATAGCCATATGGGATCTCTCAAAAGACTTAAATCTAGCATGCGCATGCGCATGTTTGCATGAGCTTTGTCGTCTGACCAGAAACTCATCAGGGCCGCCATATCTTCATTATAGTAGTGTTTCTGGTCATACGAGATCTGCTTGTTTGTCAGGCGGATTAATTTTATTTGGATATATTTGTCTTGCATGGTTTCATTTGACGTCATTTCCTGTTTCTTGCTGAATATTCATCCACTGAAGGACTTTGATCACAGCTGATTGAAACCTAGTAATAGGCCTCTTACTTTACAACAATTATATATTCCCATGCAGAGCAGACCAATTTGAAGGACAAAGTTGAATGTATTTCAATTTCCATACATACTCATTCTCGATTCGCGTTGTTTTGTCTTCCAAATTCTTATGTACTGGGAATATACTGCAATAGGTCTTTCGAATATCTTATATACTCACGAGATGCATGCTTCTGGAAAGGAAAGAAGGTGAGGGGATGGGGCGAGTATAGCAAAAGTAATCCTTCACACAGGTAACCCAGATCTGGATAAAACCATGTGAAATAGCAAAACTGCAGGAAAAACGGACCTACTCATGCCCAGGTAAGCCGTTCATACAAAGAGTTTCTGTGTAATGTTGGCTTGTTTTTTTTGTTATTCAACATCATTGCAATGCATTATGGATATTTGTATTCTAAGAATAAAATAAAATATCACAGGCGCCCCGATTGGTGGAGCACTGAGTAGGGCTATTCACATAAGTAAATACATAACGCGCGCTTCGATTGGCCAAAAGTCATTTGCGTATATTCATATAAGTCAAAGTATAAAGTGCGCTGCGGTTGGTCTAGAGATGAACATGCGATTGCATGTTTCTATAAAACAAACATAAAGCGCGCCCTGATTGGCCGAACACCTCAATGCTATATATGTGTTCTAGTATAAAATATAAATTAATAATATAAAATAAAAATTAGTTCAGAAAAGTATCGAATTAATTTTGGAACCATTATCCAAACATCTCGGAAAAAAGCGGTATAACCCCATAAAGTTTAAACCAAGCTTGGGCTCATTGTGCATGATGCGAAATATATGGAAACGATACATTCCTCCAACATGGCGACTATGACGCTACACGCACCATTATAAGGACTATCAAGAAGAGACATGTTCCTATATTGGTTGACATGCCCCTAATATGACCCAATGGCTTTGTACCTATATATAGATCCTATATCGTTGGCGTACTAATACATGGTATACAATAAACGATGTTTACCTAAAATGAGTCAATATTGTTTCGCTTTGGTCGTATAACCATCGATATTTGGTCACATGATTCAATATCCGCTGTCTTTATCACAGTTTTACTTCAATTTTGATTGAATTACGTGCACGTTCTCTCTACCACCCAGTATCTGTCATTCAGGCTTCACTAATATCTTATCGTGGTTTATACTTTTTTAAAGTCTACAAAACCAGCGCCCGTCGAGGGATACTTTCCACCACCGGGCATTCAACCAACTATGTTTTGAGTATTGATCTGCCCACATCCTGTGATGAGAAAACATGGATTGTACGAGGCGTAGCAATGCTATGCCAGCTTGATGACTAGCGTCACTATATTTGAAAGCATTCAAGGCAGTTTTGAAGCGATTCTTGTGTTCTGCCAATTTGGATACCAACAGCTTGTGAGGAAAAAGATTTACATTTAGGCGTGGTAGTCAGGAGATGAAAATAAAAAAAGACTAAAACACCATCGCTCGGATTGAAAAGAAATCATTAGAACTAAATATAAATGGTAGGATATTTTAATTGTACAAAATATGAACTAATGTGTTATGACGTCAAGTCAATCACTTTGATTGATTCCTAATTCTCTTAATTTCACTTCTAGTTTATAAATATTAACGACTGTGTTTTATTTATGAGAAGATATTTTAATGCATCACTTGCCACAACAGAAAATATATTTCTTTACAAGAATAAAATATAATTTAGAGAGAAGATATAAAATAAAATGTTTTGATGCTGTATATGATTTTATCGTGCAAGAGTCGCTTGTCTATTATTCTCAGAATGCGATAGTTTTTAGAAAATTTGTAAATATTTAATTAAGAAAATAAAGTTATGGATATATTTATGTAACGAAGCGTGCTCGTGTTCATTTATTTATATCAAGAGAACTTATTGCGTATTTTGTTTCATGGAGAGAGGTTTTAAGAGGCTTCTCAGTGTTGTTCAATACACTTTTTTCGTTACGTACCAACATCTTGGCAGAAGAAGATCAATCAAATAATATATTATTTTCTCGACAACTTCATACTTCTAAAATGTCAATCACTAATATATCTATTCATTTATATATTCTATACCCCTTTATTCATCTATCCAATCTATCCATCGACACTTGTTCACATGCGCTCATCAGTCCAGCTTCATTCTATCCATCTATTTCAGTGTCGATTTATTTATTTATGAATTTATTCATTCACTCGTTCATCAATTTATTTCATTCGTTTATTCATCCATTCAGAACTATGTTCATGCCTCCATCTTTCCTATCTCATTTGATCTATCTATCCATCCATTCGTGCTTTTGCTTGTTCATTCATTTTTCTCATTTCTTTATTCGTTCATTCATCCGTTTATTATATACGCTATTTCACATTATTCCTTCCATCCATCCATTCATTCTTCATTCATTCACAAGTGTGTCATACTACGCGAGTTGTGTTTTCCCCCTTAATATCCTTTTAATCTCGAGTCTTCTATTCCCAGATATTATTTTTCTCCATCCATCCATCCATCCATCCATCCATCCTTTTATTTCATTAATTAATTCACAAGTGTGCTATACTGCAAGTAGTTCCGTTTCCCCCCCAAACATCCATCTAATCTCACTTCTATTACCAGATATCCTTTTACCATATCTTTTATCTTTTAAATGTTCCCATCAGTACAAAATCGTTCTCTCTTATCCACCATTCAGCGCCACTGAAAAACAACCGCGGCTGACAAACAAAAATCTACTTGGCAGCTTGTCTCGATCAGTTGCGGAAATAATCGGGATTTTGAGACAGTCTAGAAAGTACCGTTCGTTTCGTTCCATTAAACCTTATTTTGATAGAATGCTATATTAACCGCTATGTTATGAATGACCTACGAGTAGGACGTTTATAAAATAGTACGTAAGAGTACAGAACATGTGTAATCTGTATAGTAAGGGACGCTTCCAGCGTGGACATGGAAGGAACAGTATTTTTACGCTTCGATTCCAAGCTGTCTAGTAACAACAACCACAGGGGATTCTTTTTTTCTTCTCAGCAATTAATCTTTAAATCCTAAATATAGTATAACATCCACGTATGTAACACACGCAAACGTCGGTATTTTAATTTAGTATCTCTTTTCAGTACGAAATGCGTATTATCGGAATGGGGGGGGGGGGGGGGGAATCACAGCACATCTCATGCTCAGCACACATTATACACACAGGAACAAACAGCTAGCAAATCTAATTTCAGGAGGTACTTTTGATAACTTTAACAATTATTTTTTCGAATACACAACATTCACGCAAAAGCATGACAAATTGCACGTAAAACAATTTCCTACAGCAAGTACAGCACCATTTCCCTCAATTTCCCCCCCAAAAAGAGACATTATTATCCATTACGTCTTTTTCTTATACAATACATCAGCTAATACATTCTTCTATTCCGGAGATTTCATATACACCCTCAATTCTTTTTCCACTTTTTTCAAGGGCCGAAGTTTCTATGTTATACTCAAAACTGACAATCTCAGAGTTTGGCATAAAAATCCCCACATCAATTAGAAAATGACTGTTTGATCAAGTTCACTATTATATAGTCATGAAATAAAAACGATATTTGGTAGAACACACAGAACTACTTCTGAATATAATGCGTATACAATACACTAGCGATTTTTGCGGCGATTTTTGCTGCGATTTGTTTTGCGATTTTGTCCATAATAAATAATGATAAAGGCTTTAAGCCTTTTATTAAAAGCAAACAATCAAGAAATGAAACGCCAGGGCTTAAGAGACAACTTTCCGGGAAATTTTAAAAAGAACAAACATTGATGTCGTTATTTGCCTTTAAAAAATTAAAATCTTGCCATTGAACAATTCAAGTGTTTCAATATCTCGGACTTTTCTTCGCTTTAAAAGAGGAAACTGAGGTGTTTTCTGATCGATATTAAGCACCTCTGATATAGTTATTGTATCATTATTTTATAAAAAGCAAGCAAGAGGCTAACATTTCATCGTATTTTGGTTCGCGGTTAGGGCTAAAGCGTCTCTCTGGGCCATCTAGTCATTTTCTCTCATTACTCCAAATCTAACTAACTCTACTTTCTTTCCTGCTCTTTCAATCTTGGTATCTCTACTGTTGATCTTTTTTATGTTCTAAATTTTCTTGTCGAGCTCGTGACTTAGCGACACTGTGTGGTTAGCTAGATGTTCTTATCTGTTTACTTGCGCGCATTGAGCGGCAAAAGGCCTCTAAATCTAAGCATCTGGTGATAACATACTACCTAACAAACTTGATTTTCAACAAAAAAAAGATAATCTTCTGGGAACCACGCCTCAAGGTTATTTAGCGCGCAGCAAGTTCAAACAAACTCGCTGCTAAAACAAAACAATGCAGCGAATTTCGGGTTTTCTTTCTTAGTTTTTTTCAATATTTTTTATATCTTTTTGCTTAGACTTAATACACAAGGCTGTAGTCAAATAAAAGCACGTTTTTCTAATCTGTCGCATTTTTGCATTGGTTAGTACACTTGCACCTGGTTGATTAAAAATCAGAGGCCTTCTTCCTCCTCTTGTCTTAACCCCCTTGTAACATGATTGTTATCCATATATTCGTCAATGATCTGTCTTCACATTTCGTTTGGCCCAAAGAATAACTTAATCTACAGCACAATCAAAATCAGTGAGCCTTTTTCTATCATAGAATCCCATAAATCAAGAAGATGACCAATATTGTCGCCTATCGTAGGATTTTGTATTGTCAGAGAAAATAGATCCACGTTCTCAACACTACACCAACAGCTAGGGATCTTTGATCTATCACGATTCCTTGATTAAAATCCAAGCAGTTGAAAGATAACGCAGAAAAAATAACGTAAAATCTACTCGAGATCTTCGAGATATTAACGTCGAGCAAAAACAAAATTCTGAAAATGCGCGCGCAAACGCACCTCGATTTACCAGGGTTTTTTGCCGTCAAAAATTTGACGGTTTCAAAATAGTGAGTGCCTCAACTTTCACATTTATTTAAAAGGGTTATCACGTAGTAATCTTTAATTTTGACATTTTGTTATTCCCTATATTCGGTATCGTATACACCTGTCAGTGTTAATATATTCAACGTGACTTCAACCAATGCCTCGCAATTTCTTCTGCTTATGATTTTCTTGTGGTGATGGTTCCCGACAAAACATTGTTCTCTTTCGGGTTTTCTTTATCTATGGATTCTGTCTTAAATCGAGGTAAAAAACGCGCGAAAAAAAACCCACAAATTTTCTAGAATTGATTGAAAAAATCGCCTAAATTATTAGGAAATCATTTGACTAGACAAGTTGTTAAATAAAGATGTATGAAAATTGGAAAAAAAAAGGTTTAAGTTTTTCTATTCAATTTACTAACCATAGATTAATCATTTACACAGGTTCGCAAAACGAATTTCGATTATCAATGCAAGGACATAATATTAAAGAACCATAATTAAGAAGTCAGCTAGTATTGTTATGAGTCGCTAGTCCATTTAGGATGCCTACTCTGTTAGAAGCAAATGATCGCTGTCACCTCGCAAGTGAAAACAAAAAAGTGTTGACTAGGAGAATATAAAAGAATATATTTACACCTTGAAACAGAGAGTTTTTGAAGAACTTAAAATCGCTTTTGTTGAGCGGTTTTGAATACGAGGAACATAGTGTTGTGTATTTGGGTGCTTAATGAACTGTATTGCTCAGTAGGACTTAGTAGAGTCCTGAAGTGATATTGCGCATGATCGATCAAAAAAGCCCAGTAATTGGCTGACTTAACTCGATTCCCTCCGAGGTGCCACAGGCCCTGACTGTGAGTGCAGGCATCGTTATTACGTTTTCATGTCAACTATAAATCACATGGAACTCCTTTGGCATCTCAATAGAACGTGTTGGACGTCGTCGACAGAGCTGCGGTCTCGATGCACGTGGATCTCCGATGGAGTCTGACAAAACAACAAGACCACGAAATCTAAACACTGAATCAAGTCTACATTTCGAGCTCCAGAATATCGAGTCTGATGCTTCTACAGAAACTAATGACATGAATCGCTGTCGTAAAAATAACTGTACAATCCAACCAGGGACACTGACGGCTGCTAGTGCTGGAAGTTCTCAGAAGCGTTCACCATTCCGCACGAGCTTACGAAGTGACACGGTATCGTCTCTGGATCAAACTTTCGTGAGTTTCCGAGATGTGGACTCGGCCAAGAGACATTACCATCGCCGTCTGCGTAATTTGTCTGGTTTAAGCAGTGCTATGGGTATTCTAGCAGTGATATTTGCAATCTTAGATATCGAGTGTACGAGAATCAGGCTAAAAAGAAACACAGAATCTCAAAAAATCTCCAATTCTAATGGAGTCCTCAGTTTGACAGGCGATAGTCTAGGACTCGCCGGAATTGTTTTGAAAGGAACTATTTCATTACTTTCTGTTCTGACATGTATAACACTGTACAAAATCTATATGACCACTCGAAACCTATACGTTGTAAAAAACCTTTATCACGAGTCAGAGAGCTTCCTAACCTCATCTCTCTTGGTCAAATACTGTCTGGAGACTCTGATATGTTTGCTTCACGTCCCTCCACTCGTAGACAACCTCGGGGTCCGGTTCATATACAAAATTCAATTGCTAGTCCTGCTCAGGCTTTACCTAGTAACGCGTTGTGTTAAAGAAAGAAGTCAACTATTCAACAACCAATCTACCAATTTACTAGCCTCCGTAACCAAGACGGATGTCTCTTCGAGGTTTCTCGTCAAAACCTATTTTTTAAAAGAACCATTTTTGCTGATTTTTACATTTTACACCCTGAACGTCTTTCTCGGTGGGTACTGTGTTTATATAATAGAAGACGATCTTCCTTATCTGGTAAGTGAATTTCAGTTATTCTCTGTTTTATTATATCTTTGAACTTTTAAGAAGGTTCCCCGAAAGCATGGTTCGCGCTATTTTCCATGTTTTACCTATACGAAGCCTTCAGGCCTAGCTATACTAAGTGTGCTATGTGCTATCATTTACATCATCTTGTTTACCGTCTCTAGCGACTAATGGCTTGTTACGAAAAACAGGTTTACACTCTTAAATCCAGTGCAATATTGTAACTAAAGTATTCCACTCGCTCTTATAAATTAGAAGTAAACAGTACTGTCAAGTTCAGAATTATTAATTTCTGGTATTTAATGAACTTGTACGTGCGCAGTAGACGTCGAAATGTGTGTGTTCTGAGTATGATGATCATATATATATATATATATACAGATATATATATACATATAATTTTCTAATTTCCTTGTTTTTGTGAACGTACTAAACTGATCGAGGATGGCTTCCTGGGGTTGCTTTAAAAACTCATATAAATCTCCATCAAATCTATCACAAGTGCCAGCCTAAGTTTTGCTTCTCGAAACAAAGGATTTCCAGTATTATTTCCAATACAAAAACTCGTGACGAAAAGACTTTTTTGAAAATGAATTGGTCGTACTTAACAACTGCAGAGTTTTTTTTTTTTTAACATAATACCTATGTTTAGCTTTGAAAAGCTACAGGAAGCCGTAGAGAAACACATGCCAAAAACAAGACTTTTTGGAAATTGCCGACACTGAAATTTTCTCCAATTCAGAGACCACTTTTTACAAAAGATGAAATGTTTTTATGTGAAGTTCATTCAAGAATAATCATCTATTGTTTCGCTAAGCTTTAGTTTTAATTCACACACCATACATTAGGGTTTAATTAAGAATTTGAGGTTTTGTGTTGAGCAGCTTCAATATTTAAAACAGATTAGTAAAGCAAAATTTAGGAAAGATAAAAAATCTTTAAAAATCTGATATAATATTTTATAAAATATTATGAAAACTGAACAGTAGGGCACCTATGACCTGATCGAGTACATTATAAATGATTGAAGTTTCCTTTGTTATTATGACCACAAGAATAATTTTTTTGCCATTACATAATTCATATACTAATAAAGAGATTTTCGGAACCTTCCCAAATTTTACTTCGGAACTTTTCGCGGACATGTTTTTCCTGCTTGAGCGACCACAATTCTTTTAAAAACTGCTTTTTGTTTGTTTGTTTGTTTTTGTTTGTTTGTTGTTGTTTTTTTCTATAATTTTTGCCAGATATAAATTTAATAAAGAAAGCCGACGTTTTTAAAATAGTTATTATAATTATGCGATTTAAAAATAAATAAAAAGCAAGGAAAACCACTTCAGATTATTTCAAGTAGAAAGTATTCGATTACACAAACGGTTATAACTGAGTTAAAGTGGAACTTAAGAAAGTTAAAAGCATTAGAGTTTCTTAGTTTGAATATTGTCTAGAAAGGCCTTAAAACTTTTGCGGTATCAATCGTTCTTTTCTTGGTTTAAAAACCAAGATGGTTCATCATTATTTACCACAAAATTCAAAGTTTAATGGTTTTTTTGTTAGTTGTTTTAAGAGCGGAGCTAAAAGACTCATTAATTCGTGCAGAACTTTGTTCCAACTCGGACGGATATTATTAGTTGGAACTATTGTCTCAAATAGTTCCATTCCACTTTATTCAAAAAGCTTAATATTCGGTCGCATTTCTTATGCAAAGTCTAGAACTTTGGTTAGCAGGTGCAACTGAGCCAACTTGCAGCGAACAAGAAAATGCTAAAAAAAATGAATCCATCTCAGCAAGCGAGCAGTTCAGCTGAGTTAACAAGATGAAGGCAAAAATTAATTTCTCTATAAATAAACTCATTTTCTTACAGTTCCAGAAAGAAAAGTCTTCCTTTTCTTTCGTATTTCTCTAATATTTGTTTATATTTACTAGGGCTAATTTTTAAAGTAATACGGAACTAACTGACGGTAAAAGGTATTCGAATACCAAGAAAAGCTAGTAAGTTAGTAACTAGGTTAAGCAACAAAGTAACCATAAATGCCACACGTAGAAAAAGTTAATTACCAAAGATATTTATTAGTGTCTAAATTTAATATTGCAGTAATTATGGCTTTGCACTATGCAGCTATTTTCAATCCTGTTTCTTTAGTGCTTTTCTTCAAAACGGTTATCAATATTGATACTTTTTCTTTTACGTACCTCTCAGATTCCAAACGATTTCTGGAGCGATAATCAACGAGATATGCAGAAAACTATAAAGCTTTAATCCTTCCCTTAAGATTTTTAGTACATTTAGTATCATGAAATGCGTGGAGCTTTGGCTAAAATGATAACTATTGGAGAAAAGACTAGAGAATTTGTATTAAATCCTTTAATCGAAAGTGCTATTAAACATGTAGTAGAGAAGAAATGAATAAATTCAAGTAAACAACCTCGTTCACCCAAAGAAGGCGAAGCTAGTATACTTGACTTCTAGAACTTGTCGAAAAAAAGATACATTCGCCGTCAAGTCAATTGTTTATTCATTCCTTTGATCTAGATCTTCATTTTGACCTCTGAATCCTACCTGCTTTTTATGTTAACGCAAAATCATTAATTAACCGTGTTTTTTCTCTGAGATTGTCTAGTATTTATTCAGTAGCAGACAACGAGTTCGTAAGCTAACTTGGAGCTCTTCTTCGCTTCCATTACTCTAACCCGGATCTGATCAAGGAATTACCGCTTATCTCGCTATGAACGCTAGAAATCCTACTTAATTATCCATTCCCTTACGACAAGAAATGGTGTTTTATTTACAATAAACCCACCACAACATCTTTATGATAATTCTACATTTTTAATCACATTTTTATTTTTTTAGCCATAAATTCTAAGGTTTTTTTATTATAGTCTCGTTATTGTTTTCGGATCGTTTGTAGGCCGTACTTGGCGAGGCAACTTCATTCAAAACTTTGTCACATTGTTACAGATTTCAAGGAACATTATAATATGTTTTCATTTTGTAGTGAAGATGAAAAACGAATATGAAACACCTCTCATTTACGTTAAAACAGATTCCACTCTAAATACAAGCAAATATCATAGCTTACTTCGTTTCAAGTTAGAACGTAGGCGTTTAATTCTTGACGAAACTCTAGAGTACGTATTATAAAAAGAAAACTCCCTTTCTAAACTATTTCCCATTAGTTTTCGTTTTCCTTAACAAAAGAATACACTAAAGATCTTGTTTCTGTTCGCATAATGAAT
The DNA here is from genome assembly GCA_011057435.1 of Actinia equina. Taxonomy (NCBI): domain Eukaryota; kingdom Metazoa; phylum Cnidaria; class Anthozoa; order Actiniaria; family Actiniidae; genus Actinia; species Actinia equina. Next base: position 968,599 of record WHPX01000954.1, on the reverse strand, counting down.
AGTCATCTAGAAAGTATTTTATAAAGTTTTTCTTGCTAAAAAAATTTGAAATTTTTAAGTACGACGAATTTAGTGAAATGCAATGGGCCGAACAATTGTAGTGCAAAATATCTTCGTCAGCTTTCGTATAATACGAGACAAAAAAAATGTTGTCCTTTTGAATACGTGTGTTGTGCTTTTCTCTAAATAACAGCTAAATATAATTAAATCATTCTGTTTTTCCCCCTCAAATTTGAGGATAAAAGAAGAAGAAGAAGAAGACGTGCGGCGATTACGTCAGGCTTTTGCTTCAACAGCGTTTCTTTGCAATAACAACTTTTCTGAACCTTTATTCAAACGTTTTTCCGTGTGTGACTTTCTCCATTCATTAGCGAGACCAATTCTACCGTTAATCGCTATATTTGTTTCCGTGCATTAACGATTATAATCATCAGCTTTCAATGTCCCCATGACGCTAGAAACACATTGATTCCTTACGCACCATGAAAACTTCTACAAAACTTGCTTGAAATTTTTTTTTTCAAAACACACTTACAGTGAGGACACTCGAACCGTGAACACTTCGAAGATTTTTTAGGTTATTATTTCCTGAACTTTCTACTGCTTCAAACCGTCTTAACTACAGCGGCTTGAGTTCAAATACACCGCGGGTGATCTAAGTAAATCTTATTTCCAATCCACTGGCTCAAGGGATGATACACTGTATGCATTTGAAAAGTGACAAAAAAACTCGAAGTGGTACTCACTGTAATAAAATGATCTAGAATAGATGAAAAAAACTAACAAGTCCAAGCATTGATTAATCTACATTTTATACACGCCTAAAACTAATGAGATAATGAAAAAGAATATTATAACCAACAATTTTGAATCTCGCGATTCTGGGATCCTATCACTAGTAAAATACATCAACACTGCCTCTTCAAATGAAGCCTGTTTGAGAGTCAAGAAAATTACTTCTGATGAAAAATAAATTAAAATTAATGGTCATCATTTGATGTATAAAACTATTCTAGCAAAATTAAAGTAATTCTAAGGCGTACAATAGGCTAATGAAGCCTAGTCAAAAATACGCCCCTTTCATATTGTATTAAGGTTCAAAGCAGTTGGGCTGGCTGATTTTTTTTAAAATATACTTTAGGAAAAATTCTGAAGGTCACGGAATAAGCCATGACTTTTTTTTGTTTGTTTGTCGTTCTGTTTTGTTTGTTTGTTTGTTTGTTTCTTGTTTATGATATTGATACGAGTTTAAAATTAAATCTTCAAACCGGCGATAGTTTAAACTATCGCGCCGAATCGAAAATACACTAGTTAAGTTACTGAAATCAGTATTTATTTAGTCACTAAAACAGTACCAAAATATTTCATAGAAATAATCCACAAAGTTTATTATTTCCAAGCCTTCTTATTTGAGTTATTCCAACTAAACTTTTCTCGATGCATTTTAAATTTTTAAAATAATTTTTTCATTTAAAACTGGTTTTCTACATTGATAAAAATCCTGCAACTTTATCTATAAAGGCAAGAGAGAACATTATACTTATTACTTATTACTTATTTATTCAGTATTTTCGATGTATTGTTGTAAATAAATAATAGATTAAGAGAGGCAAATGTAATGATCCGGCAGCAAATGATCAACTCTTTCTGTTTAAATTGGTTCTGTAATCTTTCTGTTTTCATTCATTCATTATTCATGTCGTGGAAAATGAAGACAACTAAGTCCATCGGAAGGTTGAATGAATATTAAAATGACTTAATTCAGGAACTATATGGATTTGTATTTTATGTATTCTGCATGCGAATAAGATACTTTATCTTTTGATATCCCGCTTAATTTCTCGCTCAAACCATGCTTTTAAGGAATTATACTTCAATAAGATGATGCGTGGTGTCTGTCTGTCTGTTTGTCTGTGTTGGATTTTGCTGTATCTCAGTTTGTTTAAAACGGTTTGTTTGACTGTTTGTCTGTCTATTTAATTCTTTTAGTCCTGTCAGTCTGTGTGTTGTGTGCTTAACTGTGTGCCTCTCCGGTCTTTGTTTTAGTCTCTCCGTCCGTCTGTCTGTCTTCCTGTCAATGTCCTGTTGCTGTCTGTCTCTGTCTGTCTGTCTGTCTATTTTCAGTCCCATGCGACAGAATACCGTTTTTTTTCTACTGCAGAGGCGCGCATGCTTGTCGATGCTGTCCAATATTTTCATCAAGCCTGTTTTTAACCATTTGATATAATGCTGATTTCCCTTTTAAAGGATAGGGTATGGATGATGGTCGTTACCATGACAACTCTAGGGTTTGGTGACGTAGTTCCTGTCAATATCTTTGCACGTGGATTGGTTGGTTTCGCCTCGGTTCTTGGGATCTTTCTCATGGCTTTGTTCATAAGCGTTGTCCACGAGACCTTGCAGCTAACACAACAAGAAAAACGCATCTTGGCCTACATAGAGAATGCTGGTTAGTGTGAAAATTGATTCTTAGCTATGTTGGATGTTGTTCAAGTTAAAAGGGGGGATATAGGGGCGGGCGATGTGGCCGACCTGCCCGACCCTTTCAGTTTGGGGTCACTTATTTTAGTCAAAAATACACAGAACGCAGGACTCATTTAAGGCTGCAGCCATGTTAGATGATGTTCACTATAGGTGGTTTGTAATCATTCCTAAGGGAATAAAAGTGGCAGCCATGTTGGATGGTGTTTACTATAGGTGGTTTGTAATCATTCCTAAGGGAATAAAAGTGGCAGCCATGTTAGATGGTGTTCACTATAGGTGATTCGTAATCATTCCTAAGGGAATAAAAGTGGCAGCCATTTTGGACGATGTTCAATATTTAGGTGGATTGTAATCATTCCTAAGGGAATAAAAGTGGCAGCCATGTTGGATGGTGTTCACTATAAGTGGTTTGTAATCATTCCTAAGGGAATAAAAGTGGCAGCCATGTTGGATGATGTTCACTATAAGTGGTTTGTAATCATTCCTAAGGGAATAAAAGTGGCAGCCATGTTGGATGGTGTTCACTATAGGTGGTTTGTAATCATTCCTAAGGGAATAAAAGTGGCAGCCATGTTAATTGGATGATGTTTACTATAGGTGGTTTGTAATCATTCCTAAGGGAATAAAAGTGGCAGCCATGTTAGATGGTGTTCACTATAGGTGATTTGTAATCATTCCTAAGGGAATAAAAGTGGCAGCCATGTTGGATGGTGTTCACTATAGGTGGTTTGTAATCATTCCTAAGGGAATAAAAGTGGCAGCCATGTTAATTGGATGATGTTTACTATAGGTGGTTTGTAATCATTCCTAAGGGAATAAATGTGGCAGCCATGTTGGATGGTGTTCACTATAGGTGGTTTGTAATCATTCCTAAGGGAATAAAAGTGGCAGCCATGTTAATTGGATGATGTTTTTAATCATTTATGTTTCATTCATTTTCCCCCAGAACATTTGAGAACAAAAAAGACGATGGCAGCACGCTGCCTTCAAAGCTGCTGGAGATACAGAAGCTTCATCAAAAGACACGGCAATGCCATAGAGATCGGTGATTGGTTCAAACTACAAAGAGCAAGGTTCTTACAACACAAATTCTTTGACACAATGAGGCAATGGAGAACAGTCAGAAGAGCTTGGACAAGAGGTAAGAAAATCGTAAAAGGTGAATATCCGAAGTTTCTGTAGTGTAGTGGTTATCACGTGTGCCTAACACGCACAAGGTCCTGGGTTCGAGCCCCAGCGGAAACATTCTTTTCTTTTTTGTTTTCATTTAATTTTGAATATACTTTTTTGCGTTACCTCATTTCTTTTATTGTAATATTTGAATGGTTAAAATCTTTGGTATCTGAAGAAGTAAAAGGCTGAAAAATGCAGTGGTTTGATTGGTTAAACATAAACTACTACTGTGCGCATACGAAAGGATGAGTCGTTCCTCGGTGCTGACCATGAGAAACTGAAATGTGCTTTCAATTACTTAAGACTTAGTACAATCTATCCGTTTTGTTTTAGATGATTACTGGAAGAAATTTTTTGTCATAGACGACACAGCAATGCTGTTAACTGATGTTTGTAGAACGATTGATAATATTGAGAGACAATTAGGAATACGACAAGGACACAAAGGCAGCAAAAACTCACTTTATAGGAATCCATCTATCTACAGCCCGGTTCCCAAAAAGCAAGATACGGTAAGAAGAAAAAAATTGAATTTGACAGTAAAATATACAACTTCTTTCCCTCCCCTCCCCCTCCCTATTCTTATTAAAAAGAACGTTGAACTTTAGCAGAGGCAATGACGACTTGAGATACCCATAACCTTAGCGCAGGCATCAACTTCCATATCGCCGCCATCTTGTTTTAAGAAGAAATATGTAAACTAGAAGAACTCTATTGAGTTTTTGTTTTATAATTATTAATATTTTTACGTTTTTATCACGGATATTTTTGTCTTTTTTTCCTGCAGCACGAATGTGATAGAGTCTTTGAGTATCCGTCAATCAGTTTTCAAACACCTCTTCCTTCTCCATGTTACCATCCGAACAGCGTCCAGGCCGTCCTGGTAGATTCCTGGAAATCTCCTGCTGAACAACAACAGCAGCAGCAGCAAAAGAAAGAAGAACAAGAAAAAAGTGATAAACCGGTTATTCAAGTGGAATCTCGAAGCTTAAGAGACCCGCCAAAGCTCTCAAATAACAACTTAGAAAACCATGCCCCGAGTCATGACGATACGCGAAACAAAAGATACCTCCTCAGACGACCAGAATTTATTCGAAAAACAAGTGATATAAGCACCTCGAGTGATCATATTGACCGAGGTGCTATGCCTTTGGAATTACTACAGTCTAGAATTGACAGCGTCGAAAACTCGCTTGATCAAATCTACGGGAAAGTTAAGGGCGAATTGCGGGACATTCGCGATGCTATCAAGACTCTGGCTGCGTCAACGACGCCTGCGCCAAGAACACCGCTCTGGCTGCCTGCGATGTCAAGGGACGGAGAAACCTCAAGAGCAGATCCGATATTCTCTTACGCTAATATAGAAAAATACGATATTTAATAATAATGTGTAATATAAATAATAGCAATTGTCCATGTTGTAAAACAATTACATTTCTTTGGCAAATCTTTCGTGCTTTTATTCCAATGGTATACTGCACCATTGGATCATGCGCTGTTGAGACTCGAGCCTTTTAGACCAAAAGTCGTTCTTAGATTCTGCTTTTTTCCTGGTCAGCACCGACAACTGACGCTCTGAGCGGAGGAAAACGGTCTCTGGAAACGAGAATGTTAAGGTACTAATTTCTGCCTCGTTTATTCTCATTGTTAGCTATACTTAGCTATACCTTCTTTATTCCCCAGGTCCGTTAAATTGTGGAATAAACTCCCCAGTTCTCTGAAGTATGCTGAATCTGTCCCAAAATTCAAGGATCTCATTTTTCTTTTTCCCCCCATCATTTTAAGGATAAAATAACAAATTCAAACAGACCACCTTAATTTAGCGCGTTAACAATCTTGTCCAGCGTTACTATCTTTTTACCTAACGTACAAGTGTTCCATCGTTTTCGTTAATTATTATTTATTCTATTATCATCCATTCTTACCTATTTGTAGTTTATAATGGGCTGAACAGCAATTGGGGCGTTTCCCTTTGTTGGAGTCTCCTTTATTTTCTATTGACAAAATGGGTAACACACAACAGGCAGAACGAAGCCTGGGAGTGGATAAACAAACAATGAATGGTGAGATGAAACAAAGAACGCAGCTCACATATAGAATAATACACATTGTTCACCATAATCCATACTTTCTTTGTTTTTGTTATTTTGTCCAATCCCAAGCTTCGTTCTACCAGTGGACACCGACCCGAAAAAAATATTAATAAACTAAACTAAACTATTGTTATTGTACTACGAAAGAAAATGATTTTAGGACATCGTACCTTATTCTACGAAAATTAAAGTTGTCATTGATTTCTAGAAGAGAGTGTCGGATAAATTAAGATCGTATTTTTGTAAAATATGTTTAGAATAATAGAACGAGTCCAACAATAAAATCAATAACTATAAAAAATGATAAATATTACTAGTCCTTAATTGGAAGCTGATGCCGATACCTCGTACTTTGTTGATCGTTCATCAGACAGACAGGCAAACACCTCTATATAGCGACCAGTCAAGGTACTGTGGAGTGTCCGCATTATGGAGGTGCTCATAAGGTAAGGAACAATTGGGCCTCTAATACCAGGTCAGCCAAGGTACTGTGGAGTGTCCGCATTATGGAGGTGCTCATAAGGTAAGGAACAATTGGTCCTCTTTAATACCGGGTCAGCCAAGATACTGTGGAGTCTCTGCATTATGGAGGTGCTCATAAGGTAAGGAACAATTGGTCCTCTTTAATACCGGGTCAGCCAAGATACTGTGGAGTCTCTGCATTATGGAGGTGCTCATAAGGTAAGGAACAATTGGGCCTCTAATACCAGGTCAGTCAAGGTACTGTGGAGTGTCTGCATTATGGAGGTGCTCATAAGGTAAGGAACAATTGGGCCTCTAATACCAGGTCAGTCAAGGTACTGTGGAGTGTCTGCATTATGGAGGTGCTCATAAGGTAAGGAACAATTAAGCCTAATACGGTCAGCCAAGGTACTGTGTAATATCTGCCTTATATATACATAGGTGACCATAAGATATCTACAGTCAAGGCTCCTTAACACAACCCGAGCTAAGGGCCGTGAAAGGTACGTTTCATGGAGGTGCCCAAATGGCAAGGCCATTTTATTTTCTCGACACATTTATACTTATACAACACTTTTACTTACAAAAATGAATATATAAAATGCTATCCGTATATGTACTGGTTGCTCACCCCACCCCAATTCCCATCGCCTCTGGTGAAAAACCTACACCGAAGGGGGAGGGGGTCGAGCAGCATTTGTACGTCACCTATAACTTTATGGTTTAAAACTACTTGTATAAACTACTATGGTTTAAATACTGAAATATTCGTATCGGGCTATATTAACTTATCTAAGTCTAATAATTTGACCTGAGTTTGGAATATTTAAAATCTTTAGTTTTCGTATCTTTCGTTTTGAAATCAACGTTCTTTTGCAGTCAAAAGTTTGGCTTCTAAAGACAGATGCTCCTTTCTTTCGAAATAAACCAGCTGTGTTAAAAGGGAACGCATGGTTCCTCTTGGTGTTTATTCCATATGTGTAGGGGGAGGGCTGTGGGGCTCCTCCTCATCTTTGTCACTTCTCATTCCTGGTTTAAGCGAGGCACGTGTTAATCCCCAGAACTTTGATGGACTTACACCTTTCTTGACTGCAGTGAATCGCCAACCAAGATGGTTGTGGCAATGCATGCATTCAGCTATTGTCCATGCGTACCTAAACAGATTGTCAGACATAGTAAATGAAAAAAACGAATGAAAAAGAAAACGAGAAAAAAAATGAGTGAGCAAATGAATGGATAAAAGAAATTTAAATTAACGTTTTGTACATATAGAGGCTTTGCCTCATCACGTGATGGCAGCCATGACAGGAGGCAGGAACAAGTAAATTTGGTCTAATGTGCTTTACATGAGAAAGAATTCAGTTTCTCAAAGGAAAAAGGACTTTTGCAAAAAAGCACCGGGGTGCTCGTCGGAAATTTCCAAAAATACCCCTAAAGATACAGGAAGTCTTTTAAAAAGGGCCCCCGCGTGGCTGAATGATTCTTAACCCCACAACAAATAATATGAAATCAAAATGAATGCAAAAATAAAATGTTTAAAATTTGTTTAATCACTGGAATTGAGTACATCACAGGCTTCCCACCGGTAAAGGTTTACGAAAAGTTCTTCATTAAAAACTCTCTGCATTAAGTCTGGCCTATAAATAGCGCCCAGGATAAGCCATATCGATGCGCTCTTCTTTCCTTTTCCGACACCGTAAGAGATTCAAAAATTCGCACTGAATTATCACCCTAAAAGATACCAAATCACGATTTTTTACCCCTAAGAGATACGACGAGCATCCATGGTACTTTTTTCCTGGATTTCCGCCGGGGACTATTGTTGTGCCTCCTGTCACGGCTCCCACCACGTGATGGTGCATAGTCTCTACACAACAAAATATAATCATTTCAAACATACCCTGGAAACCAGCTATTTTCATCTGTAGGCCGCCCTCTTAGCCTCACTCCAGTGGCTTTATAAAATGTCAATGTCTCATGTACCCATCCACTAGGATTGACGTAAGCAGCTAGAGGACCATCAAGTGACATACTACGATGAAAAGGAAATGGTTTGTATACATACCAATAATCAATGCATAAGAGAGAGAATTTTTGAGACTAGATAGACTAGATTGGGAAGCACAGGTGGTGTAGCAGTGAGAGTGCTTCAATGTGATCAAGGTTCAAGTCCTCCTGGCCTCCGAGATATGTGTGAGTGGAGTTGTTGGTTCTCTCCTGTGGTTTGATTAATTCTCTGTTTTTCTCTCCCTTCTCAAAAATCAACTTTCAAATTCCAATTCGATCTTTGGGCTTTCACCTAGTTGAAGCCGAGTTGATAAACTCACCAGAATAAATCATTTTTGTAGCAAATAGTAGTATTACAGTCACCACAACACAAAACACTACACTATAAAGACAAAATAAGAATTGCATTGGTTAATGTCTTCATGAAATATCTTTAGCAATCAATCATCAATTATTAGTAATAACATTAATTATCCATTAGTTCAGAATTAGGGGTGGCTCTAATTTCTTGGTCCCCCTTTTCTGTATAGGTATTGGGTATGGCATGTGTACCGGCATGTATTATGAGTTGGGGTGATGATCACAAGTTTTCTTTGTCCCCCCTCCCCCCCCCCCCCCTGTCATGGGCGTGACATGATGGTACATACCCTATACATCATTTTAAGTTCTTTACGCAGCCTTTCCGTTGTGGAATCAATGTATAGCAACTCAAGCTTTAATCTGTCATCCAAAGGGAGGTTGGCTGCAACCCAGTATGAAAAATCTAAAATCATGGAAAAAAATGGCTGATCATTTTAGTCTTCTGCACAGCTGCTAATAGTGTTGTCACATAAAGCTTACTGAGTGAGCATCCGTTTATGGCACTGATACCGGCTGCTTAGGAGACTACATAATTTTATGCTAATCTTATATTGTGGAAGGAAATGTATCCAAGCATGTATCAGAAGCTGGGTATGTCCCTTTCAATGTGGTTTGCTTAATAGCTGGTCTTGGGTCCTCTGGGGCATCTTTTGGTTCTTTGGGTCATCATTTCTATGGGGTATTATTATGCAAAGGACATTACCATACACTACCTATGGGGTCTTTGGGGACATTATCTAGTCTTATTGTTTGACTCCATCTTTGTAATTCTTTTTTAATTTCATCCATCAAAGTAAACTAAAAAACAAGAGAAAAAATAAGAATGAGGTTAAGTGAGGTTTTTAAAAGAAAGGGTGAGGCAGGGGTGTGCGAAGAAATTCCCTGACCCTCCCCTCCCCTCTGGTTTTTCTTACTTACTGGATCATAAAGTTTGTAGACCCAAGCTGGCCAGCTGCTCAAGCTTGTATCAATCTGGTACAAAAACCTCAGTTTTAGACAACGAAACTTTTAAAGGTCAGTAGATATGTTGAAGAAATAGAAAACATGTGTGTGTTGTCTGCAGTTATAAAGCATGTGAGGATTGGCAGAATGGTGGAGAAGTGTTAGGAAAAGGATGACATTTAACTATAAGTACTTCTTGAGTGTTCTGCTAATCCTGAAATCACTTTTATTTATCGCTCTCATTCTTATTTTGGCGTTCCTCAAATTGATAGTTGTGCCTGCAATATGCTATTTTTTGAACCATACCATGTTTCTCCTCGTAGAACCAAGTCTTGACTTACTAAATGTAGGCCTAGATCTCTCTAGACTACCATTACACGTTGCTTGGCAACCAGACTTGTGATAGCAAGAGATAAGGCCTCCTTCTGGGTGTGAAGACAACATTATCTCAGGTAATACATACACTTTTGCCATAAGAATTCTGAAAGATATTAAAGCAACAGGAGTGTAAAGTAGAATATTAAATTCAAGTTTCGGGTTTGCAAATACATATACATGTGGCAGTCTTATAACATCTGACATTGTCTATTTATCACAAACATAAGTCTGCAGAAGGAGAAAAACCAGAAAGCCGGGGTTTAATTAAAGGAGAGTCACATCATAGTTCCCCTCTATTAACTATTGTCACATGGGACTCTAGGTCTGTTTGCGCCCACTCTCTTGCTCCTTCTTTCTTGTATTAATGGTATTTATCATTATTAATTTTCTTTTTTCACTTTAGTTTGTTTGCTATTATCATTTGCTATTTGTGATAAATTTTGAAGGCCAATAAAATTGTTCAAAAACAAAAACCCTAGTAATACAGATTAGATGTGATGTCACCCCAAAGGTGAGAGGTGAGTGTACCACACCACAACTCAAACAGTAACTGAATCCTCTAGTGATAATCGCATACGCATACATACCCATCCACTTGTCTTCTTAAATCTACAATCTTGAACCTCTGTCGACCAGTGGCTTTAATTATCATGGTTGTTATTCCAGCTTCCACTTCTTCCTTCATGGAGAAGATTTCTACTGTTGTTCCTATAGATTCTTTTAGTTCATTCTGACTTACTCCATGTCTGAAAGCAAACATTTTTAGCATTACTATGGCCATTAAGTTTGTTTTATTCTATAGCTTGCTATAAATATGTGTCATTTCTGGTCTCTAATGGAAATTTTAACTGCTGAATAGCAAGTTTTCAATAGAAATGCCTGTACGTGATTGAGCAGGATTGAGGAGGCAGTGTTTGCATGCCCTTCACTAAAGGCTGGTAATGAGACTCATCAGATTCATTTTAGTTGATAAATAACCAAGCAATAGAATACTATGTGTATTTATTTATATATTTGCTTTACTCTCTAGTCGATAGCTGCTGTAGGCAATGGGATTCATGAGATTCATTCAGCTGATTGATCTATTTAATAACACATGATGAGAGGTTTTTGGCTGCTGTAGGATTCATGGCATTCATTCAGCTTTTCAATAACCAGCAACTAAAATGCATGGGCACATTTCCTACTTTATCAGATTGACTACCTATCATTCCCTTGTATATTGTTTTGTTAAATCTTACTTTGAATTAACCAAGCCAAATGTTCGATCTTTATCTATAACATTTTTCATCATTGAGACTGCCTGTAAAATGAAATTGCAAAATCACAACAACAAAAAACAGTATTGCAAAAGTAGAGCAAGTAGTAGAGCTTAAGACATGGGAAATGTAGGAAGAGGTGATAGGAAAATGAGAGAGATGAAAGAAAAGCACAAAAATGGAGACATGAGAAGGAGAGAAAGGATATAAAAAGATGGAGGTGTGGAGAGGCATTATGAAATATTATCGATGAGAAATAGGAAAAGATCAATAATAATAATGGGAATGAGATGGAAGAAACAATGGAAACCTAGAATTGTTATACCTGTGGATGAAAGAGATGTAAAGGTAGAGTCTGGCCTGGCACAAGGACGACTGTAGGAAACACCATCAAAGGTAGCTCTACAACGTTGTTAGGTTCTAAGACAGTTCTGCCACTAAACTCATCCATCTCTTCTCCTAAATACTGAAGAATACACCAAGAGAATACATCAAATAATCATAGTGTAATTATAATAATTTACTATCTTGAATATTAAAAAGAAAGGAAGAAAAAAATGACCTTCACATCTTGATTAAAAAAAAAGAGCATTACAGCTCAACATGAAAACGTAGACTGGTGATAATGTATGATTTGCATACTTTTATTCACAGGCTCTCGAGGCTCTCATATGTTAAACCAACACATTTTGATGCAAAGGACAAAGTTGGCTGGTTTTACCTGTAGTAAGGTATGCAAAAGCTCATATGGCAGCACAAAGCCTGTGCATAGAAGTATGCAAAGACATTAAATCTGGTTATCATTTTGCACGTCGCACTGCAATAACTGGACAGCTCAAGACTATATTCAAATAAATCAACCTAGAGTGCTGACAGATCTTAAGGTAATGAAATTAGTTTATATTAGTGAAATACATACCTCATGCCTTGTTGGTAATGCTGGATCATACGTGATATTGATAGGTCTCGTACCTCCGTCATCATCGCTTCCAGCTAGAGAAAAATAAAAGAAAGATTCACGACAGAACATCTTAAATTTGTTTTTTTATGTTTACTATTTTTGTTTTTACGATTCGTACAACATTCTAAATATTGAGTTAAGCACTGTAGGAGGGAGAGCAGGGAATTTGAACCCCTTAGATAAACAAGAATTTAAACTTTATCTTCTTTTGGCGTAAAAATGAGATCGAAATGTTTGATTCAACATTTTTCGTTCTATGAGATGTTTTATACGTCAAAATTAGAATTGAATTCATCATAAAATCAAAGGACGCTTTTTATCAATTGAAAAACTGTTAACCCTGGAAAAAATAAAGTTTGTGAGTTCTTTTTACCTTCAGAACTAGAGCTCTCTGTTTCTGACTCGCTGTAAGGTTGGATTTCTTCAAGAGCGTCGTAGCCATTTTCAATATCTTCCTCTTCTTCGTCCGCCATGTTTGTTTTGAAAAGAGAAGCGACTCACAGAATCATGGGTAATTTTATTTCATAGGGGAGGGGAGGGAAGTGAATATTTTTTGACATCTTTCTTCCTTGACAAAATAAATGTTTGGAACATTTTTTGAAAAGCATTTCAAAAGAACATTCGTTGAATTTGATATGATTTTTATTTAATTATAATTGCTAGTAGCAAAAATGTGAATTATAGTTTTAGGGGGGAAATATCATTAGTTTTACTTTGTTAGCGTCCGAATAATTTCATTCGAAAGCGCGAGCTTTTTTCATTTATATCTATGGTTTGTTTGTGGCTATTTTTGATATTTTATTATATTCTTTCATTTATTCTTTCTGTTTTTTATATGTTTAGGTTCCATTCCTTTCTCTGTCTCAAATGTCATCGTAACCAGCCAATCAGAATACGAATCGTAACTCAATGTGCAGTTGTCCAACAGCAGCAAAACACGAGCCAACTGGGCGAAGAAACGTCAATCTTATCTAGTAAAGCAAAGATTCCTCCACAAAATAACCCTACATCACCACGAAAAGTCCACGAATCGTCTGAAAAACACTTATTCTACATCAGCAGGAAGAAATAAGGGATATTTATGCTATGAATTACGAACAGTTATTCGTTTTAACAACAGCAGCGTTGAGCGTATTGGCGGCAGACTTCGCTTTAGCTAAGGACTATTATCAGATTCTTGGAGTACCGAGAAACGCTTCAGATAGACAGATTAAGAAAGCTTTCAGAAAAATGGCCGTTAAATATCATCCGGATAAAAATAAGAACAAAGATGCAGAGGAAAAATTTCGCGAAGTCGCTCAAGGTAAGTTAAACGTGTACCTAATTATGTGCAATGTTTGTATTTCCGCACTCAGTGACGAACTTTATATTTAATTGATTTTAAAGTCAAGATTATTAAGAGCCGTGTCTTTATCGTCTTTTATTGTGTTTGGTAATAAAAGATGGGAAAGAAAGGGTAGCTTAAATAATTTTTTACGTCGATGGCAACCATTAGAGTGCACGATGTTTTGATAAATCGTGTCGTTTATCAGCTTGCGAATCTCGAATAAATTATTTTTACGATTTCGTTCTTTTTTCTGTCGAATCATTTTAATGTTGTACTTTGTAAATACCTCAAGTTGCTTCTAAATCCGGAAATCCTTTACTTTTACTTTAGTATTGAATATTTTCCAAGAACAACTTAAAAAATTTATGGACATTAATTTTTGTGACGTCAACAGTTTCTTATGTCAGATTAATATAAACTTAATAAAAGCTTCTTTCGATTTTTTTATTTATTTTTGAAGAAAGTAAGCAAATGATTTCTTGCTTTAGCGATGAGCCATCTAAAAGGAAAATTTTCACGAGCTTATTTTAATCCATATAAAATTGCGTTATTCAAGTTATGTACAAGTATTAAATGTTTATTCAGATTTACTTTCGTAACATTTATTGGTTTACTTTTCCAAGCCCTCTGTATACTGTGGAAATTTATTTTCAATATATATGTTAATGTACCTCTAAAGTGATGAAAGAGAATAATTATTTGCTGGAGGTTTCTTCTTAAGTGGATAACTTCGAGCATATTAAACAACAAAAATGAAGAAATATAGTTATCCACAAGACAAGATAAAGATTCAAAGAAGTTTTTACTCAAATTAATATTCCTTTAGCTATGCAAGAAAAGTTCCTCAAAAAATGCACATATATGAAGAGGGAATAGAGAAAAAAATTAACAAAAAGCAGATGGACAGATAATTAGTCTGTTAATTAGTCTAAACAGAATTAGACTTTCAAATAACGTTTTGATCAGCTTTATCAACTAACTTAATATACAAGAAAGAGATAAATCATGCATACCTTTTTGTCATATTATCATAGAACTTGTTTAAATATGAGAGTTTTTTTGGTCTTAGTGCTAGGAAAAAAATTTTTGTTTCTCACTGCCATCATGTGCACAGGTGATTTCTTAAGATGTTATTCCAATTCTCTTTAGATCCATCACTGCTTAAGATCCTTACACATGAATGGTCTTGCTCCTGGGTCTTGCTCCTGGAGTAAAGCTCCTTCATGTGTACCAACAATTTCATAGGTGTAATCAATTTTCTCCCAGCAAAATGTTCCATGTTATTAAACTGGTTTTAAAAAAACATATTTTACAACCACCACTCCCCATGCGGGGCTCTTCCGTGAGGTTCCCTCCACACGCACTACCACTACATTCTATATTTACAACATACAACACTCAACTCACGTTGCTTTTTTATGGAGGAGGAAACTGGAGATCCCAGAGAAAACCCTCGTGGCAAGGGAGAGAACAACACAACAAACAAATTCAACTCACATATGATCCAGTCTGAGCTGGGGCTCGAACCTGGACTACAGTGGTGAGAGGCGAGCGGTAAACCACTACGCCACCCAAATATCCAGGAGCAATGTCCAGGTGGCAAATTGAAAAACCTCAAAAAATCAAATCCATTTAGACACCTTCAGGGCCCTCAAAATGTTATTAGTCAAGTTTGCAGCTCCATAAATCCATTAATAAAAAAGGGTAACATATTATGTTCGAATTCACAGCATATGAAGTATTATCAGACGAAAACAAAAGAAGACAATATGATCAATTTGGAGAAGAAGGACTTAAGGGAAATGGTTTCGGAGGTGGTGGTGGCGGGGGATTCGACTTTGGTGACATTTTCGGTGACTTTAACTTCGGTGGTGGACACAAAACAAACGGAAATGGATTCAAGTTTTCTTTCGGTGGTTTTGATGATTTCTTTAATGACAATGACGAGGAAGAAGATGAAGATTTTGGTGGAATGCACTTTGGTGGATTTGATTCTTTTTTCGGTGGTGGTGGTCATGCTAGACATCAGGAAAGACAAAATATGTTTGGAGAAGAGTTTCAAAGGACAGCAAGACGGTCAGAGTTCCATCAGTCTAGTGGAGGTGAGTAAGCACTTTATAATAATTATCCTTTGTTACCATGGAAAATAACACAGTAGACTTCTGACAATCAAACTAGAATCAACATGCATCATCATCATCATGCATCATCATCATCATGCATCATCATCATCATGCATCATCATCATCATGCATCATCATGTATCATCATCATCATTCATTGTGTATTATCATCATGCATTAACATGTATCATCATCATGTATCATAATCATTATGTATCATCATCATCATGCATCATCATCATGATTGTATCATCATGTATCATCATCATCATCATGTATCATCGTCATGTATGATCATCATGTACCATCATCATGTATCATCATCATCATGCATCATCATGATTGTATCATCATCATCATGTATCATCGTTATGTATGATCATCATGTACCATCATCATGTATCATTATGCACCATTTATCATTGTCATCATCAATATGTACAGTGTATCACCAACATCATCAATATCACTTTGACTGTTTTACTCTTACTGCTAACATTAATAAATTATTTTCTCTATTTAAGGTGGAGGGAGAAGTTGTACTACTGTAACAAGACGGGTCGGCAATATGGTCACAACCTTCACAGAATGTACATAGCAAATTCATAGCTTTAAAGACTCTGATGGCTAACACACACAAAATGTTTTGTGGTCTGATTTGCTACTTCAACACAGTATATAACTTCTTGAAGTTAGATAATAATACTAGAGCCCCTTTGATTCAAATTAATGGAAAAACATCTTTTATCTTGTGCCAAACTGTAAGTTTCTATTTTTTGTCACATCGTCAGCATGAGAGGAACTTGCATTGTGTATCTTGGCTTGCAACAACAGCAGCCTACAAAAAATGTTGCAGAATGTTCAAGCGTTTGAAATTTTCTCTGGAATTGCATGCATTTTTTGATAAGCATGATTAAAGCTGCAACTTTTTTCCTGCCACAGAATTCAAAATTATATTATTGGTGCAAGAAACATTGTAGCATGTATTGCATATCAATACATGCAGAAAAAACTTGCATTTTGATACTTGCTATCAACTTTCCAGTCCTAATATGCTTTAATAATTATGATAAACTTATAGCAACAGTAGCTTGACTTGTATGACCCACAGCGTTAAGATTTTCATTTTGTGTGTGTTAGTCAAAATATTAATTATAAATCAACTGCTCTAAATGAGAAGAGTTGGTATCTCGATGTTATCTGAACAATTTTTGTATGATATTATGGTATAATTAAAGAAACCGCAAATTTTCAAGTTGTCATTTTTGTCTTTATTAAACATAATTTTTTTATGCTGGTTTATTTATTTAAAAAAAATCATGCAACATAAACTTTCCTGGTTTAGAAATTCTACAAAAAGTCCATGTTAAAACGCATGGAAGAGAAAGGAAAAGAAGAAGAGGCAAAGAGAGGAGAAAAGAACACAGAGAGAAACAGAATTTAAGGGAAATCATGAAAACAATCGTACTCATATCTACTCACATACTTTCAAAACTTTTCTACACAATGAATGTACTGTACAGTGTAATAGAAGCTTTGTACCATGACAAGAAGCAAGGAACAAATAGCAGATGGGTAACACACAACAGGCAGAACGAAGCCTGGGAGTGGATGAACAAACAATGAATGGTGAGATGAAACGAAGAACACAGCTCACATGTAGAATAATACAAAATGTTCACCATAATCCATGCTTTCTTTGTTTTTGTTATTTTATCCAATCCCAAGCTTCATTCTACCAGTGAACACCGACCCGAGCAGATATTATGATGCATGCAAATGAGACAAAAAGAATTGTATTGACCTGATAGCCTCACTTGTATGTTTCATAAAAATCATATCTCAATGCAGGCTCAACTGTATTCTTGTTTACATGAGAAAGAATTCAGTTTTCCAGAGGAAAAAAAAAATATTGTTATGGCTCCTGTCGTGGCTGCCATCTTGTGATGTTTCAAAGCCTCGGTCAACCCTCCGTTTATATATTTTAATGTTTTACTATTCTATTAAGCTGACTCTTGAAGTTCTTCAAGATTTGGTAACCAAAATGCCTGTAAAATACAGAAATAAAGAAAGTATGAATGGACTATAGACACTCCTTTTATGATCTACAGTACCAATCTATGGAAATTCCAATCCTTTTCCTTGTGGAACTACACAATATCCCCCAGCCCCTTGGAAATTCCAATCTCCATCTACTAGGGAAAGTTATTTTTTCTAGAATTACACAAGAGAATAATCTAAAACTTACCATGTTGGTACAAGCACTAGCCAGCATCATGTATTTTGGATTAAATGCTATACACTTGGTAGGACCTGGATGATTTCCATCTAGCGTTACCACCTTATGACCACTGTCCGATGCCCATATATGCATGCGACCATCCTGAGAACCTAATAAACAAGGTGGTCATTGTTATTTAAAAAAGTACAATTTTGATCAATAGAATCTTGTTTTGTTTGTTTCTCTCAATAGTCCCTTTCACAGTTCCTTGCGCCATCCCGAAAGGTAGCCATGCCTTTGCATTGAAGTGAGACGAAAGGTGAGCTTGCAATGATAGATACCTTTTTTTAAATTTTGAACAATTATTCACACATCTCTATCATTGCAAGCTCACTGTTCATCTTGCTTTGATACAATGGGATATAACTAGCTAAAACTAGTGTGAGCTGCGTCGGTGTTTCTAATAAAACAGTAATGATGAAAAGGTAAATTATACACCGTGAAAAGATGAAAAAACTTTCTGACGTTTCGGACGCTAGTCCTTCGTCGGAGTAAAAGAGAAAGAAGTGGTAGAAAGGAGTGTATATATGATAGAATAAGACAAAAGAAACCAATGAGAGCAAGGTAGGCAAGGAAACAAAAACAAACAATCAAAAGACAAAAGGAAAGGTTAGTTGAAAATAAAGCGTTCATTAATCCCGTTGGGACTAAGAGTGCCCAATAGGTGAATAAGCCGCATTTCTTTGGTCTTGCGACAATCATTGTTGCCGTTAAGCAAAGAAAGACCGAAAACAATGAAGTCAGAAAGAGAATGATTAGCTAGATTAAAATGGCGAGAAACCGTCTTGGTGATCGCATTTGCAATCATCTTTATGATATTCGCAATAACGATCCCACCAAACCAGTTTCTCGCCATTTTAATCTAGCTAATCATTCTCTTTCTGACTTCATTGTTTTCGGTCTTTCTTTGCTTAACGGCAACAATGATTGTCGCAAGACCAAAGAAATGCGGCTTATTCACCTATTGGGCACTCTTAGTCCCAACGGGATTAATGAACGCTTTATTTTCAACTAACCTTTCCTTTTGTCTTTTGATTGTTTGTTTTTGTTTCCTTGCCTACCTTGCTCTCATTGGTTTCTTTGGTCTTATTCTATCATATATACACTCCTTTCTACCACTTCTTTCTCTTTTACTCCGACGAAGGACTAGCGTCCGAAACGTCAGAAAGTTTTTTCATCTTTTCACGGTGTATAATTTACCTTTTCATCATTACTGTTTGATACAATGGCTTGGTTAACTTTCAAGGTGGCAAAGGGAACTGTGATAGGGACTATTCCACTACTTCTTATTGGTCTGTTGTCATTGTCCTATGCTGTAGTAACAAGCTGATAAAATCTGAATTCAAATTTTTCTCACCTGAAAATACATACTGTGAATCTGGACTAAAGCATACATCCACAGGATTGGATTTTGAAAATGCATGTCCCTTTGTAAAAAATATGAATTCTTTTAATTTTATGAAACAGATTCTTAAAGAAGTTAGAAAGGATAAACGATACAATGAAAAATGGGAAATACATGTAACTAAAAGTATTTCTAAACCTAAACAGAATGTGTGTTGATTTGATGAGCAACTATTTGCTCTTTAATTTCAGATCAACACAATATTCTTTTCATGGATTTATTGAGGAAAACTTACGGAAAAAGCATGCAGTTGATTTCCTTGAAAGGCATCAATCAAGTAAGTGATACCACAATTGGTAGCCACAAGAACCATCTTTCCGTCTGAACTAAACTTGATACTGGTCCACTCTGCAGCTGGATCTGTTTGAATATGGAAGGTGGAGAATGGCCCCTGAAAGGAACATGAAAAAATGATTAGACTCAATGTGAAAGTCATAAGATTTGTCTGTATCTTCTTTTTTCTTCCTTTATTCCTTTTTTCCTACCTTCCTTTACATACTATCCACTTTACTTTGTTTGTCCTGTCTGCCTTCACTTCCTCTCTTCATCCCATCCATCCATCTCTCTATCAGTGAAAGTGATCAATTCATGACAATCAACTCTTTATGATGTAGGTACAGTAGTCTAATTGGGAGAGCTTACGTAGCAAGCAGTTTATGTGATAGACTTTCTGAATACATTACATGAACTGAGAGCTATGTAGGTTCTCCCTAGTCTTATCATAGCAAAATCAAATAGCAAAGACTGAGCTGCACTGAACATCCAGTCAAGATTGACCTTAAATCATCTGCTATTTTCATTTCTTTGAAAGCAGCCATTGCCATCAGTTACCTTGTCAAATGATCTCAGATCATATAGTTTTATCATTTCACAATCAATTCCTGCAGCAAAGATCAGCCCTTCAGGATCAAATGCAGCTACAGGTCTTCCATTCACATGCATCAATCCCTATATGATCATTAATAAATCATTAGTAATGATGACAATAATTTTTATAACAAAACTTAAGCATTTATAAATAACAATATTACAATGCTACCTGGCAGTTTGGTGATCTAAGGTCCCATATTCTAAGAGTCTTATCCAAAGATCCTGATAGAAAAGCATCTTCTATAGGTGACATATGAAGCGTTGTAACCCTGAAATATAATGATATTAAGTATTACTTAAAGATTGCTAGTGTGAACTTCTTTCTTTCCCCTTGAAGTTTCTGTGATTTAATAAACATGGTTGGCTATTGTCATCAATCCACACCATACAGTAAGGTATTGGTAAGTGGTTGGGAATGTGCTGATAACGTGTTAGTAAGTAGTGCACCAACCACTTAACAGACATCTCATGGTATGGTGCTGGTTTATTGCAATATCTAAGAGGGTCAATTTTTAATTGACAGATGCTTTGACTTCTAACATCAGCATTTTTATTGTAACTTCTTTAACAAATACATTAATACCTTTTGGTATGTCCAGGAAAATATCTTAAATATTTGTTATCATGAAGGGATAGGTATCGAATAGTGTCTGGAACAAAGAAAACCAAGTACATGTTATACTGATAAACATTAATAAATAACAATAATAAAGGGGCATTACTACTAAGCAATAATTATTGCTTGATGCACTGCATGGTCTCATTGTTCCACTTAAATTTTGAACATTTTTGGTACAGGGCTAAAAATAATGGCTGGTCATCAGACAATGTCCTGCCACAATAATTGGAACTTAATTTTCTAACTAAAAACCTTGCTAGTCATTTTGACAAGAAGTGATTTTGAACCAGAAACAATGTATGACTGACCTAAAACTAACAAAGCTGCCACACTGCAGACCCTGCCAATACCCCTGAAAACCAGGATGGGCTCCACCACATTGTTGCTAGGCAAAACCGCTGGCTGGTTAAACTTGGTTTTAACTTTAGCTAAATAACATTCAGGCTCAAATCATTAAAGATTTGATGACAGCATTGGCTCCTTATTATTGGCTTCCAGCCATTCATGATCAATGACAATCATGCTACTCGGGGAGGGGGTAAGGAAAAGTTTTGGCTTCTCAATATTATTTCATCACTGACTCTTACTTCTGTTTATTACTGAAAGGGACTCGTGGAATACCTACCATCAACTTTTGTTGAAGTGTGTATCACTGTGTTCGGTGCATGTGTGAACTGGATGTTCGAAACACCATATTTCTTACTGTATATTGTTTTCTTGGGCCTGGAACACAAAGATAAATTGCATGTTTTTTCTTCTGTTGATATCTGCTCATCATGTGCGATAGATTAGACATTCCATATAAAACTTTTATCCATTATTAAGTTTAACTAAGCTTAATGAACAAAATATTGTTAGCACTGTCACAATACTGTCACACACATTCCAGACTATTTTTCACTGATTTCAATATACGTACTGAAAAAACATAAACAGTATCTCATATCCACCATAAGTAATACTAGGAGCAGTAGTATAGGAGCAAAAGTTTTAGTTTATGAGTTTTTTTCCCCGAGGTTTACAAACACTCACTTGCCATCGACAGTATCGTAAATGACGATAGAATCATCGTTACTACTCGTGATCAAATTTTCGCCGTTAGCAGAGAAGGACATATAGTTGACATAATCACTGTTTTCTCTGAAAACCTTGGCCACCTGAAAGGCTCGTAGCACGCTATCTTGAAGTTTCATTTCTGTGTTTCTCATTGTCTTACGAATCCGCCATCTTGGATTTACGACTATTGTACCAGACTCCCCCGATTATTCCACACAGGAAGCCCACTGTCAGTTTAAGAAAAGATCTATACCGTATTCACAAATTTTATGATCTTTTGTATCTGGCTCAAAACCAATTGGCTTTTTATGGCGTTGCTATGCGGTATCCAAGCTCGTGATCTCTAGCTGCAAAAGGCCTATTTTGACAGTACTTTCAACAGAATGAATCTGGAAGTTCGGTGGGGCAATAACGTTAGCCTACCCCCCCTCCCCCATGTTAAAAACACACCCTCGCTTACGCTTTATAGTGATTTGCACAAGCAGATTTAGGGAATACTAATAACCAAATTTATTTATTTAGCTCTAAAATATGACTTGAAACTTGAGAAGCATGAGAAAATCAATTTCGTCGAAAAATCGACCAATTTTGGCTCCTCGAATAATTATAATCCGCGAGCGCGGTACGGTATAAAGAGTTTGTTTACATTATCCCCAGCTGCTAAGGATAACAAGTTACAAGATAATATAAAACACCAAAACTTAACCACTAAAGCAAAAATAAGACTATGCTATACAAAAACTAAGAAAACGATAAGTCAAGAGATAAACAATAAAATCAATGTTATTTTATTGAAAAAAGTATCACAAGTACAACAAAGATCTTTTCAGGGATCGAGTTGCGAATCAGTATCGTGATGTATCACAAGGCAGAGATTCGAAGGGTGTTTGTTTGCCATCGCTCCTCGATATTGCGTACAGAAAATATCATTGAAAACTGATTTAGATTTTAAGCCTTTTTTTGTTGATTAGAAAGGTATTACGAAAAAGTACTAATTACGACTCCTTGTTTTACCAGCCACTCTTGCCCTCGACCATATGAACGGCCACCTCGAGAGGTAGTTTAACTCCACGCATCAACAACTCTGTAAGCTGCTTCATGGCGTCGATACAAGCTTCAAATGGCGACAAACAAACGTACCATCCTGCACAGAAGAACCCAATGGGCCAGGCAAGAAACCAAAGCACTATAAACCAGATGATAGCCCACAGAACATTCATGGTATTGGTTCACTAGGCCACGTTGCAAAAAAGATACGATTATCTTTCTCGTCGTCCTAGAAACACGCCAAAAACATTACTATTCTGAACTGGAGAAACAGCGCAAAGGTATCTTAAGCTCTTACAAACCTTGTTAATCTTCTTTTACAGCTAGAAGCTTTGATAATTAGAACGGTACGATCAGAAGAACACGACTGAATATGAACAACTGATCTATAATTTATGCGAAATAGTAACTTTTTCGTCTACTGGATTAATCATTAACCATTATCTCATAATATATCGTCTGTCTGAAATATCGTGTTAGTAAATAAGCCCGAGGCCCTTAATCACATTCGTACATGACAAGGTCAAACCAGGTTCTAAAACAAACTGTAGTACGCTTTATTGAAGGTTTACTAGTAAGGACTTCTATATCTGTTTGACGTTTGGCCCCGGTTGAGGCCAACCTAAAAATGATTTTGTGAACCAACACCTGTTTCTTATCTGGTTTTGTATTGTTTTGATGTCCGACGGCTACGAGGAAAAAACAAACATGCAGATAACTAGAACTTTTCATGGAATTCTTTGGTTCTGTGGGCTACAAAATAGGTCATTTTTAATGAGGGTTTTTTGACCTTTCAGTTTCAAGTCTACCATAGTTAATATTTTGAGTCTACTTATTATGAACAGGACAGTGGCGATGCAATCTAAGAATCAAATTCTCGTTGGAATTTAAACTACGAATATTAGTAATAAATCTGTTAATGATGTTTACGGCTATTTATCTTAGACATGAAAGAGTTTGAATCCGATAACTTGCAAACTCAATGGGATAGGATGGATGTACGTCATGACAGTAATTAGAAAATGGATGAGAATATCAAAGAACGCTATAAAGGGAAGAATTACATAATGGAATGTAAAGAGATGAAAGTCTTAATTTTCGCACCGCTCTTCGGCTTTATGTTTACGGAAAACGCGCACTGCAGAACTACTGATATCTACAAGAAAAATAACATCTATTTATTTGAGACCTAATTTATCTTTTCCTTCATAAAAGTTGGACTCGATACGTTTGGAATCAAATCGTCCACTTTGGAAAAAAATATACAGTATTTATAGGCTTATCACCACCGCAAGTAGAGCAGTGGTGCAGCTCAACGGGGGTCGAACTGAAAGCTGCTTAGGGTGGGGCAGCTGCTATGCAGTTCAAACATAAACCCCGGAGCACAGCTCTTACGAGTTCACATTTTATTTCGGGTGAATGTCATTTATTTTTGAGTGAGGAGAGAACAAGAATGAGAAGGAGGATGAAGAAAGAAACGTACTAGTACAACAATGGACACAAGCAAAAGTTAGTACTAAGGATAAAGTAACGTTCATTAAAATGTAGTTGAGTTTGGCAATGCATTATGGCCATTTTCTGTTACACATACAGCTTTATTCAACATTCTTAATATGTCGTTTTTAAAAACTGTTAAGTTTCTTTCAGTCCTCATGTCTTTTTATAAAAAAGGGGCATCTAAAAATATGAATTCACATTGCATATAGGTTTATTTTATAGAGCTATACATTTCAAAAAGGATAATAAATCTTCTTCAGTATTTGACACAGTTTAGCACGCATTTAAACATAGCAATAGTAAGCTGTTCCATGCTGGTAATAAGGCTGAGGCTGTGCACCAGGCTGAAAGAAAAAATATTTTGATTAATAATTTTGATATGTCCCAGAGTAAACCAATGGAGACAAGGGGTGTTGTGCCAAGTTGTGGTTTTGTATTTTGAGGGTAAAATAAGGGTGTGACTGGGAAGTATCTTCTATTTAGGGTTTAAAGCTCTTAGGGCTGAGTTTTGAGGGCAAAAGACTATGTGCTGCGATATCATCCTTTCCTTCTTTAATAAACTAATAATAAACAGTCAGGGATCACTTACAGCCATATAGTTGTAGTTGTAATAGTTTGGTGTCTTTGGCATGATGCAAGTGCTGTATTGAGACCACATTTGCTAAGAGAAAATACAGAACAGCAAAAGAACGTTAATACTGAATTATAACTCTAACCCCTGGTTCACATGAGCTGGAATCCAAATCATATGCCTCGTCCACAGACTTAGTATTGCATTTATCACCAAGATGGAAATAAAGACAAGCTCTGTTAATTAAAATGCAGACACACAGTGCACCATTGCACGCAACAAATTTGAATTGGGGTGACACACATTGCAACAAAATGATGCAGCATCACTTGTGTCAGTCTGCTATGCTAAGAAATTTGGACAGCGGTTGTGAATTTGGTGCAAGCTGATTGGGTGGAATTTTCAAAATGTTAAACACAATGTTGCAGCCATTTATACACAATGAAATTTGTTGTGCGCAATGTTGCAGGAGTAGAGCATGATTCAACTTCAAATTTGTTGCATGCAATGTTGCACCATGTGTCTGTACCTTTAATGAGCAGTACACTACTGAGTCTGCAAATGTTGCAGATTTAAGGAAATCAAAGGCAGGGTAGCATAATAGACTTGTCTCACACCTCTGTGGTGTATTGTTTGATTTTCAGATAATTCAGCATCACATTTATGTTGAGTTTGTCAGGTTTCACACTTGATTCAAGGGTTTTTCTCATGGTTTTCAAAATGCTAAATTCCAATTTGATCTACAACTATTAGCTGTGCCCTGACTTTGATCAGTCCAGAGGCTGTTGCAGACTGCTTTAAGGTCTTCCACCTCCACAGGACCACACCCCCTTGCACTCATCAGGACCCTCAGCTTATTAAATGCAAACTTAGATAGTATTCTTTGCCAAAAGTGCCATTGTTACCGGTGTAGTAGGGGTCTGTTGTACAGGTACTGCATCTAATGGCACAAGTATCCATTGTACTCCTTGCGCTAATGATAGAAAGAAGAAAAACTGATTATTGACATATGTATTTTCTAGATTGTTTCCTGACATCCAGGAAACACTACAAGAAAGGAAAAATGAACATTTAAGGTAAGATATCATACAGAGTAATACAACAGCAAAAATGTCAATCAATGCCTAGACATACCATCCGTAGTTGACAACACTGGTTCAGGCTCATCAAACTGCCCACTCCCCTATGTTAAAGAAAAAGACCTTTAAAATACTGTGAGAATTAGGGTTTGCATAATGTACAGAAAACTGAGCAAAACGTTCTTGCCTTTCTTCGCACTGCTTCTCGCAACCGTAACTTTCGTCCGCGGAAGTCTACCATTCCCTGACCATGAAAAGTGATTTAAGAAATCATTAATAATTCAAGAAGGAAACGCAATAGAAATCTTGACGTTTTGTATCTTATATAGATTCTTCTTCCTTTTCATAAACTTTTTCTCTATCAAACTTAAACTTAGTTCATTTCGTAAAGAATTCGGTACAATATGAGAACACATTACATACACGCTACTTACCATCTTCAAGAGCGTATCTCTTACTTTTTTATTTTCGTAAGTAACAAATCCATATCTATAGAAAGAACGAACTTTAATTTCAATAGAAAACAGAAATCTTTGAAGCTCTTGAGGCGAATCAATGCGACAAGCGCCACGTCTCGTTCGAAAGATTGACCTAAAAACAATACGTAAAAACAACAAATCTAACGTTTATAGTATGATACATATAGAAGCTAGAAAATTGTCCAACCCTTTATTTAGTCCTGTACGCTTGTCGCACACTATTCGAACATCCACCACTGATCCATAGTCCGAAAAAAAATTCTCCAATTCAAGCTCTGTAGTCTGAAAAGGAAGAGAGTTCGTACAATCTTAGGACAACGCGTCATTTTATTACGTATTAGTAGTAAAAAGATCATGATGTCAATTGTTTTGGCGCGAATATAATGACGACGTTTGCGCTTTTAGGAAGAATGAGTAAGCGGTCCTTGAACTTAAAACAGTTTATCATTAACTTTCTTCATACTAATCTAAAATGGTTAAGAATACAATGCATATAATTGAGAACATTTTGAATGCATTTCCACTTATTTCTTTCGTTTATTCCAACAGTCAATCAATTTAGGCGCCGGTCAGTCGCGCGGCGCTTCATCGCGATACAGGTCTCAAATGTAAAAGCTTTTTGACAAAGTTCTAAAGTCAATAAACAAATTCGACAATTCCTGCGCTAAAGTTCCACGGGATTTGGCTTTAAATACAATAGTGGTAAAGAACCAAAACGGTACAAAATGTAGTTTCAAGGAAATTGTTTATGTTCGCCATTACCGCATGGTTGGAAGCCGGACAGCAAGATAGCAAGCATTACTCTTGTTTACTGAAGTTAAAAGTGTTCTAAATTCGACCCAAATTGCTTACCCCTCTTGCCAAACCACCAACAAAGACTCTTGTGGGATGAATCCTTGTTCCATTCTACAATCGGAAGAGAAAAACATAAGATTCTTCGATCAATGTTCAATCAAAGCATTATCACAATGCGCTGTCTTCTAACACCGGGTAGGGACCATGCAAACTGGGCTGGTTTTTCAACCCCTAGGTAATAAATACTCTAGAAGCATTAAAAATCCTTTAGTTATAAAAGGCAGGATCAAAGATCGGTTCACAAAAACTGAAGTTTCGTACTAGGTTTGAACAAGTAGTACGTTCGATTAAAAAGACCCAGCTCCAGTCATGTTGCGCAATGTATCTAGATGACAACAACGTTATTTTTTACTTTTTTTAACACATAAAGATTGCAATAGCCCAACGACCTAAATCAATCTAGTATTTACATGGAGAAGTTGTGATCATAGCACGATTACAATCACTGTCAGCATTGCAATGCATGTGATTGTAATTTCAATGCTTAGTAGTATGTATAGTTGAACATATCCAAAATTTACTATAAACAAAGTTAACTTATAATAATTTGCTCAAAGAAGCTCAAAGATTGTTCAGTTCAAAGCGCGCTATAGCGATTAGTAGCAAAGTTGGTCCAAAAATGAAGAGAGCTTGCAATTGCACTACCACGGATTTATTTATTCGCGCTCATTCTTATTCAATGGACGGTTTATATTAGACATGAATTCGTTCATTTTGTCCATAAGCAGCTCTATTTTATACCATTTTAAAATTTTACCCTCCTACCTCGCCATGTGAAAGAGTTTGTATGATTCCTAGCTCTGAATCCATCGTTTAGCCGTTTTAAAATATGAATAAAAGAGATCAACTCCTACTACACCATAAACGTTGCTAGACTACTTCGATGACCGAATACACAAAGTGCGCCCAGACAGCATGACTCGTCCCAAATGCATTCCTCAATATGGTTACGGACTGCTGTCAGTTAAACGAGAGCGCAACATGTCAAGAGGTTTTCAACTCTTTTTGTTTTATCATCTTGATTAAATTGTCTCTAATTGTTAGTATTATAAACTTATAAATAAACTAGGGTTTTCAACATTTCTTTTAAGGTAAATAGTGTCCGATTTCTTTTTTCGCGCGCAAATCCATCATAACGATCCCAAAGTAGGCGGGGGGAGGCTAGGAGGATATTGCTTCTCATACCACTTCTTGTGCCAATGTTTTCAAATTTCCTTTTGGTGTTCATTTGAGGATGGTGGTCTTAATGACCTAACTGTTTAAATAAGAATACTACACATGATTCGCGTTTCGAGTCCTATTCAGAGAGACCTTTTGATAGTTTGCCACGACTATGAGAGCCAGCCTATCTCTTCCCCTCCCTCTGGCCCACACAGCTTGAAAGGTATACATGCCGACAAATGCTAACAAATCATTCAAATTAGATTTAATTGAATTACTGTTTACAGAGTATTTAACTCCAATCTATTTAACTTCAAGATAATCGACAATAGCCAATGTCTGTTATCAGTAAAAAATAGTTCAATGATCATAGTCATTTAGAACTTGAGCAAATAATGTAAGCCGAGCCTGTTGTGTTTCCAATTCTATTCTACTCCGTTACGGAATTCTCACAAAGAAAAAAGCCAGACTTTTGTGTCGCCAGAACATAAGAACAAATCGAGATTTTCCATCAACTAGGCTTTCGTGATTAGTGATTACGATTAGTGTAAGACTGACACGTTAATAAAGTTTATGTATGTTCAACATGGGCGTAAAAGATATCAATATTTGACGCGCGATAACAAGATCCATATGCCTGGATGGATTAGCCACCCATTACTGTTTAACACCCTTGTTTAATAGTTTTCTTTCAGTTGTGCGATCACGGAAATCAAGTCGAACTTCACTGAAGCCGAAGTCGTGAAAACATCAAGTTGTTTTTATTGAGTAATGTTTACTTGCCGCTATCTTTTCCACACCAGATGGAATAAGGTCTTGATATTTGAAAGCAAACGAATGGTACTACTTAGCGACAGCAACTGACAAGGCTTGTCAAACGAGTAACTTAGTTTTCATGAATGGCGTAGCGTAGCTCGCATGGAGAATACCATATTCCATCGATTTGAAATAACTCGTTTCTACGCTTCGCGTATCCACGAGTTAAAAATGAGCGAGGAATTTGATTCCATTGGGAATTTTCCTTTTCGTTGTCTCCTAAAACTAAGAGCAAGAACATAGCATTTAGTTCACTTCTGCTGGTAATGCGAAAACGAGTGGTCTCTCACGCATCTTTCCATGTTTAATTTTAAAGCAGGTTCGCTGTCTACTTTGATAGTAATGTTTTCGCGTTTGCTGTGTAACTCTTGGAACTGCATTGCAAGATGCAATAAAAATTGCCTTTTTTATAAGATCATAGAAGTGCAATACTGAAAAGTGGGATATTCGTCGGCGATGCAGCTTCACTCTTGCAATGTGCTGGGCCACGGGTTGCATATTCCATTGCAATTCAGCGCTGCATTGCAAAGCTGCAATAAATGTTTCAAGGTGCATTGCATTGTCTAGACAACTGACGAGACAAACTAATCTAGTTGCAAAGATTACAGCAAGAAATGTACAACTCAAGTTAGTTTCTTGGCAATGAAAGTTTTTGCCATTTTGCAGAGGAAAATGCACAATTACAATCATTTTTGGCCTCTATAGGTCGTTATGAAATAACTGCTAGAAATGTTGCGATCAGATTGGTTGAGAGCGCGTGCTTTATGAGAGCACACAGTACGCACGCGCACTTTCAGTTGCGTCCGATTCTTATTGTAATTTGTATTCTATATAAAAGAACAAGACGCTCTAAGAGCGTTACTGGGTTGCCTTGTTATGACGTCATTCCAATGTTTTGATAAGCAAAAAGTCATAAAAATTAACGTCTGTAATGTCCGTGCATGTATAAAGGAAGTCGTCCACCCTCCTTTTTTTATTTCATTTTTTGACAATACTTCATAATACCTGAAATTAACAATTTTGCGTTATGCATGTCACACTATTAATTAGCTTGCCACGACCCGAAATTGCCCAAACTTGCCCGCGGTAAATGAACCCAATGGAAGAAGTTATTTTAGTATTTCACTCATAAAACATTCATTTGCTCACTCAAATAAGCCAACTTTTTCTAGGAATTTCCTTAGAAATATCATTCAGCTTGTCTCTATTCGGGTTTGTATATCACTGGTTGTTTCTTAGAGCAAATCTTCGAGTTGTTCACCGAGACGGCCTTAAGGTCTAATATCGATCAAAGTCTAGTTATGAGTTTATTGAGAAACACTTGATTTATATGGTAAGTTAGGCTGATTTTTTCTCAAGATTCCATCGGAATTGGTATTCTTTTTGTTCTTTAGTATATTTTCAAGTTCTTCTTTTGTCGCTTATTATTTTATTGAAGAAATCATTGCGTAAAGTTGACTGTTATTAAAAGTGTTTGCCGTGGCATTGAAGCTTGATACATGACGATGATACATAATGATGATGCATGATCGGTGATGATGATGCATGATCAGTGATAATGATAAATGATTCGTTCCACTATCAGTGACGTGCATTATGACACATAGCTACACCCCTCACCCCCTTGTGCTTTTTTGCCATTTTTATTCCGCAATTCAAATTAAAAAGACTTCGTCTATTACAAATTCTGTGTATTGCGATACGTAACTCCATACTGTAGACTGGTTATCTGTAGAGCGCTTATCTATAGACCCCTTGCACTAATTCACTATCTGATCCAATCTGGGCATCAAAACAAAAGTTTCCCTCGCACTATCAGGTTACTTGACCCTAACGTCCTCGAAACGAGCAGCTGTGTCAAAATGAAGAACAGCAATGAAAAGAGCACCTCATAATTGTGAGAGAGGTAGAATTTCAGCTCATAACAAACAAACCAGAATAAATGGCATTAATAATAAAGCATTTTTATGGGAAATCTGACGGGCAAGACCTTGCAAACCGACACTTTTCCCATGCAAATGCCTAAAAAGAAAGTTTCCCCTGTAAATGTGTTTTTTATTGTTTTAACTGGCCCCAGAATGACGTGAAATACAAGGGGTCTACTTTTGGCTTCGTTATGTTTAACTTTGATCTGTTCTGATAATCCTTAACGGATTATACCATACTATACCAGTCAGTCATTTTCCAGCTATTTTCATCTAATGCTTTCCGCCTCAAGAAGACGAGCTGGAAACTCGGGATGGATTTGAGACGTACTTTAACACTAATTCATATTCTTGGGTTGCTTTTTCACGCCACGAGCTATAATCTCGTGGTGTCATCCTACAGATTATCAGTTTTAATTTTAGCAAGACTGGAGTCTTAAGAACCACAAATCCACAAACATAAGACCTCCTTTGCATATTCCAAAGCTTTTTGAAAAGCTTATCAGTGATAATTTTAATTCATTAGCAATATTCTATTTGCACGCAGACTCCTTCAAAGGTGGCGGCGTTGCCTAGCAACGACCTAAAAACGACCCTCGCATTAACCACTTGGTACATAGATGTGAATCACGAGTTTATGCCTATTTTAGAAAGGGTGTGTTTCTCCATGGCATTGAGGGATTCTGCGAAGGAATGGAAGCAAGGCTGTTGTACGAAAGTCTTTAGGTATTCTATCAGGTGAGCCTGCGAACACAAGAAGTTTCAATCAAGACACTGTCACCTTGGTAATAAACTCATACAATAGAGGTGAACACCAACCTGTAAGTCCATATTAAAGATTGGGTCTGAAGTAATTTCTGGGTCATCGTCGTCTTCATTGACTGGATCATCCAACAGATCAAACCCTAGAAGATCATGCAAGATCAAGTAGTTATAAAAGTGTCCTGGATTCTGCTGGTACATGGATACCCTGTGGTTGAGTAGGCGTGATGACGAGGTGTTATTCACCACAGGATTCCCATTCAAGATTGGAAGCGGGTGGGAGACCGGGGTCGGTGTCCACTATTAGAAAGAAGCTTGGGATTGGATAAAATAACAAAAACAAAGAAAGCATGGATTATGGTGAACAATGTGTATTATTCTACATGTGAGCTGCGTTCTTTGTTTCATCTCACCATTCATTGTTTGTTCATCCACTCCAAGGCTTCGTTCTGCCTGTTGTGTTACCCGAAGAACGTACCTGCGAATTCCGAAGCTGGTGCGTACATTCCCATGATTGACGATAGGCTGTGTCCTCCCATTTCAATTTCATCAACTTCATCATCTTCCCAACCTTCTTCGACCTACAAAAAATATGACATCTTAATTGGACTACTTGTAGTAAATATGTCCAAAGTGCAATCTTTCATTTTTTTTCTTTCTTTCTATCTTTTTTCTTTCATTTTATATTTTCTTTCTTTAGTGAAGGTACGTTTTTTATGGGAGGGAAGAATGGGAGATTCGACGTAGCCCTTTTTTAAAATGGTCGTAGACTTACCCCCTTTCACTCAGTAACAAATTCATAACCCTTCCTACTAAGTCAATGAGAAAACCAGCTTTCGTCAAAATAAAAAGGTTTGGCCCTCCACAAAACTTCAAACTTTTAGCTATGACTCCACCCCCCCTCCCCTCGATAAAAAACGTACCTTCCCTTACTCACTTAAATACGAGTGGAAATACCTCATCTGAGTCACCGTCTTCAGCGTTTGTATCCTCATTATTATTTTCTAGTAAAGTGCCAAGTTCGTTGATAATTAACTTGAATAACTTTACAGCAACTGGAACAGACGTCCACTGCTCGGTAGCTGCAATGAGTATTATACCACATTCTTGAGTATTGTATTGCATTGTATTATATTGTATTGTATCGTATTGTATTGTATTGTATTGTATTGTATTCCTTCCTTCCTTCCTTCCTTCCTTCCTTCCTTCCTTCCTTCCTTTTGCAACAAAACGTACTTACTTTTACTTGCTTTTGAACGTGTTCTTACGCCTGCATCATTGCAACAGTAAAAACAGAAGAAAAAAGTTCAGTTAAATTAATCTCAAATGAGGCACGCTGACAATACTTCAAAATGTAAAACATATCAGATATTTGTCTACCTTCTCCTTGAACAATTATTCTATCTCCCTTCACAACTATCCGTAGTCTTTTGTCTCCCGTGTTGACGAAGTATTGAAGTAGGTTGCATAGAGCAATAGTACTGAAAATGATAAAAACATCAAACATTTTAACTATTTCCCAAGTCAAAGCTTTGGTCGTGAAGTGACGTACAGGACTTGTCGCAACTTATCCACGTTTTCCAGTCGTTTCTTTTTTCTTTTTTTTTTCTGTCGCTCACCAACATACAACCTTATCCTTGCATTCATTGCATTCATACAATACACCAATAGCAGGGGTAGAGCAACACCCCTCATAAAATTATTTTTTTATGTGGGGAGGGGAGATGTCTCTCGTGCAAGGTCGTACCTAATTTTGCTGTCATAGACACCATAAAACTCGGGTTGTCTCGCACACCATATCTTCAGCACATACTCCAGTGCCGATTTTCCTGTAGGATCTGGTACGCTGCTCAGAAATTCTAAAGTCGTTTCGAGTTGAGAGTTCATCAGATGTAGGAACACTAATATAAGGGACTGAAATTGCGGAAAATAATTCTATTGGTTTTCAAGTGAATCAACAATATAGCATAATAGTAGTTGGAAATAGCTCGAATGTTGGCTAATAAGGCGAAAGTAGACTCAAAAAATACTCATTTATACATCTAGGTGAAGTGAGGCAACGTGAAAGGAAAGCATCTTGCATGCTTTAATCGAAACCAGGTCAGTTGAACCAGAGTCCGACCCATCCTCCACTCGGTCACCACGTATTCCACACTTCGATAGGTAGTGGTCAGTGCCCCCCCCCCCCCCCACCCCCACCCTGGAAAATGCTTCGCCCCATTGCAGGCTGTCAAACAGCATTCTACCAGGTTCCCTTAAAGATCTGCTAATCTCCATTTAGAAAAAAGGCACTTACTTGAATAACGCTCAGGGTTTCAGCTTGCTGTAGTTTACTCAGAACGCCTCGTAATAGTAAATCTAGATTCTCACCAAGATTTTTACCAAACTGAAAAACAACAAAACAATCTTGGTAAATGAATTGTTATTTAAACACAACTGCCAAATAAGGAAAGGGCTGCCAAATAAGGAAATTATAAAATTACCAAATAAGGATATAAGTAGAGAGATGACCAAATAAGGATGTCGAGAGTTACCAAATTAGGATAGCAGGGTAGGCTTTTGCTTTAGATATGGCTACCAAATAAGATACCATAACAAATAACTTTGCCAAATAAGAACTTTTAAATAAAAATTTTACAGTTCAACATACTTTTCTTATCAGGGTAGTAACCAGTCTCCCTACAAAGGAAGCAGTGAACTCAGCCCCTCTCGGATCAAGAAGGTGCGAGGTTGCACGGATGACGTATGATACACCGTTGTTCGTCTGTGAATCATGCCTTGGAAGAAATTTAAAAATGTAAGTTTTTGATCAAGAATTTGAAGCTAAATAGGCCTTTGTAGCTTGGATGTATAACGTTTTCCATTATAGACCACGTGTCATTCTCTAGAGTATCCTTTTTTTTGTTTAACAGTCGTATATGAGAAGACACATGAACGTGGAAACGACTCAAGCAAAGAATCTTATTCTCAAGAGAATGACAAGTGGTCTGTAATGGGAAAATATTACGCCCAAGGTAAAGAGGTCTATTCGTATAGACCCTAAGGCTCACCAAAAAGCACAGCTAAAATGATGTAATGTGAAGGTGAAGTCACCGGATGTCACGTGCAAACTTTCTTAATGCATTGCCTGTTACGGCTCCTAGTAATAACAGAAGGGGAATTTGTATCACAGTTAATCATACTTCCGTAGGCGAAACCGTGTCGTATTCGAGTATTCTTTCTTGATGCACAGTAATCTTGCGCGTCGTGAAGGGTCAGCTTCGTACCGTAACCGTGCCGTGTATGAGCGCTAATCATAATCGTTTGAAACCTAATCTTGAGGTCAACTTAGTGGTCAAAAGCTGCAAGAGCTCCTGATCACCTACGCACTAATGGCGACGTTTTTGGGAAGCCCACAGAAAGATTGACTTACCATGATAGTAGCTGTTCTCCTCCGACAATTACGAATACTCTTAGGCATTCGCCACCACTCTGTGAAGAGAAGAACCTAGACGGTCAATATAAATACAAACTGCAATTTTTACCATTTTGAACGGTAGCCTCCACCTAAATCCCTATTTCGGACCATTGCACCTTACCTGTAATACACTATTATCATCGGAACTCAGCATAAGCTTAACGAGAAGAGGGAATACAGTATTAAGCATGGCATCTGATAAAGGTGGCTCGGAATACTTAACGATGTTGGTAAGAACATCCATACATATCTGTAGAAAGAAAGAAAGATTTTCAGCGTTTACGCGGGCTTCAAATACCGATATGTTTGTTCATTTTGGCGCCAAAACAACGCGCGCGCGCACTGCTTATCATGAATCACTTACCGCGTTGATTCCTAGAGGAATTTTTTCTGGAGGAGATTGAAATATGCTGATAAGAGTTGGGATAAACCTTTGTTGTAGAAGCTGGAAGATAAAAAGCATTTTAGGATTTTTTTTAACGAAAATATTGAATGAAACAAGCATCGGACTGGAATGTTTTTTAAAAGAAAGCAAAATTGGTTAAGACTTGTTAAATTCCAATCTGTGAGTTAGCCGTGCCCTGACTTAGATCAGCCCAGAGAGTGTTTCAGGGCTCGATCTATGACTTAGCCTTGCCCCGACTTAGATTAGCCCAGAGGTTTTTTCAGGGTCCGACCTGTGAGTTAGCTGTGCCTTGACTTTGATAAGCCCAGAGGTTGTTGACATCTTTTTCAAGACTTCACTGCGTCGGTTGTAATATTTTATGAAAGAAATTCAATAATATATTTTGATTTGATGTAAAAAATACCGGCAAGGTCACGTTGTCACGACACTCCTTTGAACCAATCACATTGCGCCACGTTACTTGCTAACCAATGAGAAAGAAATAGAACGGAAATGAATGGACAACTTTCCAGTCTACCCCATCGCCTGAGGAAGAGTAGCAGTAGCAGTCGAAACGTCGCGGTACTCCCAACTGCCATAATCGCGAGACAAATGAATAAGCAGAACCAATGAGAAAGCAGAATGCGACTCACCGTATTGCATGTCGGGTTCATTGCTAACTCTTTAAAAATATCCTCAATAAGTGGGATCAAAGCGGCATCTTCAAATAAACAAGTTACGAAGTTATTAAATCAAGGGTAGCGCTCATCTTCAAGTCAGTTAATTTCAAACTGAGTATAGTACTACATGTATCTTGCTTACCATTAGCCAGTTTTATGAAAAGTGCTATAGCAAGAGGTGCTATTCTACTCTCACATGACGCTGTGAATTCTTTATCGACCTGAACAAAGTTATAAAAGAATTTTAGTATCAAGATAAGTACGGTACTTAACAGATAAACGTAAAAAGCTAGTCGAATCAGGCAAAAGAATAACAGTCAGAAGACGGGGCAGGCGGGGGCAGAAGTGACAGATGGGGCAGGCCGGACATGCGGGACAGACCGGCATGCGGGACAGACCCGACAGACGGTACAGACTGGTCAGGCGGGACAGACGTGACACCCAACCACTCGAAACGTACCGACATGACTATTCTAAGTGTTTCCAAAACAAGTGCCAAAACGTCATCTGTTGACTGCGTTGCCATGGTAAGTAGCCCATCCATCATCTGTGTCAAATATGGCACCAACATTTGAGTGTTTTTCGATCTTTTCAGATGTTCACAAAACCTAAAAATACAAAATCAAAGATACGAAAAGCTTCTCTAGATACTGTTTCAATTAATTCTCGTTCACTAATAATATCTAGAAAACAAAAGTACTTTTGACGTTTAAGTTTTATAATTATTTTCACATTAATTTTCTAATTATTTTCATATTTCATATTAACAGGAAGGGACTTAGACTTACTCGTAAACTGCGCGCACTGCACATATTCTGACGGCTGGAAGTTGCGTAGACTGTAAACCACTGACAGACGCTTGTAAAAAGCTGACAAGAAAAAGATAATCACGTGATGCCACAAAGTTACCTGGCGTGTTCTGATTGAACATTATATAATACGCCGCAACTTTACGCAAACTACCACGGGTCTTAACTTTGCAGTCGCGCGCAAAAAAGGCGGGAACAAAACTCGTTGGTGGGGACAAGAGTTCGCCATAGAAATGCCATGTGGCGGAAATTAGCGCAGTGTCACGTCCCAACGTTATCCCGTCACTTGTTGCAACAGGAAACTTTCGTCATAGCTATGCCAATAGCTGGCAATACCTCCTCGCTTACTTGTTTAACATCTGTTCATCCATCATAAGACTAAACCGACTTCCAACCCACAAGGCCTGACCAACGAGGAAAGGTGAAACTACAAACAAAACATAATGTCAGTATCATCACCCTGAAAAAACAGCGCAATGTTGAGCACCAAGACATAAGGTGTTACATACCTGACTCTTGTAGTCCTCTTAACACGACATTATTCAAGAAGGATATCAGATCTTCACGGGCGATCTTGTCGGTCAGTAGAGTCTTGACGCAACCCATTGCAAGCATACACGACTCATGAATCTTCCACCTGAGAAAAGGAAAATAATAATCACAAACGTTTGTCTTATTTACTGATTTGATGCAAGGAAATTTTCTTTATTTTTGGCGAGAGTAAAATCGAACAAACGAATGAAAAAAATGGACTAAAAGAATAAAAAGTAGACAACATAAGATGATTGAATGATTGATAATGTAGGTGACTGAATGTAACTCACCAGTTGACGTCTCCTTTTTGTCTGTTAGCGTTTGCCTCTTCCACATGTCTTGTTACTGCTTTTGCTAATGTCACAGCACTGTCATTCTTGAATTCTGCAGATACAGCCTGGAAAATATGGATTCATAAGGTCATCTCAGTTACAAGCCAAGAGAAGACCCTCTCAAAATACCTCTTTCTGTCTCCAAGCACCCCTGAGCCCCTCCCCCAAATTTATCAAATTAACAAGGTTTATTTCCGCAGTTAAAGAAAAGCAACAAGCTACAAACCAACAAGACATCCTGAGCTGCTATGCGCACAGAGTAAGAGAAGGTATCATCATCCTCGTCTTCGACAAATTGATTGGGATTGGCTGTCCACACTTGAATCTAAAATTAAAGTCACTCTCAGTTTGTTTTGAAACACATTTTGTTTTAACTCAACAAATCAACTTATTTGTGGATGGCTGTGTATTTATTCAACTATAACGCTTTTTTGAAAAATGGACATAAGAATTCAAAAGACCTTTTTGCCTTAACTTGGTTAT
The DNA here is from genome assembly GCA_011057435.1 of Actinia equina. Lineage (NCBI taxonomy): Eukaryota > Metazoa > Cnidaria > Anthozoa > Actiniaria > Actiniidae > Actinia > Actinia equina. The sequence continues at coordinate 929,927 of WHPX01000954.1, read as the reverse complement.
AATGTTTTCCCCTTTCAGACCATGTGTCATTCCCTTGAGTATCATTTCTTCGTTTATCATTCTCAAGATAATGACAATTGGTATAGAATGAGAAAACATTGTGCCCAAGGTAAAAAGGATTTATTGGAAGGCAAGAGGAACAATTATAACATTGTATACCTGCTCCTCTGTGATCTGCATGTAAAGTAGAAGAAAATATATCAGCTCATTCAGGAACTGCTTGACAATCTTTTTGAATTTTGGTGTCTCAACCAGCCCATGAATGAACTCGAAGACACCAAACACCAGGTTCTCAAATCCAAGGACCTCACCTGTCAAAAGAATTGTAGGTAAGTAGTCGAAATAAAGACCAAATAGAATTTTTTATATATTTACTGTGGGGTGGGGCAAGCATACAAGTGTTGCAAGTTACATTTCCATATGGTATTGACTATGACATGCAGTGCTTCTTCATCATTGACAAAAGATTACATTTCCCAAAGAAGAATTGCTTTGCCCAGCAACATGGCTTCATTGAACCCCTCTACTGCAATGTACTATAGACATAAGAGGGAATACCACAATATTATTAGTTTTGAACCTTACCGTCAGAGTCGACAGGATCATCGGCATCTTCTGTATCATTAACCACTGCTTTGACATATTTTTCAGCACTTTGTGTTAATGTGTTCCACACATGCGGGAGAATATTTGCCAGGTATTGACTCATTTGTTTGGGAAAGTTTTTGACTAGTGTTGTGAGGGCCTAGAATTAGGAATGTGTAATAACAGTTCAAATGGGGAACAAAATACAGTAAATTAAGGGAGAAATCTTGTACAAACTCTCCTCACATGTGATACCAAGTCTGATATCTTGACATGTCATGCTGCAATTGTTTGTACTACTGGTACTAATGTTAAAACGTCATCACCTACCTTGAGTATCTCCATTTTGAGCCCACAGTCAGATGTCAAGCTGTCAGGCATTGAAAGAAACTGGGTGAAAGCTTGAACAAACTGTGGAAGGACTGGGAACAGGTATCTTTCTGGGGCATCCTAAAAAACAGGTTTTTTAAAAAACTCTTGTCTTATTTCAAGTAAGTTGTATCAGTATATTTTTTCTCATGATAAACCCAAAACTGTGAGAACAGCCAAGAAAAGGTATCTATCCTGAAAAACAGGCTGAAAAAAGTTTTTTTAAAAGGAAGTAGTATCAGTATATTTTCCATCAAATACAGAATATCCTATTTACCTTTAGCCTCCTTCGCAGCCGTTCTTAGGGTCGTCACGCAACGTTTAACCAATCATATTTGAGGGAAATGTTGCGTGACGACCCTAAGAACGGCTGCGAAGGAGGCTAATTTACCTTCTGATAGTCAGTCATTGCACAGATAAGTCCTGCACAAGTGTTAAAGATGTCTACAGCTCTTGATCTTGTTCTGACACTATATGCCTGGGATAAAAATGATGAGTGAAATATAAAAAAGCCTTAAAATTAGCACAGAAAAATTAACACCTAACAATGAATACTTCCCAGGAATTTATTGGACTCAAGCACCTCCTTCAATCTTGAATTAATTTTAAAATTTCCTCCTTCATTCATTGTTTGGCCTACATGTAGTTTTTCCTATTAAAGTTCACCTATGCATTGTTTCACCTACTGAAGTTTGCCTACAAGTAATACTGGTTAACAGTATTAAGACAGTGTTTTCACTTCTGAAGTATTTTCACTCCTTCCATTTGCCTGCATGCTTACTTCCAACTGAAGGCAAAAAACATGATTATACAGGTTTTTTTCTTGAATATTACTTGACTGACCTGGTCTTGAACAAATATGTTGTACATCTCTGGTAGAATCACAGGAGCAACTTGTGAAATCTGGTTGTCTGTTACTTCTCTGCAGAATTCTGAGAAGAAAAAATGCCCATTTTTCAGAAACTTCACCCTCTCTCAAGAGGTATCAGTCTAAAAGCCTTTAAGCCATGAGATATTACACCAAGGATCAAGGGTTTTATTAAGGGTTGAGGATCAGAAAATGCTTAAGTGAATAAGCAAAATTCTCTGCATTAATTAAACTACCATTTATAGCTTAGTAATTCTGCTATCATTTCAATACTTAATGAAACCCCTGAAGGATCATAGAGGTCTGAGGTCTTAGAGGAGGGACGATACCAGTGAAAAACCCTCAATCTCAAATTGGATGAAAACTCCAAATCAAATCCAAGACCAGGTGAGAGGTATGTGAAAGGCAAATTTACTGCTACAACACCCTTGATTCCCAACTTGGTGACAATCATGTTCAGCATACCTGTCAATACTCTCATTGCTCCATGTACAAGATTACCATCACCACTAGTTAGAGCTTGCATCAGTTGTCCAAACAATTCAGGCCAAGCATCCGGCCAGTCCCAGTGAGCAATAGCCGATATGGCATATGCCTATATGACACAACAAGTCCAGGAAATGTTGCAATTATGTAATGTACTAATGCAATATATCTTTATATTGAACACATTGTGATTGCTCATTCTCCTGAGCCAGCATCCCACCGAGAATGCCCAGTCAGAGCTGATGATTATTGCTCTTCAAAAAGGACTGGACTTCAGTTTTATGGATTTCTCAGGTTGTCATGCAAAGGTGTGTATGACAGAAACTAGAAACCATACAGAATTTGCTATTAACTTCAAAAAAGGTCTCTCAATTTTTATTATTTCTTACATATGCTTACCACACTTGATCTAACTTTACTGATTGACTCTTGTAGACCTGCAGGAAGCAGTCTCCTTATTTCTGTTTTAGCCTGAAAATAATAAAATAGAATCATTTATTAGCTTCATAATCATTGACAATTCACATTAACAAGAAAAACTTGAAAGTACAGGCTTACTGCTTCTGTCGTCTCTGGAGGGTGATATTTTTCAGAGTCTTGAGACCAATGACCTTCCACATACTGTTTAAGAATGACTGATGAAAGCTGTCAATCACAAATCAATTCCAAAAAAGCTAAGTTAAATATAAGATTATTCATATTGACAAAATTAATGAAAAAGTTCCACTCTTGTACCTGTCTGATTGCTAAGGCTTCACGTACGTCAACAGTCAACTCAGCAAGATGCACACCAAACTCTAAAAACGATTGATGTCAAGAAAATGAAAACTCTTGTTTTTATTGTCTATATCATTTTCTTAATACAGGATAATGCATTTAAAAGGCATGCACATATTCGGAATAATCTGCATTTAAATGGAGGGGAAGACAGGGACTATATTGGGTATTCTCTGGGGTCCTGATTCCACAGATACATCCTTCTTTCTGATCTTATCCTTTTTCTGTGTCAAAACCTTAATAGAAAACCTTAGGGGTAGGGTAGGGGGATTAGCATCAATTCCCTCATTAACAGTGCTATACTGAATATATGGCATGGATCGATATTTTGTGGAGTCAAACATTTATTATCATTTAGAAAATAATCTAAAAAAGTTATCCTGAATTTACAACTACATTAAGCTTCATTTCGTAAATAAAGGGAATGACACAAGACCTAAGCTTAAAATCTTGTATGCAATCATACGTACACAATTTATTTTCACGAATACGAAAGAAAGATACAGTGGCTAATCAAGAATACTTCTGGGGAGATTACAATCGCAAATCGTCGAGAAATATCTTGTAGATTACCAGTATGGACCAATATATGTACATTTCACATGGTACACAACCATTGTGTACACAATTTCAAAGCGTTTTTCTGGGGGCTGATTCGTCGTTTTTTACTATTACATACCTTCTGTGACCTCTAGAACTTTTAGGTGGTCTTCTGCAATCCTTCTTATTTCCTGATTCGGCGAGAGAATCGCTGTTAGGCTTTCAATCAGGGTCTGTTTTAAGGATCGAACTCTTTCATCGCTAGCCGTCGCCATCTTCTATTCGAATATATTGACTCGCGCATGACAAATCAAATGTAGCGGGAAAATTTGAAGGACTGTGAAATGCGCATGCGTATGCTTGATAGTTTAGTTAATAGGGGCTGTTTATATGGAGCGAGCCAGCCCGGTATAGCGGGGTAGCCTGGCCGAGATGAATTTTGGATTGCGTTTATATGGGAAAATTCAGCCCGCTTACCGGGATGAAATCAATCATGTGATCATCCAGCCTCGTTAGTATACGAACTCGTCACGCGATTATCATAAAAAAAACATGGCGGCATGCGCAGTAGGATCAAATCCAGCCCGCTTACCGGGCTGGCTCGTTTATATGGGAATTTTTCCATCCCGCTTGCCGAGATGTCGGCACCGCCCAACCGAGATCTCGGTAAGCGGGCCAGCCCGTCTCCCCATATAAACACAAAGCATTTTTTACAACGAAAAGAGGCCAAGCCGAGATGTCGGCAAAGCGGGCTAGCCCGCTTACCGGGCTGGCTCGCCTCCATATGAACAGCCCATTAGTTTAGTTTAGTTTAGTTTAGTTTAGTTTAGTTTAGTTTAGTTTAGTTTAGTTTAGTTTAGTTTAGTTTAGTTTAGTTTAGTTTAGTTTAGTTTAGTTTAGTTTAGTTTAGTTTAGTTTAGTTTAGTTTAGTTTAGTTTAGTTTAGTTTAGTTTAGTTTAGTTTAGTTTAGTTTAGTTTAGTTTAGTTTAGTTTAGTTTAGTTTAGTTTAGTTTAGTTTAGTTTAGTTTAGTTTAGTTTAGTTTAGTTTAGTTTAGTTTAGTTTAGTTTAGTTTAGTTTAGTTTAGTTTAGTTTAGTTTAGTTTAGTTTAGTTTAGTTTAGTTTAGTTTAGTTAGTTTAGTTTAGTTAGTTTAGTTTAGTTTAGTTTAGTTTAGTTTAGTTTAGTTTAGTTTAGTTAGTTTAGTTTAGTTTAGTTTAGTTTAGTTTAGTTTAGTTTAGTTTAGTTTAGTTTAGTTTAGTTGCATGGGTGGATCTAGGATTTTGAATAGGGAGTGTCACAAAATCAAGAAGATCCCCGTCCCTAGCAATTAATAATATTCAATGTTTATACTAACCAACCTTTAATGCTGGGGTCATAGGGGTAACATATATATTAAATAAGGGGGACAAGACCGGCGCCCTCTCACACCAACGCTTCTATTGTACAAAAATCCTATTTTATCTACTAGATCTCACCCCACCTGTCAATTAAGACCTTTCTTGACATTTCTTTGTTTCTTTTGAAACGACTTAAAGATGCTTTGTTTTTTTAATTCCTGGGTGATCTCCTGTTTGCACGCACACAACATCGTTCTAGTAGTTTGGAGGCGATGATCATACGGTTACTAGTCACTACTATGATTAGAAAATTTCCGTTGTACGAATTTATCGTTATTTTAAATTTTCATTTTAAGACCACACTTTCTTACTGAATGTACCGCAAATAATAACAACAACTAAGCCGAACGGATTAAATTCTCCTCCAGTTTACCACCAAAAATTACTTGATTGATTTACATTTTGTACTGCGCGCCTCAATCGGAACTTCCACGGTTATTACGTCATATCATGTCCTGTCGGTCTCGTATTAAAAAATAAATATATGTTACTTTCGCCACTTCGATTCAAACTGCAACTATTATTGTCTGATTTTTTTCAGCTTCTTGACTTGTCTCGCTGACATTTATATTGGGTAAGGAAAATATTGTTTTGAATTATTGAACGGTAAGACTGACCTAAAAGATACATTTGGGTGTCAAAAGTTCAGTAATTAACATGGTCATTTGAAACCTAACATCATCAAAAATACGACAAACACATAAAAAACCTTGTCTTTCTTAAAATGTTTGTTTTAGAAAACTTCTTAGTAAACTGTCTTTATGGAAAATGATGGAATATTTGACTTTCGGCATCAGAGGTGTTAAAACGTATGACTTCCTTTAATTCTTAGCAAGTGTATTGTTCAAAAACATAGACGTGTATACTAATAAGAGAGCATTGCAGATCTCAATTCCCAGGTTGTCGGGCCACTTAAAGAAAGCGTAAAATATCTCTCCAACAAAATGAGATTCAACGTGCCAGCCATATGTAATCGGTGTCCTTGGTAGGCCCCCAGAATGTCCATCATAACATTGATCAGAAGTGATATCCGGTCAGTCAAAATTCAATTTATTTTCAAAGGTATAAACTTAAGCTGGTAAAATAAGCTGGTGAAATACAAATTATGTAGTGTATATTTGATGTATATTTTTGAAAATTTTAAAAGATAGGGGGAGGGGTGGACAGTTGAGTTCAAAACGGATTAGCCAATCATATCATGTTGGAGGATTTTAATTCTCGATGCCCGTATTTGGGGGCTAGATGCAAACATTAGCGCGGGTTTGTTGGCTGGAAGTGAGTGACTAAAGTAATCTCTTGATCCACGTTCACTTAAAAAATCACTCTTCTTGGACGTTTTTAAACTCGTGTACAAAGTTTACTTTGTGCCATTATGGTGCTTGTGTTCCACCAGATGATCGTGTCTGCTCTGCTCTACCTGTCGAAGAAGCTCAAGGCTTTAGCTTTGAATGTTTCTGGGAAGGAGGAGAGTCGAGGAGTATGGCTGACAAGTCAAGCTCAGGTTAGAGACGTTTTTGGCTCTGCTCCCTGCAAGCGCATTAAACAAAATTTCTCCGCTCGAGTTATTTAGTTATAAAGACGTCGAACTTTCAACTCCACTCTTTACGATTCATTGAATTTGTGGCTTTGTCGTCTGTGCAGTTTTACACTTTGAGTATTGTGTTGGTTTGGCGGTTCAACCTAAAACATTATTAGCTTACGTTGTCTTTCTCTCTCTTTTTTTTCTAGGATGCTCTGGCAGGTCTTTGCACGGCAAAAGATCTTCTTTCATTTACGATATCGGCAGAAACGCTTCTTCACTGCCTGCTACCTGAGGCTGTGAGTAATATTTTTTATGCACATTGTTCAAGAGCTGTGTTTACTTGTCGTTCGCGTATGTAGTTGTTGTCTTTTTGAGATGTAAAGTGGTAGTTGTCATACACACTTCTACGCTCTGATTACTTTACTATTGACAGTCATTTTATTGTAATTATTAAGATACAACCAGCAAGACCAGCTACTCTATCTTCGAATAATCTCTTTTTACTTTTTAAAACCCATTTTCCTGCTTGATTAATAGCTGGCTTACCGAAATTCTGCGGAACTACGAGTCAATTTGTCAAGGAAACTCCTTTTCATCTTCTTGTTTTGTTTCCTTTACGTCCGATATTTTCCAAATATCAATTTCTGTTTTTAATTTCCTAGATCTATCTCTCAGCAGCATGTAATTAAAATTTTACTGTGTCTGCCCTTCGATCGATAACAGCATTTTTCGCACCAACAAAAGTATCTTGCATTGAAAAGCGTGTCAAACTGTACTATTTACTTTTTTTCGTAGGACGCTCTCGTTATAATAATTATTGTTTCTGTACTGTTTTCGCGCAGAAATATTTTGTTTAGTCGCAGTAAGGCGACAATAACTCCAAGAATTCACCATTAGTAATACTTAGAGGTTGAAAAAAAATAACTTAATCCTCGAAACGAGAGAATTTCTTAATCTGACGGTCATTGGAAATAAATAATAATAAGCGTTGGGGTTTAGTTTGAACAAGTGGTAAGAAATATTGACATGTGAACACGACAAATGAAATACTTTAATCCTGGTACCAGCTGATATTACAAAAAACTAACAAGTTATTCAATGCAGTATTGGTCCAAATCTCGGTAGATCTATCATGGAAGTTAAAATAATGCTACGAATACCGCTAATCATTCTTTCCTTTTTAGTTTCAGATGTATGCTAGCAAATTGAAATCCCCCCCGTGAGAGCAAGCAATATTTTATTTTTCGTGTGTGTAGCTGGATATTTCATTCTTCATGTCTTGAATCTCGAAATCGTGGTTTTCCGGGTTTTTTTCCATGTCGCTTTCCAACTATATTGTTTTTCAAAACAAAACTCAATATCCTATTAATTTTATTGGTTTTTGGAAGACTATCCCTTTCTTAGGAGTTCCTCATTTGCTTACGATTTTCAACACAAATTATGCGACTCTAAAAGATCTTTGTATCAGGAAGACAAAACAATTTTGATGTAGATTTTTTTCTTATTTCAGCAAGATTTACTGTAATATTAATTAGGGCTCACTCTGTCTCTCTTCTATCTCTCCACAAATCATACTTGTGTCCTTGTTGTCAAGTGCTAGCAATGAAATATCAAGAATGGTACCTTGAGGTAACCATGTACATTGAAAATCTCAAAACATCCCTCAAGGTGTTTGGGGTTTTCAGTATTTTGGCATGCCCTTTTTATATGATTAATATGCAAAAGTCTTGAATCGAAATCCCATTCAACCCATTTAGAAGAGTTGGGTAATAGGACTAAATAACTAACTAAGCCTGCATTTCTTGTTGCATCTCAAGGTTTGAAGTCGCTGAATCTAAAACCTAGTTGGCTAAACCATTGCATGACTTTTTGAAATATTTATTGTCAGGCTTATGTATTAATTGTCACACCTAGTCATGTCTGTTAATTTTGAAATATTCAAAGATCTTTTATTTTTTATCAAAGTCAATCAAATCTATAATAATTGGTATTCAAAGACATTGTTTTGGTATCTGTTATTTTTTAAATTATCTCATGTCTATTAGTAGGTGTATTTACCATTAACTGACTGACGGCAGGTCAGACAGTTTGCCATCAGAAGACATGACATTTCAATCCTTAAGGAACTTCCCAATATAATGCCCTTAAACTGCCTTTCATGGAAGTGTCAGTTGATCTTCAATTATTGAAGCTTGTAGTTATGAAAAAATGGATTTGCATAGCCATTAGGAAGTCTAAAGGCTCATTATAAATGTAGTACAAGGAAAGGCAAATATAATAAATCTCCCAATTTAACAGCATTTTAGCTTCCATTCATCAAGTACTTGAAATAATACTGTCCCTATTGGATTAAGATTTCTATTCTACTTTCCAAAATTGCTGGAATCACTCAATGTTCACAAGTAAAGATGGGAGAAAATAACTCATTTCGCTCACTCTTGTTGCAAATATCCATGTAAATTACTAAATTATGTATTTTGATTTGTGTCTTTTTTAAACTTATGCTATGATAAAAGTGATTAAAGTGCTTTGCTCAGCAAAGGTGCTATTAGTTCAAAGGATTTAAGGAGGGTTCTTATAAATGTAAAGCACCCACAAATCACACATTTCTTGAACGTGCTATTCATTAGTTGGCCATCAAGATGTAATAAACCACAAGCTACTTGTTCTTTTCTTTTAAAAGAGAAATAGTTTTTGGAAATGAAACTTTGATTCTTAATTAATCATGTTCTTTCAATGTTTTCTTATTAACAAGTTTTTATTTTAAAATTGTTTGTTTTACCTCTAAGGCATGTCAATTAATTTCTTGCTCATTTGTTTGAACATTAATAATGCATTCCAATTTTAGACCAGTTGCTAATTCCATACAAATCAAGTTTTTTTTACCAATAAATTCCAAAGAAGACACATTAGTATTGATATTACTCTGATAGGCAAATTTAAGAAGAAAAAAACATGTGCCCAAAACATTTCTGACAGGGAAACATTAGAATCATGTTGTGTTATACACATACAATATTGAATGTAGTAGTATTAGTAGTGGTATTAGGAGTGCATATGAGTAAAATTGGAGAAACATTGTAGCCAGTATCCAAGTTGAATTTATTCACCCACTTAAATTATAATAATTATTATTACTATCATGAAATAATTTATTACTAACCTTACTTATTAAGAGGATTTTTTTTTTTCATTAATGAGCAACAATGGTAAAAAGCACAAAAACTAGACTTTTGCAAATGAAGGCCTAAACCTCATTTTTGATATAATTATATATTGCTTTGGGTTAACACTTTGATTCCACTTTCATCGGTCATCTCCACTTCCAAACAAGTTAAACTTTCTGAATAACAAGATATTAGCCTTGTACAACGGCCTTTCTTCAAAAAAATAGTTTTTGGCGCTCACTGCTTGAATACGAAAATAATTCTCTCAATTTTTTTATTATCATTATTATTATTATCATTATTATTATTATTATTATTATTGTTACTAGTACTATCAAATAGTATATTATTAAACAGGCACATAAATAAATAATTCATACTAGATCTTATTCATTTTCTTTATTTCTTTTACATTAATTCTTTAATATTATTACTGTTATTTTTTCTAGGTCCATATATTTTCCTCCCTTAATAAAAAGTAGCATCCATTTAGTTTTTTTCATGAATTAATTATGTTGCACTAGTATCACCTGCATACACTATTCTTATTACATACAAGCCATTTATTTTATTTATTTTCTTTAAAAAAAAATGGATTATTTGACTAAGATAAATGTTTATCCTTAAGCTAGCCTAATAGGTCTGTTTACTGTTTAATACCAATAACTTGCAAGGGAAATTCTAAGCCTTAAATGTGGTTATGATTATATCCCTTTGATTTAAAATTGGGTATGTGGGCAAAGGTAAATTTGATTTATAAAACACATTTTCAATCAATGCTATTTTTTGAGTAAAGATATGTTTTGATTTGTACAAAGTAGTCATAGCTTTTATAAGATATCATAATGTCTTGTATTTTTATCTTTTCCTTAAAATTTAAAGACAAAATCAATTTCGCATGATAGAAATATTACTTCTGTTGATCGTATATTAAATGAAAAATTATTGATAAATTTATCATTCTGTAGTAAGAATTTGACATAATTTTTCAAAAATATTTATGCTGATTTCATCTACTTATTGCTGCTTTTTATTTAAGTATGTTTTAATGGACTAAGATTGTAATCTAGAATTGTGTCCAAGAATCTGACATGTTCAAGATATGTGTAATTCATTTTCATCATTATTCATAAGAGATAACAGCATACTCGAACACAAATATTGTAATTCTTCATGCAATCCATCAAATACTACTGTTTTTACAACTAGATGGTATTTCCTAGGTTTTAGACATTACTTTATTGCTATTTTTTCACTAAGACCATTCTGTTTTTGTTTTTTTTCCTGTGAATTTAACCATTTACTTAATTTCAATTATTTATTTGGTTTGATGTATAAGTCATTCATCTTATTCTTCCATTTCTTAATCCATGGAGATTTTCATTCCTCCAATCCTGTCTCATGTATTTATCCAACTACCATACCAATTTCATTTCATCCCTCTATCTAATCCCCAATTTATCCTTCTATTTATTTACTATTCCCTTCCCATTACTCCATTTATCAATCTCCTATCCCATCCTATTTTCATAATTAATTCATTCATCATTTTCTCCTATCCATTCAATTTGTCCAACCATCCATCCATCCACCCAACCATCCATCATTCCATCCACCCAACCATCCTCTAATCCATCATTCCATCCATCCATCCATCTTCCGTAGTCTACTTCCCATTCTGTTAGTCCATTTTTTTATTTGTTTGTTCCATTTTACTCTTGCCAAGAATAAAGAAAATTTCCTTGTACCAAATCAGTAAATAAGACAAACTTCTATCCATCCATTCATCCATCCATTCATCAATCCACTAATCCATCATTCCATCCATTCCATCCACTAATCCATCATTCCATCCATTCCATCCACTAATCCATCATTCCATCCATCCATCCACTAATCCATCATTCCATCCATCCATCCACTAATCCATCATTCCATCCATCCATCCACTAATCCATCATTCTATCCATTCCATCCATCATTCCATCCATCCATCCACTAATCCATCATTCCATCCATTCCATCCACTAATCCATCATTCCACCCATTCCATCCACTAATCCATCATTCCATCCATCATTCCATCCATCCATCCACTAATCCATCATTCCATCCATTCCATCCACTAATCCATCATTCCATCCATTCCATCCACTAATCCATCATTCCATCCATCCATCCACTAATCCATCATTCCATCCATCCATCCACTAAATTCATCATTCCATCCATCCATCCACTAATCCATCATTCTATCCATTCCATCCATCATTCCATCCATCCATCCACTAATCCATCATTCCATCCATTCCATCCATCCATCCACTAATCCATCATTCCACCCATTCCATCCACTAATCCATCATTCCATCCATTCCATCCATCCATCCACTAATCCATCATTCCATCCATCCATCCACTAATCCATCATTCCATCTATCCATCCACTAACATCCATTCCATCCATCCATCCACTAATCCATCACTCCATCCATCCATCCATCCACTAATCCATCATTCCATCCATCAATCCACTAATCCATCATTCATTCCATTCCATCCACTAAATCCATCATTCCATCCATCCATCATTTCTTTTCTTTTGTTCCCCTACATTTATCAGTATATTCCATGCCATCAAGGTTCATGATTTTTTTTTCTACATTTCTTTTCAGCTTGGTATTATAGTATTTATATTTAATCCTGAAAGTGATGAACTAGAAGCCCTGAGCCAAGATGTCATTAACATACCTCGGCTGCCTAAAAAGGGTGTTTCAAGGTATAAAGTACAAATACTTGAAACTTGGCAAAATCTAGCAAACCTGGTTTTTTAACTTTATTATGGACCTTGTAAATCAGGTTGGATCCAGGGGTGGTGAAGGAGAAGGTGAACTTCCGTCAATCAAATATATTGATCTGTACCTATATATTCTCTGATTGGCGGCAGTGTAGTGCCTTTATTCCCTGTTACCACTGTTGTCTCGATCAGTGTATAACAGTGAAAAGAGTGGTAATGGAGGTTAAATATCCTAATACAAGAACTTCTTGAACATTGTAAAGGTTTTCAGTTTGCATAAGATCTAAAGGTTTAATTTAAAAAAATTGATACATGATTTTTCTAATTTGCCTTTCTTTAAATTGGTTGTCCATCGAATTTGTTTAATTTTGTACCACAATTAACATAACTGGTTAAAACTGGAGTAATAGTGCTGAATAATAGTGTTATTGTTTTGTAGACAAGTCCTTCTGGAAAAGAAGAGAATGCAAATGAGTGATCTCCCTAGTGATGATCCACTTACAGTTGTTATGCCATTAGCAACAACCTTAAATTATGATAATAATAATCAACAAGGTAAGTCCTAAAATATTTCATCTTATTTCATCTCTTTCCATTTACTTTCTTCTCTATCAGCTTGTATTAATTCATGCACATTTATTTACACTAGTTTTTAGCTAGTTATCTCTTCACATTTATAAATATTTAGTCATACTATAGTTATACCATTTACTCAGATGGTGACCAATTCTGGGTCCTACTGCTTACACAAACCACTAGTCAAAATAAATCAAAATATGTTCTCATTGATTTAACCTCTACCTAAAACAATTAGAACTTTGGACAACAAATCCTGTCATAAAGAATATGTAAAAATAATTAAAAAAACACTTTCATATTAAAACTAGTGATCTCTCAACTCACTCAATTTTTTTATTCTGATGTGTGTAGCTCACATCAATTTTTTCTTTTCTGATTCTACTTAGTTATGCTGTCTCCACTGTTAAATGAAGATGGCCAAGTTTGTATGGTTATAGTTGTAAGTATTCAAAAGAGATCAGTTAATTTAACTTTAAATTTAAATTTAGCTATCCCTGAAGGTGGAATATTTTCTATTTCTTACAGACGGTATGTTCATACACAGAAGAATTAGAAGCCTGTCAGGACTTTGCAGAAAATCAGGTACTGCTTTTCATAAACATTGACCAAGAAATGCACCACTCCAAGATTTTTCAAATGTATTCTGTTAAATGTCAACACAAGGGGAGGTAGGGAAAAACTCATATTTTACAACCAGTGTGTCAGCATAGTATTGTAGCTGTCAGAGGGTTATGAATAATAAACTCCCAGTGACAAGAGTTTGACTGACCACTTCAAACTATTCATCATGTGAGTGGTCAATATCACCAGTTGAAATGGCTGGCCAAAGAGGCGCTTGGCCAGATAAGTGCCAGTTTTTGCCAGACATTGTTCATTGACAGGCAGCTGACAATGCTGTCTCCAGATTGCTTTTTCTATTTTTTATACTGTGTTATTCACTTCAGATTATTAATTGTCTCAACCAAGTTCTGGACAGAAGAAAAAATATGGACTATTTTAACAGCCAAAATACTTTTCTTAATACTTTTGGTAAATATCTATCATCTCTTTTACTAAATTATTGTTACCTGTAATCATGTTAATGTTTATTTGTTAAAATGTTTTGCATTTAATTTCAGCTAAATCAATAGAAACTGGATTAGAAGCATTTTCAAAAAAATTATGCTCTTTTGTAAGTATAATGTATCCGGCAGTATCATAACAACTATTTATTCATTTATTCATTCATCCATTTATCCATTCATCCATTCATCCATTCATTCATTCATTTATTCATTTATTCGTTTATTCGTTTATTCGTTTATTCATTTATTCATATATTTATTCATTTATTCATTCATTTATTCATTCGTTCACTTATTCATTCATTCACTTATTCATTCGTTCACTTATTCATTTGTTCATTTATTTTTTCATTCATTCCTTATACTTTTTTTTGCCAGGTCAAAGATGAAATAAACTCAGAGTCAGCTGTTTTATTAATATTAGATCAAGCTTCAGGCGAGCTTTACAACAAGGTAATGAACCTCCTGTGTTGTTAGCACTGGCCATTTTATAAGATAAATAATTCTAGTGCTTATACTTTTATCATTTCTTGTAGTTTGAATCAGAAAAGGAAGAAAAGAGGATTGAGGCAAGTATAGTTGTATAATGAATTCAAAGTACAGTATCCTACTATACTTCAAAAAGTTTCCTTTTCTATAGTAATACTTCATAATAATTATAAATTCCTTTGCATCTTCTATCTTCTATAATATTAATTTTATATAGGGGTGACAGCAGACATTTCAACCATTTCATTTTTCTCATCATGACACTTCTCTATACATGCAGGACAGGGCTCATAATATTTTGTTTTGTTATCTTTATTTATTCAGTGTTTGTATCTCTGCTATTCATAGGTGGATGGTAGTATCTTTGAAGAACCCATCAAATCCAAGAGTTTATATTCTCTTTGTAATATAACTAAGGTGAGCTGACAAAACCATGCTCACAGTGTTAGACTTGAATATATCATGGACCAGAGGATAGCTACAAAACTATATTATAATATATTAATTAATATTACTACAGCCTGTATTATCACCATCATGCTGAACATTATTCATATTATTTGATGTTGTTTTGGATATGTGATAGGACTCCATGCTGTCCAATTAAGAAATAATTGGACCAGGAAAATTCTGAGGACTGACAAAATTGGATGAGGCCGTAGGGGGTGTCTAATTTGGCAGTCAGAGGAATTTTTCGAGTCCATTTATTTCTTGATCGGGGAGCATGAAATCCTATTACCTATTTATTATATAGCTGCCTAATTAATCCCAAATCAACAAGACCTGTCCAATTAAGAAAATAATTGGACAGTTACCTATATGGGATTAATGAGAAGCTGTATAATTAACTGTATAATGGACTAAGGTATTAATAGAGGTCTATGACGTTTTTAATAATTGTTTTTGTATTTAGTATAATTCCCCTTATTAAATAAAAGTGTTATGGTTTATTTTTATCAATCCTATGTGTCTTATTGTTAGGATACGAAAGAAAGACATGACTTAGTAAGAATTACAGGTAAGGCTCTAACTATTCTATTTACTGTGAATATTAGACAAAACTGATACCTTGCCATTGAACATTGTCATACTAGTTGCAAAAGAGAGTATAATATTGCCTATCAATTACCCAGTGCAAAATTTAGCAATACATTTTGTAAATGCTTTTTAAATTTTCTTAAAATAATATTCATTCAAATAACTACACCTCCATAATAATTTGGAATCTTGTTTGATAGGAATCAAAGAATTATATTCAAAGTCATGAAAATACCTGATATCATTTCTTCTTGTTTTTAAACAGATCATTATGTTCAGTCCCTACTCTGTGCACCTGTTGTGAGCAAAGAGTCTAATGAAGTTATAGCTCTAGTCTGTGCCTTTAATAAAGAGCTTCCAGCTAATAGGTAAACTTCTTTTTTATATACAAGATGGCAGATCATGGGAATAGAACTAGTAAAGATGATAATCCAGGGGCTACTGAGAGGGAGGGGTTTGGGGGGCTATAGTCCCCAACTTCCCTATCCTCCCCACACACACACACACACACACTTTGCTATAATTATGGATAAAATTTTCACGCACTTTAAGTGTTAGGTGCATAGGTTTCATACCAGTATTTATCTACAGTAGTCTGTCTGTTTTCTATAGGAAGTCCCTCTTTCTTAACAATGATCCCCTCACTGCCCCTCACTGCCCCTATACCTTGCAATCTCTAAATTGCCTTCACTACCAGCTACAGGACATTATACTTGTAGTCAGTCATACTTTTCAAATTCCATATTGTTGTGACCTTCACATTCACATCAACCATTATAGATAGTGTGCCTGATTAGAGTGCTACTTGTGGCATGCTAGACGTTTGACACGTTAATAAAGTTAATGTATGCATGTATAGTGCATTTTGGTCTTCGCATGCAAAAAGCAACAAAACCTTCACCTACCTTCTTTGAGATAACTGTATGAACCCAGACTAGACCAAAGTGCACCACAATGACTATTGTCTGAATCTGAATAATATAGGATTAATATAAAACATATTTGCAGGTTTACGGTAGCAGATGAGTCCAATCTCAAGTTCTGTTGCAGCCACATTGCTGGTTTTCTGGACAATTCATTGGAATGGGAAAAAGAAATGGTCATAAAGAGACAGCAAGAGGTTGGTACATGGGGAAGTTTTGCTACATAGAGTCAGTAGGCGTAAAGGTGATTACACAGAGAAATTCCTCTTGCAACAGCATTGCAACACAAATTGCAAGAGTGTTACACTGTGCAAGGGAGATGCAACTGTTTCCAAAAGTTGAAACAAACCCTAGTTTTTGCAACGATAAAACATCTTGTCTCACAACATCTTTTTGCTGTAGGTTACATGCTGCAGATGCTGCATTCAACTTGTCTTACCTTGTCGTTGCAAGATGAGTTACAAACATGAAAATTGCTCTATGAAATCACCTCTTTAAATAAAAAACCTTTCCTGTATTTATAGGAGTAACCGCAATAGTTCCTCCACTTCAATGTTGGACTGTCTTGATGTTTGCATACATTTATTTTCACTCTTATTTTCAAATTTAGTAAATCTCGCTTGTCTAGCTTTGGTGGAAATTTAGCTTTGTTTTTAATCAGCTAATAACATTTTTCTCCATATTAAGAATCTTCTTAAAGTGGCAAAGAACCTCTTCACCCATGTTGGTAAGCTATGTCATCATTGAAAAAATTAACAGTTGCTTATACTTTAATACCTAAACTAGTAATGCCTGAACTTCCTAGAAGAATTGACACTTAATATTAAATGGAATGATTCCTTGACCAGGGTCTGAAATTAGCTTTTGAGCTAAGTGGTAGTTTGGACAGCCATGTTCTAATTCTTAGGCGTCCAGAGCAAAACTTAGGAGTCCCACTTGGACGCCATTGTGTAGACCCTGAAAGACTTTTTGAAAGTTTATCAGTTGAAAAATGAACTTTAGAAGAAATGTAATTTAGAATTGTATTCCGACTTTACCGACTCTTTTTTCCAAAACATCCTTTGCAAAAACATAGGTCGTCAGAAGGACAACCATATTTCCAAAATTTAGTCGTCATTTTCAAATTTTAGTCGTCCCTGACGACTGGACAATTGACTGATGTTCAGGGGTTTCCTTAAGGATCAGCTCATTAATGTGTAGAATGTTTACTTCTTTGACTCTCTGGTTAGTTCATGACCTTCTGCTATTGTTTCAACACTTAAGGAAACCCCTTGGGGTTGATTGTTTGATTAATTGAGGAGAAGAAACATGCAACTCTTGATTCTTATTTTGATATCTACTGTACTTTGACTGTCAGATGATGTTAGTGTCCTTTTGAATGAGATCATGACAGAAGCCAGAAATTTGACCAATGCAGAGAGGTTAGTATAATCAAAGTTATTATAATTTTTGTGCTGGCATTCACAACAGTCAGCTGGAGCATAAAACATTATGCATTGGGAAGTATGGGTGGCATAGCAGTAAGAGTGCTCTGTTCTTACCAAGGCCACCTGGGTTCGATTCCAACTGGGCTTGGCTTTCCATGTCAGTAGAGTTGCTTGTTGGTTCTCCTGTGCTTCAAGGGTTTTACTCCAGATTTTCTTACCAGCTTGTTTTGTCAATAACTTTTACTCATATAATACAACTTTTTTAGTATTTCCTTTGTAATGAATTTCAACTTTAGTGTACAGGTATATACAAGTAAGATATACAATTGAGATTGTTTTGTTTCTTAAGGTGTTCATTGTTTTTGCTTGATCGTGAACGCAATGAACTTGTGGCTAAAGTGTTTGATGGACAGATCCCTGGAAATGGCAAGGTCAGATATTTTATTATTTGTTTTTTATTTCACCCCATGTGCGTAGAGTTTGTTCACTTTCTGATGGTTTTTCTGCCCCTTAGGTTTTCCCCCTCCTCTCAAATCAACCTTAACTAATTTAAACTGGTTAGAGCTCTGTCCAGGGTCATACATTGACTATATAGCGGCTGCCAGAAGCGTCTTCACATGCTTTCAGTCTGACCCTGTTGAGCTGCGCCACTGCTTTTCTTGCAGTGGTGATTAGCGATGAGTTTTGGATGAGTGGATGGAAGGATGGAAAAGCGGATGGGTTATGTGAATAAATGACCAGGAGGCTGAATAAATACGTAAATGAATGAAATGTAAATGCTCTTCCGACTCTGATATTTGTTTATTTCTTTAGGAAGGATGGGACTTGACTATACCTGCTAATCAAGGGATCGTTGGTCAAGTAGCATTAACAGGTAACTCACTCATCACTTGATCATCACATGTACCAGATGATCTCATGCACGCACTTCCTGTTACCATTAACCAATCAGAAGCATTTTTGTTGCATCACCAAAAGGTCCATGATGAATTTCAAAATAAAGTCTTATTTCAAGTTAACCTTTTTAAAATACATCCTGAAATATTACTTCACATTGAAAAATTCTATGTTACATGTATCAGAAAAGCTTCCTCTTGCCCTATCAACAATTAAAATTTAAAAAAAACAAATCATATATGCAATAAAAGCAAGCAAAATCAGTGTTGTCTAATTTAGTCACCAGCCTCCATTTTGATTACTGTAAGATGTTATGAAATAGGAGACCGGGTATTAGGAAATGTTGCGTGCTTTGAGGCGAGATCACCTGCATTAGAGCAAGAAATTTTTTTTTTAATTTCTCTGTTAGATTGCTGACTAAATTCTTTAATTTAAATTATTTCTGTATTCTTCAGGAAAGCTTCTGAACATCAAGGACACCTACAACCACCCACTGTTCTACAGAGGTTTGGATGAAAAAACAGGTTTCAGAACAAAGTATGTCTTTGCATCAAGAAAAATTGTTCTTCTTATTGCTCAGTTGAATCTTGGGATTACCTTTCTATTTTGAGTTTGGTTTATAGTCGTGATTGTGATGATGATAGGTGATGATAATGATGATGCCAATAAATGGTCATGAAGGTAAAGATGTGATCATGATAAATAATGGTGATGGTAATGATGATAATGATGGTGATGTTAATGGTCATGATGATGATTATAGATTCAAGCACAGGTGGCCTAGTGGGTGGGTGGGCACTCTCCTCTCACCAATGCGACCCGGGCTTAATTCCCGCTGGGCTCGTTGTTGTATGTGAGTATAGTTTTGTTTGTTGATTTTCTCCTGTGCTTCAAGAGTTTTTCTCTGGGCTCAACAGTTTTCCTCCCTCCGTAAAAGTCAACTATCTTAGATCCAATTGGAATCCAGTGGAAAAAGAGCCACTGTGGAATCTGCTGTTAAATCCCATTATTATTATTATTATTATTTAATATTGTTTCTTAATGCATGAACCCATGCAACACATGACAAACATCTTTGTATTATTTATGTCCAGGAGCGTCTTGTGTTTTCCCATCAAGGATGAAGAAGGTGAGCCTTAAATATTACTTTGCTAATACAAGCAAATAACAGGCACCTCTCTCTCTAACAGACTGTTTCATTTTATTTAATGCCAGGTGTCTTAGGTGTGGCTGAGCTGTGCAATAAAGTCAATGGTAAACATGAATTTTCACATACTGTATTTATTATGATTATTTATAATAATTACACTAGCTAAAATTTGATAAACAATTATGAAAAAAATCTGTATTGAAAACAGAGATAAATATAATACACTTAAATAATGTTATCATATGGTTAGGATAGTATGTGCACACTGATAGGTCAAAAACAGTGCTTTATTAGTGGAAGCAGCACAGTGCAGACTCCATCCATGCGTGAAGTGATGCTAGATCAGGATCTAAATTATTTCTTTTTGTGCAACAAAATTCGAATTTAGGAAGTGCCGTAAGCACTCAAGAAGTGTGAGAAGCAATCACCTACCACTTGTGCTTCTCCTTACACTCCATTCGTGTTTACATGAATTTCTGCCTGCTATATTGCTGAACAGAGCACGGAAAAGCTGTTTTGTTTTTGTTAATTATTGCTGCTTTTTGTTCTATCAGGTTCCTGCTTTACCAAGTTTGATGAGGATCTAACAAAAGCATTTGCCATCTACTGTGGGATCAGTATATTCCAGGTTAGACTGGTATATCGACATTATAATATTCAATCAAATCTCAGAGACCAAAATAGCTATTTTGCTTGTTTTTGTTTTTAGTCCATGTTGTACAAGAAAGCAAGCAGTGCCTGGCAAAGAAGCCAAGTCAGCAGTGAACTCATGATATACCACATGAATGTAAGTAGAGAAAGTAACAATACTAAAGTAACTAAACCACACTTTTCAAGCCTATCCACCTCAATCTTGATTCCAAGAGGTCAGAGGTCAAATTAATACCTTTAAAATTGTAATAAATTATGCGTTCGGTGTGTATACAATGAAGTAGAGAGAATAAGAGAAAAATATCAATGCCCTTGGCAGGATTCGAACCCACATCTTCGGTATTCTAGTCCGATGGTTTTCACATCGGACTAGAATACTGAAGACGTGGGTTCGAATCCTGCCAAAGGCATTGATATTTTTCTCTTATTCTCTCTACCTTTAAAATTGGAGTTGGTAAAAATTTAGTTTCCCAGAATAGGATATTCTATTGTTGTGCCTCCTGTCAGGGCTGCTATCATGTGATGGTGCAAAGCCTTTATTGATAACAGACACTCACCATTGTATCTTAGAGGCTATCACATTTGAACATGATGGCAATTGTAGAGTCACTAGTTTATCTCTTTCGTAGGTCCCACAACATGAAGTTGACAGTGTGCTCAAGCAACCCATCAGTGAAATAAAACAATTCGGTCCACAATTTGCACAGTTTCCTTACATGCCGAGGACCTTAGAGGTGGACCTGACAATTCCAGTAAGCATAAAACAATATCTACATATGCATGCAGAACCTCTCTTCATTCCTATCTTGTGTGGGATTTTTGTCAGCTGAACAGCCAGTTATCAGTAGAAATGTACTTGGATATATGGATGATGGAGTCTGTTGTTTGCTCTTCACTGGAAGCCTAAAATGGAATGGATGTGATTTGTTCCAATTATTGATATCAAGCAATAGACAATACTCCATTTAATAATAGTTCCAAGTGGAAGCCGGAGTTGCCATACATGATAAACGTTAGTTTTGCAATTGGCAGAAACTCCAACCTCGACATGAAACTATTATCTGTGGTGACTGAATGGAACTGTAAAATGTATTAAGACATTATTTTTGGTCACAATGTTTATCCTAGGCTGTGTTGTTCATGATGGAGGACCTGGGTTTCATCAACAGATGGAAAATCCCAAAGGAGATACTTATCAGGTACCTACTCTGGGCTTGAAATAACGGCCCAACATCAAACAATGTCCAACCTGAATTGGAACTTGTCCAGCTGAGTATTTTGACCAATGGCATTCGCCTGACTGCTGACTTACTGTCCGTTATTTTAAGCCCTGCTACTGTTTATCAGCAGAACCCTAGAATCGACCTGTTTGTCTTGAGTATAATATTTTTCTATTTCAGACCATGTGTCATTCTCTTGAGAATAAGATTCTTTGTTTGACTTGTACATGTATCTATGAGTCTTCTCTTGCACAACTATTAAGCAAAAAAATAATACTCTAGGGAATGACACATGGTCTATAGGTCAAGAGGAATAGGAAAAAATTACCCCTAAGGTAAAGAGGTCATCATCATCATGTATCATCATCATCATGAATCATCATCATATATCATGTATCATCATCATGTATCATAATCATGTATCATCATCATGTATCATCATCATGTATCATCAACATGTATTATCACCATGTATCATCACCATGTATCATCATCATGTGTCATCATCATGTGTCATCATCATGTGTCACCATCATGTATCAACATCATGTATCATCATCATGTATCATCATCATGTATCATCATCATGTATCATTATCATGTATCATCACCATGTATCATCACCATGTATCATCATCATGTATCATCATCATGTATCATCATCATGCATCATCATCATTTATCATCATCATGTATCTTCATCATGTATCATCATCATCATGTATCACCATCATGTATCATCATCATCATGTATCACCATCATCATGTATCACCATCATGTATCATCATCATGTATCATCATCATCATGTATCACCATCATGTATCACATCATGTATCATCATCATCATGTATCACCATCATGTATCATCATCATGTATCACCATCATCATGTATCACCATCATGTATCACCATCATGTATCTTCATCATCATGTATCACCATCATGTATCAACATCATGTATCATCATGTATCATCATCATGTATCATCATCATGTATCATCATCATGTATCATCATCATGTATCATCATCATGTATCATCATGTATCATCATCATGTATCAACATCATGTATCATCATCATGTATCATCATGTATCATCATCATGTATCATCATGTATCATCATCATGTATCAACATCATGTATCATCATCATGTATCATCATCATGTATCATCATCATCATGTATCATCATCATGTATCATCATCATTTGTATCATCATGCATCATCATCATGTGTCATCATCATGTATCATCATCATGTATCATCATCATGTATCATCATCATGTATCATCATCATGTATCATCATGTATCATCATCATTTGTATCATCATCATCATGTATCATCATCATCATGTATCATCATCATGTATCAACATCATGTATCATCATCATGTATCATCATCATCATGTATCATCATCATTTGTATCATCATCATCATGTATCATCATCATCATGTATCATCATCATGCATCATCATCATGTGTCATCATCATGTATCATCATCATGTATCATCATGTATCATCATCATGTATCAACATCATGTATCATCATCATGTATCATCATCATCATGTATCATCATCATGTATCATCATCATTTGTATCATCATCATCATGTATCACCATCATCATGTATCACCATCATGTATCATCATCATCATGTATCATCATCATGTATCATCATCATCATGTATCATCATCATCATGTATCACCATCATGTATCATCATCATGTATCATCATCATGTGTTTTTATGATTAACTTGTACCAATATGTAGTATTTTGTTATTGCCATTAACACATGAGTACTTAATACTGTTATATATATATAAGCCATATGTTCATGTCCGTGAATGTAGTAATGTTATAACTATATTATCTTTCAGATTCATACTGATGGTTAAGAGAGGCTACCGTGACCCTCCCTACCACAATTGGTTCCATGCCTTCTCTGTAGCTCATTTCTGTTACCTTGTCTTCAAGAATACTGAGATTGACAGTCGGCTAACGTAAGTCCTGACTGTTTTTATTAAATATGTACATGACAGATATGTATTCTCATTATCTGTGATGTTTAATAGGGACATAGAGAGGCTTGCACTGTTTGTAGCATGCTTGTGTCATGACTTGGATCACAGGGGCACCAACAATGCATTCCAAGTGACTTCTGTAAGTTCATCTCTTCTTTTTTCCCTTTTCATTCTTTCATTTCTTTCTCGTTTTTTCTCATTCTTTCTTACTCATTTTTTCTTATTATTTCTTTTCTTTTCAATTTTTATGAAGAACTCTACTCTCGCGGCATTGTACAGCTCTGAGGGCTCAGTAATGGAGGTATGTACTGTAGTCCTAAATTCAGTTTATTAGTGGTTATTATATGCTATTGTAAAGTCTAGCTAAACTTGTTCTGTTTGTGTATAGAGGCATCACTTTGCTCAGACTGTCTGTATCCTGAACTCATCAGGCTGTAACATCTTCAAAAATCTGTCTGAACGAGTAAGTTAATATGGTATAGTGGATGTTATCATATCATGGTATTGGTGTTGGTTGATTATGATGATGATTGACAATATTAGCTAGTGGTAGACAGATGTTTCTGGACAATGAATGATAATCTTTGAACACTACAACCCTTATATTATAGGATTTCTCCAAGGTTTTGGACCTGATTAGAACCATCATACTGGCCACAGATCTTGCTCACCACCTGAAGATCTTCAAGGACATCAAAGCCATTTGTCGAGGTACGTCTCAGCCTAATCGTAATTCACGTGACTCCCTAGTTACCTGTTACATAATAACCCTGTGGTTATACACCTCTTTAGCTCTGGTGCAATGTTTTCCCATTTAAGACCGCATGTCATTCCCTAGAATATCATTTCTTTGTTTTACGGCTGCACATGAGAAGACACATGAATACGGATACAACTTAAACTAAGAAGCTCATTCTCAAGAGAATTGTACATGGTCTGAAATTGGAAAACTTTACACCCAAGGTAAAGAGTTTATAGATCCCTTGCAGCACTTCCGAATGCAGCTCAATTTGGAGGACATAACGATAGGATTCCAGTTCTCAGGAGATTGAAATTCTTTTGTTTTGCCCTCTGGATTAAGTTGCTTTGACTTCACATGCAGTGGGTCTATTGCCAGACTGAGTGTTGCACTCGTTTTCCTCAGATGGATATGATCCAGATCGACCTGACCATCACCATCTACTGGTTTGTCTGTTGATGACTGCAAGTGACTTGTCAGATCAAACCAAACCGTGGGAAGGAACGAGGAAGATCGCGGTACGTATAATATTCTCGATAAACATCCTTAGACTTCTTCTTAGGCAATTCTTTTTTCCTATTCAAATGATACCGGTGAAATGGTATGAAAAATTAAAATGAAATATGCTGGATTGGGATGAAATAGTAAAGGATTAACTTATACATGGGAAACAGTCTTCTTACTTCTCATTAACGTTGGTATTACCTTCATCATCATTTTAGGATTTAATCTACACAGAATTTTTCACCCAAGGTGATTTGGTAGGTGTCTCGTATTCAATATCCCTCTTTACCTTGGGTGTAATGTTTTCTTATTTCAGTCTACGTGTCATTACCTAGAGTATCATTTTGTTATTTAACGTGTATGCATGAGAAGAATTAGATTCTCAAGAAAATGAAAATGAAACGTCTGAAATGAGAAAACATTTCGCCCAAGGTAAAGAGATCCAGTGTTTACTCTTCCCAGTACAATAATTCTACTAAACCTTTGATGTTTCCTTTATAGGAAAAAGTGATGGGCTACACCCCAAGTGAAATGATGGATCGTGAGAGAGCATGTATTCCTAAGCTGCAGATCGACTTCCTTGAATCCATTGCTCTGCCCGTCTATTCGTAAGTACTACTTGCTTTATTATTACAACAACAGCCTTCATATTTCTTGTGCTTGTGCGAGTAGAAACTACTGTCTTCGTTGTATAATTATGTTAAATACGTCTTAGTAAAATTCCATTATGTACTCTTATCAACACTTACAGCGGTTTTCTTGTGAGTGCGAACGCGCGGCAATGACTAACAGAATTTGCGCTACACGATATTTCGTAACATTGAAATGGCTTCCCATAACATGATTATCGTATAAGTGGGAAACGTAAGTTTTTGTGACTTAAGGCACAGACACGCAGTGTAAGATTGCGCGCAACATTGCAGGCAATGTTGCTGAAGTAGGACAGTTTTCTACTCCAGCAACGTTACGTGCAACAAATTGCGTCGTGTGTCATGGCTCGCAACATTAATTGCATGCAACATTGCGCGCGATGTTGCACCGTGTGTCCGTAGCTTAACATCAGAAGAGCTTTCTATTTTCTTCCAGTGATTTATCTAATAATAACGTGTAGTTACGGCCACAGTAATACCGTGGGGATTCTAATTTGCCGTAACGTTGCAGTGAAACAGTTGTTTTCACACTCAGGCAGAACATTTTTCGTCGCCATCTACCTTCACTTGCAATTTAACATTTACAATCCGGGGTCATTAACTTTCAGAGCACTTCAAGACATAATCCCAGAAACCTCAGTAGTCTACAGCACCGTCTTGTCAAACCGCGACCACTGGAACATTGTTCAACAGGAAAATGAACAAAAAGAACTTGAAAGACTGGCTAAAAGCTCCGAATGCAACCAATAAATATCCTTCAACAATTCTGATGGTACATGTCAAACATGATTGTCTGCACAACTATACTGTAAAGGATCTACTCGTAGAAGCTATCATAACAATGGATTCCGAATTTACACTTAGTTGGACACAATTATTGGTATACACTCAATCATAGTTAATAATAATTTCCCTCTATTAACTATGACTCAATTGAAGAATCATTGTCGGGTTCAGAAACATAGAACATAAAAGCTGAGACCGAAATTGCACATGGGAAGTACGTTAATTAGATGCATGCTGTGACCGGATGGTGGATGGATGGTGCAAATGAATAAATTATAATATAATTATGTCATTTCCCATGTGCCATTTCGGTCTCAGCTTTTATGTTCTATGTTTCTGAACCCGACAACGATTCTTCAATTAAGTGTATATTGAATGGCCTTATCTAAAGTGACTATTGCCGTATACCAAACAATACAAGCGTTGCTGCTACGCTATTAGGCGACTTAAGCAGGGTTTGAATTGATTTACTCTAAGTCTAAGTAAGTCAGAAAAAGTCGATTATCTTTACAAAATAATGAAATGGGAGAGAATTCCTTGAGACCTGCATAGAGAGAGTTATCATATTTTTTTGAAAACAAAATCGTCTCGATATATTAACGAGCCATAAATCATTGAATATAGTATTCCCAAGAATATGGCATTTTTTGATCTAATTATCATGGTATTGTTATTTGGTGCCGAATTTGCCATTTATTCTATATTCATAGATTATTTATATATATTTTCAAGTTTGGCTAGGTTTATTTAAGTGGTCAGTATTGGTTTTAATCTTGTGAAAGTTTTGGGTGCGAGTTTTTATTGCATCTGGGTGAGTGCATCGAGAGCCCCTAGGCCCCTATGGCCTTCTGTTAAGCACTTCGTTGAATTGCGCATTTCATCGTTTTATTGCGCACTTTCATCATGGCATTGCACGTGTAGGTAATAAGCCTTTTCATAGTTTAAGAATTGATTCAACTGCGAATGCGATTTTATCCCGAATTTCTCACCTTTTGTCCAAATCTTTTTTTGTTCTTAATTAAACAAATTAAGGTGAGATGCATGCGCAGTGGAATCGATTCTTAAACTATGAAAAGGCTTATTGCACGCTTTCATCATGGCATTGTGCATGGCTTTATTTCACGCTTTCAACATTGCGCATGATAGTATTACGCACGTTTATCATGGCATTGCACATGACTGTAACGTACAATTAAATCATCGCATTGCGCATGCATGTACTGAACGGATGCATCATGCACTTCCCACAGTCCATTATATTCTTGCATTCTTCAATCACGGAACTGCGGATTGTCAATGGAGTGCGTATCTCCATTAGGGCATTGTGTACTTCCGTTAAGGCATTAGTCACTTTTTCAAAATATAGTTGTGTGCTATAATGTCATTGCCCAATTTTATGATGAAGTTGCATACATTTTGCATACCTGGCATTCCAGTGAAAGTATCGCAGTTTTTTTTTACATGCATTAAAATTTTTAGCCAACCGTTGCTAATTCTCGCTCTTTTGTCCCTATTATCAATATAATGTAAGTTCTGTTAGCAATCTAAGGTCTTTGAGGTCACGTTATGTTATTTTCGTTAAAGCTAACTACTCAATCTTTTATTTAATTGAAAATGTACAAATTGATATCATAATACCATGGATTATATTCAACACTTTATTTTATATTTACTATATAAAAACAATCAGTTTATCATGAACAAAGCTATAATGTAATTCTGATCGAAATACCTTACGAAATGCATATTATAATATTTATGGCACACCAAAATAAAGTATTTGATTGAAAATTAGTTTGATATTTGATTGATGGTAGTTGTGTTAACTTAGAGATTTCCCCAGGGTAACTAGAATGATATTCACCAAGAAAAGAAGTAGAATCCCCTCTGTAGAAAAAGAACTCTGCAAGTCTCCGTAGAAAAAGACCTCTGCATGTCTCCGTTAAAAAAAAAGAACTCTGCAAGTACTTTTATTTGTTAAAAAAAAGCGAAAAGTTGAAAATGAAATTTCGTACTACTAGTATTGAGCGCGTAAAACAAACGCAATTGTAGATGGTGGGTCCAATTCTTATCAAGGTAGAAAAAAGATAGGAGTGATCTTAGCGTGACGACAGTGAGAACGGCGGCGGGGGAGACTAAGATTGGACAGACACCCAAAGATTCGCCCAGTCCACTAGCGGCAAAGTGAGCCCGCGATGTAACACGAACCGCTGTCTTTAGCCTCCATGTTGGATTTGTTCGTCAAGGGTGTCTTGTTTCTACATGATTTTATCGTCAGAATGAATTGCTTTAAGAGATTGCATTAGAATTGAGCAGCATTGTTATGGATGGACAAGATAAAGAGCCTTTCAATGCACAAGCGAGTGAGTCTATTTGAGTGATGAGACGTGGTTTGTATATTTTTTATGTATGTCTTAGTATTTCCGTGTTGTTGTAGTCAGTGCTGGCGTCTTCTGTGATTTCCTGGAGGTGGCTTTCCATTTGATTCTTTACGTGAGAGAGGTTTATCCAGCTGTGGTGTTTGAAAGAAGAAAGAAATACAACGTCCCAGTACAAGTAAGAAACGACTGATAGGGAGAGGGGTTAGGAGCAACCCATCCATACTAAAGGGAGAGGGGTTAGGAGCAGCCTATCCACACTGAGCGGGAGGTTAGAAGCAACCCATTCATACTGAAGGGGAGAGGTGTTAGGAGAGCCCATCCATTCTGATGGGGCTATGAGCAACCTATCCATACTTGGCAGGGAAGGTGGGGGGGGGGGGGGGGGGGGGACGTGAAGCAACCCATCCACACTGAGGGGGAGACAGGTTAGGAGCAGCCCTTTCATACTGAGGGGAGAGGAATAAGGAGAAATTTTACTGCACTGCCCATGTAGTAACTACCTTGGGGTAGTGGAGTTAGTCATGTTATGTCATTTACAGAATTGATATTCCAACAGACTGCTTGCTCAGAGTAAGTGCATAAGATCACTGTTGCTTTGTATTATTACAGATGTGCTGTCATCCTGATCTTAACCATTACATCCAGGATGTCCTGGTGACAATCAAACCACTAATAGAAAAGGTAAATGCTATGAACAGTCATAAGTCTCATTTTTTCACTGGTCTCCAAAGATGACTTCCACTCAGGTTGTCAAAACATCAGTCACCACCAACAACAGTCCTTCTCAAGACTACACTCACCCGGACAATCAAATTTCACACCTAACTTCAACACCTGGGTTCAAACCATTATTTACTTTTAGTCATAAGTGTATCATGTCAAGAATCCATTACTAACCTTTTTGGTTAAAGTTTTTGCTGGTTGATCTTCATTATGGAATGCTAAATTGTCAAATATTTTGACCTAAATTTGATAGTACCAGTAATGTTTCAGCATAATCATAATTGCTAAGATTTTTTTTTCTTGCAAATTTAGAATGAAGTATCCAAGATCAGCTTAGTGATTTCAAATAAGGTAATACGACAAAGACAGTTACTTTACCAAGGTATACATGTAATGTGTAGTTCCAGAAAATATTCATACCTCCACCATGGAGGAAATTCATAAAAGGACCCTCCTCCCCCCACAAAGCCCCAGGAACTTCCAATTTTCTTTTATATAAACTCTGTAATTTTCGTTATTTCTAACCCCCCTTCCCTCCAGAATTTCCGATTCTCTTAGTAGTTGGGGTATGGATATTTTATGGAACTACACAATGTATTATATCAATTTTGTCTCTAAATAAGAAAAAACAATTAATATTACTGATGAATTCCATTTGTTGGCTGATGTTCATGAATAAATGGATTCTTGTCTTCACCAGAGTTTTCAGCCAGTCGAGAGATTTACATTTGAAATAGCTCAACCAGATGATATTTCACTCAGGTAGGAATTACAGAATATGGTTGAAAATGGGAAGCATGCACAGGTAGTATGTGCTGATAATGCGTTGCCTCTCACCAATGCAGCACAGTTTTGAGTTCTGCCGGTCCTCTGTGTCATATGTGAGTAGAGTTTTTTGTTGGTTTTCTCCTGTGCTTTGAGGGTTTTTCTCCGGGTTCTTCGTTTTTCCTCCCTCCTCAAAACTCAACTACTAAATTCTAATTGGATCTTAGGGCCTTCACCTCATTGCAGCCTAGCTCTGTTGTGATTGCCCCACACTGATACAACAGCTAATAAACCTTAATAGATTTTAGATTTTTAATAGAGAGTTTTAGAATCTCGATTTTGGCAAAGGTGTAAAGCCAGTTGACCAGTGAATCATTCTTAAAAATTATTGAATGAAATTGGTAGAATCTTCAAAGAGTAAATACATGTAAACAAAAGAATATTTATCTTTGATTTAAAGGTTTGCAAAAGGTAAAGTTAAGTTTGCATGTAGAAAAAACATTAACCTTAAAAACTCTATTCACGGATGTGATTCTTACAGTACTAGTAAAATCACTGCCCAGCACATGCTACCTTGCTAAAACCACTTTCCTTGATTCCTTCTCCCTTCTGTCTATCCTTAGACTCTGCTTAGGGGGGGACCTGCCATGTGGGGACTCTTGTTTCATCAAAAGAATGACTGGAATTAAAAACCATTGCTCAGTTAGTCCTATTGGTTTTTTGATTTTTTTCATTTGAATCTCTTGATATATCATAGTGCTGACAACCTGTTATTGCACACTGAGTCAGCATTGAGAGCATTCCTCCTGAAGATTAATGTCTGCGATGCCCTGTTGAAAAACAATCCACCAGGTATGGAAACGGTTTGACTGCAAATCTTGAAGATGTTGAATGACATCATAATAGCAAACAGTTTCTAGCAAACCCGAGAGGTCTCATTTATCCCAAAGCATAAACTGAATATTTTTCACAACTGAACTGCATATGTGCATTGAGTTTTTGTAATGTGTTGTTCTCTCCCCATTGACTCAAGGATTTTTCTCTGGGTTCTCGGACTCCCCCCACCCCCCATAAAAATCAACATAAGTTCATTGTTGTGTAAGTGGTAGCGCATGTGTAGTAAACCTAGCTTTATTGTTTGTTATGCACATTTCAGACCATGTGATGCCACTCTTTGGAGTTGATTCTTTCATATGTATGTAAATATATGAACATATTCGTCATAAAAGTTCAAGGAAATGGGCAATTTGCATACATAGCTAAAAAGTCTATCCGAGGTTTGATGTGATAAAATGAACAAATCATCTCTCATGATTGAAGATCTAGACTTAATCAAGGTTATATGGTATTTGATTTCAGATTGTACTTTTACAGTACTTGCGTATACTAAAGAATCTTCCCATGTAGAGCTTCAATCTGACAGCAAACATGAGGTGAGATACCCCCTATGAAAAACAAGTCAAAGAATGAGAACAAGCACCACAAATGATAAATGATTCCGACAATTGATGTCCATTTTTTCATTACAAGAAAGTGCAGTGTTATGATGCCATGTATTAAATCCTACAGAGTCAGCTAAGCATTTGAAATGTACTAAAACAAGGAAGCGAGGCTGGTAGGTCCTCCACAGCACAGCAATCATTATCTAACCATTTAATCTAACTATAATTCTATGTGAAAGACGTTTTGGTATATGAGTTGTTCATAATCTATTTTCTTGTTTAGGAGTTTCCTTGGATACCAGCTGAACAAGAGAGCACTTCAATGAGTGATTTCAATATAATTCCATTAAAGTCTATGACATCACCAATCCTAAAGGTATTGCTTACTACCAAACGAGCAAATGTTTATGTCTATAAAATGCTGGTGTGTTCCTGGACCAGATTCCTAGTGGCTAGAGGTTGGCGGTTAGCAGTAAACCTGCTGCTAATAGAGAGTTTTGGATTGAATTTTTTTTCTCCCCGCAAACGCCAAACGTGACCACGTTTTCATAGTTTTTCTGTATCTTACTTTACCTTTTACAAACCTTCTCACCAAGCGCAAATATTCTTTTGTTTTTCTGCTACTTGGACTTTTTTCTTTTTCAGTAATTTAAAAGATTTTTTTACTGGTCAACCGACGTTTCACGTTTGCCGTGAACGTAAATCTAAAACTCTCTAATAATTACCAGAAGTGACATCTATTGATAATAACATATTACAGACAGTAGTAATGATTAGAGTCTGAAAATTTACTTTAATTTGGTTCATCTATTGATTGTGCTTATAGATGCAGATGTATGTTGAAGAAAACGTTCAAAAGAAAACCAACCCATGAAAATGACTGGAGAAATATTGAACAGAATGCCATAAATGTCTGCAAAACGTAAGTGTAAATGAATGAATAGGATTAGAAATGGGAAAAAATAGGAAAATGAAAAAGAAAGCCCAACAGAAAAAAAAAACAGACTGAAAAAATATTGGAACAACATTAAAGTACAATTAGAGAGATGAAGAGTTTTTATGCAACTTTCAAATTAGTAAATCTTGATTTCTTTTTGTGAGATTACAGAGCTTGCCAGAACCGATTGGAAGCCATTAGCACCAGTTCTCTCTTCAAGATATGGTCCACCATTGATGTCTAGAAGTCACAGAGAGGAGTGTTCAGTATAAAAGTGTTATAACATCTGTCAATTTATCTGGAAATTCATCTTGAAAAATAGATCAAATGAGATCAGTATTTCCCAAGCTCTCGTGTCATAAAGTGCAGACATTGTAAAAGTGTTATAACATTCTGTATCTTAATGATTAAAAATTGTACTAAAAAATTTTTAAAAATTTTAAAAATTTAAAATTAAATTAATACCTGTACTTGTTATTCCTTCCCAAACAAAATGCTCTAACAGTTTCCTGCCTATCAATCCAAATGCAATATCTTGTGCTTCGCAAAATAAGGAGAGCGAGAGCAATAATTACGAAAGGAGGAGAGGGTGGGGAGGGTAAAAATGGAACTTTATCTCTGTCTTCCACGTGTCATTCAAATCAAGTGAGCTTTTTGTGTTGTAAGAGCAGTTTTCGTATGAGTGGAAAATCCGGTGCCTTAGGCCTAGGGCAAACGCCGGGCATTTGATTGGATGGTGAGTAAATTGTCGTGCAATGTGATAGAGCTTCAGTTTTTCACAGTCATACCAAAACTGCTCAAATGGCAGAGTCCATGGTTTTAAGTAGTGTTTAATAAACGAGTAGGAGTGTTTTATCAGGTAGATAAAACACGAGGCGTAGCCGATCTACAAGTTTTCGAACTGCTTAAAACACTCATGAACAATTAATATAAGATTTTGGTTCAACTGGAGTCACCATACACGTCACGAACATGGATTTTTATACTCTGATAGAGATTTGACGTCACGGGCATGCGCAACCAGATTCAATAGATGCTCCCACACGTTGGATATTGCGTGCCAAGTGAAAGACAGGCACGTTAGTCCAAGATCGTTAGGATTGACCATGAGCTCGATGAAGCTCTCTGCCTTCATCTAAACTTAATTGGATCCATACTTCAACCCTGATGAAGTATTCGAGTGGTCTTTATATGTATAGTTTACGTGTGTCTTTATATAAAGCATCAAATAAAGAAATAATACTAAAGGAAATTGTGGTATGAATTGGAAAACGTTACGCTTAATCTTAAGGGATAAATGAAGAATGTAATCTTCGTTATATACATTGTAATGATCGATGATGACTGTTTGCGCATGCATTAAAACATTTTAATCTTGTACATTTTAAGGTTGTTTCATTCATGAATTTGCCATCTCATACGTAATTTGCAGTTTTGTAGTTTTGTAGCTCTATTTGTTGCGCAATTATAAGGCTGGCATCCAGCATAGCAAAGCGCCGTTGATAGCAATTAATGCGAAAGTTCTTGGTTATGTATAGTTATTGATATAAAAGAATGTTCATCATATATTTGACACATGCGCAGTTTAGGCCGGACAATTACATCCCACAAGTGTTAATTTGTCCTGTAACATTACCTTGTTGCTTGAAGCATGTTTTTTTTATCAATGGCTGTCATAATGCAAGTCATGATATGGATAGTCCTAAAGGAGATGAATTTTGAAGGGTCTCTTTCTCTGTAGCTTGAAGCGACATTGATAGTAAGGCGGAATACTGTATGCGCATGTGTGTACTCCTTTTTACCTGAAGCCAGTTTTTCATTTTGAAGTACATCAAATGTATCTGATTTAAATAGGACAACAGAAAGGGGTTTTAAACGGTCTTCGTCGTGTAGCTTAAAGTGAGAGGAATAGCGAGGCGTAATTCTTTATGCGCACGCGCTTAATAATGTTAATTTTTAAGATAACAAATGGTGTAATGTGTCGTAACATATTTCAAGATTTTCATTTAATCAAACAAGTTTGTTAATTTTGTTTAAGTGCTTTCATTTAACTGTCATCGATCATGCGCAGTTATAACATTCAGATCCCAAATGGAAGAGCGCTTTTCATAAAAATTAATACACGCGTTTGTGAGGGTTTTAGGTAATATTATGATATAGAAATATGTCAAACTATGGCATTTGCATAGAGTGCTTACAGGATGAGTAACTAGTAGTGACTAGTGACCTGTAGGACTGAAATAGCTGTCCAAAAATCTTGATATGATCTACACATTTGTGCATATTTGTACGATATAATGTTAGGACAATGTACTGTGATATGTTCAAATCATTCGATGTAATTTCGCAACGTAGTCCTTCCATAGACGCGCGCTGTTGAATGGATATATTGATATTTAAATATTCTCCTACGTTCTACTAGCATTGCAGTAATATTAGAGTATTAAAATGCGCGCTGGTTAACAGTATGGGATACGGAAAACCGCGCGTCCCACATTGAAAAGCTTAGAATTAGTCATATTATACTTGTCGTTCTAATTCCCATGGGATTAGCATTTTTCTTAAGTTTGAATGTTTCACGTTTTCAAAAAGCAAATGAGCATCAATTGCGCTCGATCGAGCACGAGTAAAGAAAGACAAAGTAAAAGTGGATCCCACATGGACTGTTAGGTTGGTATTACACTGGTAGTGGAATCGGAAGCATTCAGGGAGGTAGGAGGGGACGCGGAGGATCCTATATGGATTTTGCGCTTCTCCAGAATACAAATCCAAGAAGCTTGCTTGGTCCTCAAAATGTGCTTCCATTACATGTCCGGTCCAGAAAGTGAAAGAAGAGTGTCCGTTTGCTAAAGGCGGGTTTCGTACAATATTGTAAAGGCTTGTGCATGCGTAAAATGCGGTTTTATACAATTGTTGTACATCCCACATGGACAGTTGTGTTTAAAAGATAGAGAAGAGAGGCATCTGCATGGGGAGGCGGAGGGGGCTGCAGGAGGACGAAATGGTGAAACAAACTTTGACTTCTCAACATAGACATTCTATGAAAAACACTTAGTATATATTCAAGATTCTTAATTAGTCTCTTAAAGGGTCGGATCAAAGGTACCCCCTTTGAAGAATTAAAAAATATATAATGCTGTGTATAAAAAAAAAATAAAGAGTTAAAAATATAAATATGAAAATAAAAAAATCAAAATCAAAAATCAAAAGAAATAATGTTAGGGTTAGGGTTAGGGTAATAGTGTTAGGGTTAGGGTTAGTGGTAAGACTGTTGGGGTTAGAGTTAGTGGTAAGACTGTTGGGGTTAGAGTTATCCCTAACCCTAACCCTAACACAAGCCCTAGGCATAGCTAGGGTTACTGCTAGGGTTCTAACCCTAACATTGTTATTTTTGATTTTTGATTTTTAAACAAACATTTTTGATTTTTTATTCTTTCAAAGGGGGTACCTTTGATCCGACCCTTTAAGAGACTAATTAAGAATCTTGAATATATACTAAGTGTTTTTCATAGAATGTTTATGTTTAGAAGCCGAAGATTCCTTTCATCATTTCGTCCTCCTGCAGCCCCCTCCGCCTCCCCATGCAAATGCCTCTCATCTCTATCATTTAAACACAATTGTCCATGTGGGATGTACAACAATTGTATAAAACCGCATTTTACGCATGCACAAGCCTTTACAATATTGTACGAAACCCGCCTTTAGCAAACGGACACTCTTCTTTCACTTTCTGGACCGGACATGTAATGGAAGCACATTTTGAGGACCAAGCAAGCTTCTTGGATTTGTATTCTGGAGAAGCGCAAAATCCATATAGGATCCTCCGCGTCCCCTCCTACCTCCCTGAATGCTTCCGATTCCACTACCAGTGTAATACCAACCTAACAGTCCATGTGGGATCCACTTTTACTTTGTCTTTCTTTACTCGTGCTCGATCGAGCGCAATTGATGCTCATTTGCTTTTTGAAAACGTGAAACATTCAAACTTAAGAAAAATGCTAATCCCATGGGAATTAGAACGACAAGTATAATATGACTAATTCTAAGCTTTTCAATGTGGGACGCGCGGTTTTCCGTATCCCATACTGTTAACCAGCGCGCATTTTAATACTCTAATATCACGAAGGATAATATTTAACATTAATAAGTCCATTCGACAGCGCATATCTATGAAAGCACTGCGTTGCGCAATTACTAAAGTGATGTGAACATATCACAGGTATAGTTCTCTGTAATCATATAGCGTACAAAAAAACTGCTATATTTAATAAATACTGGACAGGATTGGCAAATCACTCAAATATTCAAAAACGCAGATCATAACCAGAATCTTGGATTTTTGGACATCAAATTTCAGTCCTACAGGGTTTGTAATGAAAATATCTCAATAAATGAATTGGTTCACTTAACCTCACAAACGGCGCGTTTTAATCTATATCAAAAGCGCTTTTTTGATATCAAAACCTTAAAAAATCTACAGGATTACTGCATTTGTTTATTACATTAAACGAGGCTACAAACATGCGCATACAGTATTCCGCCTTACTATCACTATCGCTTCAAGCTACAGAGAAAGAGACCCTTCAAAATCCATTTCCTTTAGGACTATCCATATCATGACTTGTATTATGACAGCATTTGATAAAAAAACTTGCTTCAAGCAACAAAGTAATGTTACAGGACAAATTAACACTTGTGGGATGTACCTGTCCGGCCTAAACTGCGCATGTATCAAATATATGATGAATGTTAACGTTCTTTTTAGCAACCATTTCTCGGGAAATTTTCAAATAGCGCTCTATTTGACCTCTTGGACACGAAACCCAATTGACGTCGATAAATCCCTACAGGCTTTGATTTCGCTGCAAATCTCATTTTAGAGAAATGACACGTGTTTTATTACTTTAAGCTATAAAACTATAATCAATCCATAACTACTGGTAAGCCTGTGTCAAACGATTACGTATTCTGCAGTTCCTAATTCCCATGCATTAGGAAGCATATCATCAGTTGATCTCAATTTATCATGGTAAACAGCAGATAAGAAATGCACTTCGCAGGAAATCATGCGAATTTGTACATGGACTATACAAATATTCAGTTTGGCATAATTTTTTAGCAGAGACATTATCCAAGAACAAGAAATTGCGTATTAATAGCTACAAATAAGGTTAAAGACAATATTAACTATAATAAATATTATAATAAGGTGAGGTATTACATCAAAGAAGTTCACTTATAAGAATGCAAACAAACTTCAATACACATTATGGAGATTCACTTCCTTGCGATAACTTTCCTTTGTAAGAAACTAAAAAGTTTCAAACGTGTGCATTATTATCCATCAAAAGTGCTTTTCCATATGGGATGTTAACTGCGCAACAATGTGAGCAAAAAATCACCCAATCTCGTAGCCAGAGCCTGCGTTTCTTCTGGCCTGCGGCGATAAAAAAGGGCCTCCTGTAGACCTCGTTAGCTTGGACGTAGTGTTTGCCCCTTTTAGATCACGTGTCATTCCCTTGAGTATAATTTTTTCGTTTGGATAAAAATGAAACAAAGAATCCTATTCTCAAAGGAATGATATGTGGTCTGAAATAGGAAAAACAAACGCCAAAGTTAAAGAGGTCTATTTTCTTTGCCACAAACATGGGTTGTGTAAAATGAGTAGCATTTGTGAATGTGTTATCCAATTTTATTTTTAGGTAATAGAAGAAATAAATTATTGACTGAAGGCATAGGAGGAATAGGATGGATGGAATGAAAAAATGAGATAATTGAATGAATGAGATGTATGAATAGGTAGGAAGAATTAATAGGTGGAATAAATGAATGAATAGGTGAATGAATGAATGGGATGAATGAATAGGTGGGATGAATGAATAGGTGTGATGAATGAATGAATAGGTGGGATGAATGAATGAATAGGTGGAATGAATAGGTGGGATGAATGACTAGGTGGGATAAATGAATAGGTGGGATGAATGAATAGCTGGGATGAATAGGTGGGATGAATGAATAGTTGAGATGAATGAATAGGTGGGATAATTGAAATAAATGTGGTTAATTTTAAGCAAAGTTAACTGGGAGTGGAGTGCTGGCCAGCGGTGTGAGACTTGCGCATGCGCAGTTGCTGCCTAAGGCCTCGTGGTTGCTGTAGCTGAGTTGCTGTTAGCCATTGCTTTCATCTCGCGGTTTTGCTTCTGGTTTATACGCCTTTTTTCAAGCCATCCTTTCTCAATCCTTATTGTTAGTGGTTCTTCAAGCGCTTCGACGTCTATTTACGATCGTCTTTCCATTGTTCCTTGTCCTCGTGTTAATTGTTTGGTCGATAAAAAATGCCCCGTAACACACGCAATAGCTCGGACAGCATGGTTCCTACCTCTTGTTCTTCTTCGCTGGCTCCTCCAGTTTCGGTTGAGTCGGCTTGTAATGGCGTCCCTACATCTACTGCGCCGTCTACTGAGTTGGTTACATCAGTAGTAGAAGCTTTAAAAGCACCTTTGGCGGCCATGGTCAACTCGGCTTTACTAGCGGCAGGCGTTGCCTCGTCATCGGCGGGTTCTGGATCTTTGCCCGAGAACAACGAGGGTTCTTCGACGCCTCTGGCCAACCGTACTAACCAATTGGCCCAGACTGGCTCATCTATGCCGTGGACATCCATGGCCGGGTCGCCTCCTTCTTCATCAACTGCGTCTTCGGCTTATTTGCCACCGCCATCTTGCTCAGGTACGTCTGCCTTATCTGTACCCTCATTTGTATCGCCTTTTACTCTCCCTCGGCCCGTAACTGTCCCAAGTGCCGCGACGTCGTCTTCGTCATTCTCGGCGCCGGAAAATTTCCTGGGGAACACGCCCCCCCTTAACCAGCCGTTTGTAGTGGGTCCTGGTTATTCTCCCGTTCCCTACAAAGTGGTGGCCCAAATTCTTGCCGGAAAATTTGTTCATCTTGAGGACTTGCTGCCGGAAAACATCTCCTCTCAAGAACCAGAGCCACAACTGCACTTCGATGGCCGCCTCATCCTTTGTAACACCGCCAAGAAAAACAAAAAGCAAATTTCAGATATTACATCTTGGGTGGAAGCTTTCACCATTTATTCTTTAATTGTCGGAAAATATTTTCCCAACCGCAAAGACGATTTGCTCAAGTACAAGCTCCTTATCTTGCGCACATACCGACAGTTTAGTGGCAGTGCATGGCTGAACTACGATCGGGAGTTTCGAGAATATGCTGCTGCTGAGAAATGCACAACGTGGTCAACAATGAATGTCCAACTTTACAGTTTTAACACTGCAGGTGCCCAGGTGCGCCCTCGAGTGGTTGCTTCAACTACAGCAGGGGGGAGGGAGGCCCAAGGTAGTTTGACCTCAAGGGTCCTTTGCCACTCTTGGAATGCTGGTCGGTGCATCGCCCCTTCTCCCGAATGTCGGTTCCGCCATGCTTGCAGTAGCTGCGAAGGGGACCATCGCAAGAATGCATGCCCAGAGCCGATCAAGCCCAGAAATTTGGAACGTTCCCGCTCTGTCAATCCGTCCGAGGCCAAGCGCAGAAAATACCACTAAGCATGTGACTTTGGACTCAAGGCTGTGTTATTAGGTTCAGAGAACAGCACCATTTTAATTTTCGTTCTAGTTTGTTGAATATTACTTAAACACTACATCGTGCGTTGAACTTAACGTACGTCATTTAATGTTGACTTAATCATTTATGGGGGGCATTTGTTGATCTATTTATACATTGTTTCATAGGCACCAGCCTTCCCCTCCCTTCAGTTGCTGAAATTTCTTCTTTGAATTATGATAAATTCGCCCATGGCTTACAGAATCACCCCAATCGGCAATGGGTAGAATTTATACTGCATGGCATTAAAGATGGTTTCCAACTGGGTTTTAAGTCGTCTGTCAAGTTGAAATCGTCAAAGAAGAACAAAGCTTCAGCATATCAGCAGTCTCAAGTCGTTGATGTGTATTTAGACAAGGAAGTTAGATTGGGGCGGGTGGCTGGCCCCTTTGAATCCCCTCCCATTATTCCTCTTCAAGTAAGCAGTTTTGGCGTGATTCCAAAGAAAGGTCAACCAGAAAAATGGCGTCTTATTTTTGACCTGTCCTCCCCATTTGGCCACAGCGTTAATGATGGCATCGACCCTGAGGAGTGCTCACTGCAATACATTAGAATTGACGACATAGTTAAGATGGGTTCCAAACTGGGTAAGGGGGCTATGCTGGCTAAGTTCGACATCGAAAGTGCTTTCAGAAATGTCCCAGTTCACCCATCTGACCGACATCTTTTGGGCATGAGATGGAGGTCAAAGTACTTTGTTGACCTTGTCCTTCCCTTTGGTTTGCGATCAGCCCCCTTCATCTTTAACTCAATCGCCAATGCAGTAGAGTGGATTCTTCAGTCTAACTATGGGATGCCTGACATCCGCCACTATTTAGATGATTTCGTACTAGCTGGACCTCCTAATTCAGCTTTATGTGCTAACAATTTAGCTATCGCTACATCCATTACAGCTGACCTAGGTCTGCCCCTACACCCAGACAAGTGTGTAGGGCCATCCACCTGCCTAGTAGTTTTAGGGATTGAAATTGACACAATGGCCGAAACTCTGCGTCTCCCTGCTGACAAATTTGCTGCTACCCTGGAACTGTTGAGAACTTGGTCTTCTTACAAATGGTGCCACAAGAAACAACTTCAGTCGCTGATTGGTGTACTCCATCATGCCTCTAAGGTAGTTTGGCCAGGTCGCACTTTTCTTCGGAGAATGATTGATCTACTCTGTTGCTTCCGAAAAGACGATCACCCCATCCGCCTGAATACAGAATTCAAGAAAGACCTGAAGTGGTGGCTGGATTTTTTCAATCAATGGAATGGGATAAGTTTTTTCCTGCTCCCCTCACTACAGCCCCCACCTACGGTTTGCGTAGGGTCAGACGCCTCAGGAACACGGGGTTATGGTGCCTTCCTCGATTCTGATTGGTTCAATGGCAGGTGGTTACCTCGGCAGGCTTCCCTCTCCATTGCTTACAAGGAGTTATTTCCAGTCGTACTGGCAGCGCATATCTGGGGTCACGGTTGGAGAAAGCAGCGTGTTCTGTTTAAGGTGGACAACGAAGCTGTGGTAGCAATCTTAAATAGCAGGACTTCCAGAGACTCTTCGATCATGGTTTTACTCCGAAGCCTTCTGTTTGCAGCAGCCCGTCATGGCTTTTCCTTTTCAGCTGAACATGTGGCAGGTATTCGTAATGGGATAGCTGATGCTCTTTCTCGTTTTAATATGCAGGTCTTCCGTTCTCTGGCCCCGAACGCCAACCTATACCCAGCAGAGGTCCCAGCTCAGCTTCTGTCTTCTCTGACATCGGTTCTCTAAATAATCAGTGTTTGGTCTATTTATCTGAGGGCTTAGCGCGTTCCACCCGTCGCTGTTATTCTACCGCCCAAGAGAAGTTTGTCAACTTTTGCTACCAAAGTGGCCGCTTATCCCCATCAGGCTCACCATGTCCCACAGATGAATGGACCCTCTGCTTATTTGTGACAATGCTGGCCGAGTCGATGCGTCATTCCTCTATAAAAGTTTATCTGTCAGCTGTCCGTTCCCTCCATATTGAACAAGGTTTCGATGATCCACTTCAGAACTGCTTGCGGCTCC
Organism: Actinia equina; assembly: GCA_011057435.1. Taxonomy (NCBI): domain Eukaryota; kingdom Metazoa; phylum Cnidaria; class Anthozoa; order Actiniaria; family Actiniidae; genus Actinia; species Actinia equina. Next base: position 887,375 of record WHPX01000954.1, on the reverse strand, counting down.
AAAGAGTGACAAAAGGCATTAAGCGAACCCAAGGTGTCGCCTCTTCTTCGTCTAGACTTCCTGTTACTCCAGAGGTCCTGAGAGTAGTACACTCTGGCTTGGTTCTATCTTCGTTCAATGACTGCATGTTTTGGGCTGCTTGCTCATTGGCTTATTTTGGTTTCCTTCGCTCAGCCGAATTTACTTGCCCCTCGCTTAAAAAATTTGATCCAGATGTACACCTGACTGTGCAGGACATAACCGTGGACTCTACAGGGTCTCCTTCTTGCTTAAGATTGTTCATTAAAAGCCTCAAAAACGGATCCGTTTCGTCAGGGTTGTCATGTGTATGTTGGTCGCGGATCATCATCCCTGTGTGCTGTGAGAGCAGTGCTGAACTATTTAGCATATCGTGGTAATCTTCCAGGCCCACTCTTCCTGCTGGCTGATGGTCAGCCACTGACTAGGCAGCTGGTCACTGACAGACTCAGGGCTATTCTACAATCAGCAGGTGTAGCTGGTAACTTTTCAAGCCATAGCTTCCGTATTGGGGCCGCAACTACAGCGGCTCAAGTGGGTATACCAGATCATTTAATCCAAGTCTTGGGCCGTTGGAAAAGTGATGCCTATAAACAGTATATTAGAACTCCTCAGCAAGTAATCATTAGTGCCTCTGGTAAACTTGCTTAGTTTTGGTAAGTGGAATCCTTTTAGCTTGGCCACCATTTGTACATTGTCAATTTTGCCCTCATGCTAGCCATTGCCACCTGGGTTTAGTCGCGTACACCACACTACCTATGGATGTTGTGTCTGCATGCGTGACAACTGGAGAGGCTGCGACTGTTGGTGCTTGGAGATGCAGTTTTGGGTGTTAGTCGGTCCCATGGCTCCTGCCACGGGTCGACCAACTCCAAGCACCACACTAAATGCTTGGAGAGGAATAATGGAGGTTGACCCGTGGCTTGGTTGCCATGGTTACCTCTTGCCAGCTAGTTGCCATCGCCTACCGCTTTGCCAGGCACCTACTCTCCATCGTAACGACAAGTTAAATGTGGTTAATTTTAAGCAAAGTTAACTGGGAGTGGAGTGCTGGCCAGCGGTGTGAGACTTGCGCATGCGCAGTTGCTGCCTAAGGCCTCGTGGTTGCTGTAGCTGAGTTGCTGTTAGCCATTGCTTTCATCTCGCGGTTTTGCCCCGCCCACCCTCCTCTGGTTGGACAAGGTAAGTAGTTTACTTCCACTGTGTAAGCAGTGTGACAGGTGCCGAGGTTGACCCGTGGCTTGGTTGCCATGGTTACCTCTTGCCAGCTAGTTGCCATCGCCTACCGCTTTGCCAGGCACCTACTCTCCATCGTAACGACAAGTTAATAATAATAATAATAATAATTGAAATGGGTGCATGCATGTATGGGTAGATGTAATGCATGAATTGCATTAAAGGAATAAATGTATGGATGAACAAAAAAATAAAAATAAAACCACAAGACCACACATCAATATGAAAATTGTCGTCATTGTTGCCATTTAGTACTTTTCATTAGCTTGACAAGTTATAATTTAGTTATATGTTAATGTACATTATACACCCCAACCATAGCAAATACTGCCAAGACAGGGCACAGCAGTTGACAACCCACCCACCCATTTATATACAATACAACATGGCTAGACACCCACACACATACACACGCACAACCTATAAACCAATATCACCACATAACTGTACATTCAGTACCTGGGAGCCTTAGAATTGATTTCTAGACAGGAATCATGCTTTCCTGAAAACTTATTCTTATAATATAATCATTTTGCAAGATTACTACTTTATATCTGAGAACTTAGGCAACCACTCCACTACCATGCATGCAGTGACGCCCAGCAAATAGGGAGCCATGGTGCTGTACTAGTCCCATCAGACCTTTCCCCCGCAGGTTAAAACAAAATAATTCTATTTATCTCTAATAGAATGAGGGCTTTTAACCCATGAAATTACTAGTCAACATGTAATAGTCAAATAGACACAAAAGAAGACATTGGAATTAGGGTCTGCTCAAGTGTATTAGTCTGATATCTATTGCACGGTTTCATGACTTCACTCTAGCAATTCCATTTAATGAATGAAGTAAAGTCTATTTTATATTCATAATCTCTTGTTTTTATTCATTTTCATTCTACTATGAGCCATGCTCTCTTCTAGCTTTCTGTTTCACAGATGAAATGGAATCATTTGACCCTAGCCGTCCTCTGCTGTTAGGGGCAAGAAGAGTAGATGTCACCCCAATACCCACAACAACAGAGGACTGCTGCATAGGCTATGCACCAACTCATACTCAAAACAGAAATTAAATTATTAAATAGCAATGTAGTGAGAAACATGTTGCTAAAATAGCTCAATGCTTTGTATGCGAGCAGGTACCATATGTATGTGATAAAAATCCTTGGATCATTAAAAACAGATAGGTCAAAAGAAAGACTAGATTGGAATTTGTACCCAGATTTGAAGACTCTTGAAGACCATGAATATGGTTCAAATACTACATAACCAAGGTGCATGCTGGTCTAGGTTGGGTAGAAACACCAATTCTCTTCATGAATGTAAGCATCCCAAGGAATGTTTAATGGTGTGCTAGTACAAATACACCTATGTCTTAAACATGACATTGCTTAAGTATATAGAGTGCAGACACTCAATCTCATTAAAACGGTACTAATTTTATTCTTGCACTTTATAGTACAAAATAGTGCAATGTCTATTGTTTTCTATTATTTCGTCAGTGCTATAGTTATGTAGTACTGTTTCCTGGATAAAGTGTTTGCACTCTACAAGTATTAAAGTCATTGTGCATGGTGATGGAACACTAAAGTACTCAGTAAACAGTAAACAATTCTCATGGGTCTCACTGTATTCATGTGTGAAAATGGGAGCAGACCTGGCATAGCTCTCCAATGGCCCAAAATAGTGCAAGGGAGAAGAAAGAGACTAAAAAGAAAACAAACAGAGCAATTGCAAGTGCACTAAATACCATTCAAGTGAAATGAAAAATATGCTAAAAAAATGTTTCACACATTTAGAAATACAAGTGAGAACGCTGAGAAAGGTCGATTAATTCACTTTATGTTTAACCACCAACTAGCCTAAGAGCAGACTGCATGAGTATAAAGTAGTAACTTGATACTAAACATTACAACTGGTTTTTTTCAATAACACAGTACACCTGTGATTCAAAGTAGATTCAAAGTAGATGTCAAACACCTTGTTTGACATCTACCAAAAACCAATTTCAAATTGTTGCAGCAGCAAAATTATGTGATTCTGTGAAATGAGAGAGGACCAATTATAGAGCAAGATAGATTACTGACAGCCAATCAGATTGCACACATATATATATCCAATACTTAACTTGTACACTCATGCATGACTTCTCTAGAGCATATATCTTGGTAACACATGGACAAGCATTGGACTCATATCTCTAGAAATTAATTAAACTGATAAAGATAAAACCAAGCAGGATCTGTTATTGTAGATCCTTTAGATTCAGCTCAAAATATTCTTTGCTCATAATTTTCATTACATTTAATATTACACACACTGAATTGCATTGTAACTTTTAAGTTCATTAAATGGACTTAAGAAATCACTGTCTGTTTGTACATGTAGGTCATTTATGCAGGACTTCTTAAGTCTTAAATTTTAAAATTATGGATGCTTTATGATGGCAAGCCAGCGCCATAACGTTCATGTAATATTGGTGACAAACACGTTTGATAATGCCACAAATAGACTGACAAACCATTGCCATGCTTGCAATGATATAATTAGTGGCAAGAGAGTGGCAAGATACATAAATAAAGCTTGTATTTAGTAACCTGATGCCACATTAGTGAAAAATGAAAAGTCATTACCAAATGGACTGATGGGTGTTTCTGGGACAGATGGTCCAAAGAATACGTCGTCAGCAGTTAGTTTGGCCCCAATGTTCCAGGGTTCTGATGTACTTCGTAGAATCTTTGGAAGAGCTCTATGTATAGTTTCAAGGGTTGCTAGAATCTACAACGGAAATACAGAGGAAAATGTTGGTCTCCCTCTTGATTCGAGGATTTTTCTCATAGTTCTCTGGGTTCTCTCCCTCCGCAAAACCTTATAACTATTATTCTAAATTCCAATTTAATCTGTGAATTAGCTGTGCCCTGACTTAGATCAGCCCAGAGGTTGTTTCAGGGTTCCATCTGTGATTTAGCCATGCCCTGAATTTGATCAGCCCAGAGGTTGTTTTAGGGTTTGATCTGTGAGTTAGCCATGTGCTGACTTTGATTACTTGCCCAAAGGCAGTTTCAGGATATTGAAAAAAATTTGAAATTTTAAAGTTTGTGTAATACTATCAGCTCTTAAGTTGATTTTTACTAAAGAAAAAAAGGTAAAAAGGTAAAAGTAATTTATTTTACTTCGATAAAGATGGGAGTGGTTGCCCAATTCTCCCGAGCCAAGGGCTCATGTTTAATGCGCTCTAAGGTGCACCCTCTACCCCCCTTACTATCAGTGCTCCTTTTTATGGGTATTTAAAGCTAATTAAAGCTACACAGAACAGAGAAAAGTCGAAACAGACGTGGAGTTCCTGAGGATCGAACTATGTACCTCTAGCTCTGAAGGCCGTGCACTAACCAGCTGAGCTACGACTGGTCCTAAGAAGGATGAAAATAGGGGTACCAAGAGACCCTTATGGTAGAAAACAATGCAAGTCATTAAAAAAAACCAATTCACATTACTGTAGTGTGCACAGAGATCAAACCAGTAACTTACCTGGGGGAAAGCAGGCCGTTCTTCTCTTGAAAATCGTATGCATTCCAAGCAATGTGTCTTGAGAGACTTGGGGATATCTTTTCTTAATTTCCTCATGTCTGGTTTCAAGTACCCTCTTCCAGCCATGTAAAGTATCTAGGAATGGAATACAATTTGTAGGATGAATAACAATTACTACAGTATGTGTATACAACTAATAGGAGTACATTCATAAGTGATGGGGTGATGTGGCAATGGCCGATTGCAATGTAACATTTTAAAATAATATTTTGGGAAGGCCTCCCCACTCACCCACTCAAACAATGTCTTCAGTACCCCACCAACCCTTCCCCCCCCCCCCCCCCCCCCAATACACAATCACACACCAGCAGACACTAATAAAACTTTCAGCAATTTAAGCTGCCAGAGCCCGAGTATTGTACAATTATTACTACAATTGTGAGCAGGGGCCATCATAAATTGACAACTCTTAAGACTCCAGTGTGTGCGGGCTTGGCCTCACTTCTGAGGTCCATTAAGAAAAGCAGAAATCAGAATAATAAAACCAGCCTGCATACACTGGAGTTTTAAGAGTTGTCAATAACAAAACTGACAGGTAAGAAAATGGCTAGCATTCATTAGCCTGAATTACCTGGTCCTTATTGCCAATATGAACATACGGCAGTGAACTAGAGATCAATTCATATATGACAATACCAAATGCATACACATCGGAATAGATAGAGTATGGATTAGGGTCTGTCATTCTTATCACTTCTGGAGCCTGAAAAAAAGATCATTGAAATTTTAAGAGAATGTGTCAAGAAAGGTTTACGCCTTTAATCTTTTTAAAAACAAATACTCTGAAAACAATAAGAACTACTTATGCTATGATGTCATTGATTTCTACATAAATTAAAGATAGCTGTAACAACTGCACTCAATGAGAAGCATTCAATAAGCACTTGCTGACAGGGTTTGTACATTGTATGTCTGAGAGAGGATTAAATTCAAGGAGCTTTGCAAGGTAAGAACATAAAAAACTTTAGGCACCTAGTGCTCGAAAATACATCAGTTACAAATAAATTATTATTATTTATTGTTCCCAGGGCACTCTACTGCAGTAATTCAGTTGAGTTTGTAAAGAATTACAAGAGCATAAAAAGTGCTTTAGTTTTTAATGTAGTTTCCTTACACTCCTTTGCCGAGCCTGTTGTGCATGTGGATGGTGTCAGCACCACTTTGACCAATCAGGGCATGCATAGCAAAGTGACAAAGGGTGTTATGGTGTCAGCACCACCTTGACCAATCAGGGCATGCATAGCAAAGTGACAAAGGGTGTTATGGTGTCAGCACCACCTTGACCAATCAGGGCATGCATAGCAAAGTGACAAAGGGTGTTATGGTGTCAGCACCACCTTGACCAATCAGGGCATGCATAGCAAAGTGACAAAGGGTGTTATGGTGTCAGCACCACTTTGACCAATCAGGGCATGCATAGCAAAGTGACAAAGGGTGTTATGGTGTCAGCACCACTTTGACCAATCAGGGCATGCATAGCAAAGTGAATAGTATATATTAACAAAGGGTGTTGCGTATATATATATATACCCACCATCCATAGAATGGAACCAGAGGGCTGTTCTGCATATTCACTACCACTCCATCTTGTTTTGATGGTGGCTAAACCAAAATCTCCTATTTTTACTGTCAAGTCCTCTTGTAAGAAGATATCTGTTTGCTGGTTAAAGAAAAACTAAAATACTACAATGCTATGGCAGAGATAATCAGAGTGTGTACAATAATATGAAAGAATACTGGTTTTGACCAGAACATTGATTATTCAATTATCGTCACTACTGATATGTATCATCATCATATATACACTATATCATCAGCAGCAACAGCACCAGGGCATTATCTTTATCATCACAATCATCAATATCCTGGGTGTCGATGACAATGTCACTGATCATCATCATCATCATCACCATAACAATCACCTTGTATTATCACATCATCATCATCATCCCTATCACTATCACCATCATCATTGATAATCATCATCATGTATCATCATCATGTATCATCATCATGTATCACCATCATGTATCATCATCATGTATCATCATAATCATCATCCCTATCACTATCACCATTATCATTGATGATCATCTCAACAGTTTGTATAATAATAAAAGGATACTGTTAGATTTGAGGTCCCGATGAATGATATTTTTAGCATGGAGATAGCTACAACACAAAATCAACCATCTGGTTAATAAAAAAATATCTAATAATCTACTTGAACACTTTATCTAGTATTGTTCTACTCACTCCATGCCTTGTGCAGTCTGTCTAGCAATGTCAATCAAGTTTATTACTTCAAACTTTGTCTCCTGTACATGAAGATGACGATATAAACTAGAACCCTCGCACCATTGCGTTACAATAGCAAGCTTAGGTTTTGACATACAACCCATGAATAGCAGTACATTAACATGACGGGTTTTCCTACAAAATACAACAGAATTATCATTAGAAGACACTTTCATTCTGTTACACATCCCAACATAATTTCCAGGCTTGAAGGTGGTCAACAAAAACTTTATAATGTTTTGGGAAGCTTCAAGAGGAGGGGACGGGTTAGAGTTTAGCACAGCCTCTAAGCTTTGGGACTTGCTTACTGACAGTGTAAATGAGAGATTCAAAGTGATATAAATATATGCAAAACGATTGTTCCAACCCCATGTTGGATGTGTTAAGAGAGGATCAAGAATTAATGGTCAATATCTTACCGTAACACTGATACTTCATTTTTAAAAGCTTGTAGCTGCTGTGGTGTGGGGTCAGACACGTTAAGAGTTTTGACAGCTACAGCACCTGTAAATAATTCATTATATATTTAAATAAATTCATATATTTAAATATTTTGTTTCTTGCCAAGAAAGAATGTCAATCTGACTGATGCTTTTCAGAAACTGATTCCTTGAGCTTATCCTTGTTTTCAAAGGGTGGACCTCAATTCTCTGTACCTAAAAACTACTCCCATAGTTGATGAATTTAGAAGTGCCTATCAAAAGAGGAAACCTAACAATCCCAAGTAAAAACCTCCAAGCACATGTAGGACAGAAACTATAATACAGTATCTACTCGCAGATATTGCTGAATGTGAGGATTGAACCAAGACAGCTGTTTTTCCAAATGGCAACATCATGTGAGTATAGCTAGGAATATCTGTCATATGTGAGTAGAGTTGTTTGTTTGTTCTCTCTCCTGTGCTTCAAGGGTTTTCCAGGTTCCCCAGCTTTCCTCCCTCCACAAAAATTAACTCCTAAAGTCCAATTGGAATGACACTCTGTAGAAATGCCACTGCTAAACCCCATTTATTTATTTATTATTTTATTTTATTCATTTTATCCCTTGATTCAAGGTTTTTATCTTGGTTCTCCAATTTTCCGTCCTCTACAAAACCTGGACAGTTAAATTCCAATTTGACCTGTGGGTTAGCCATGCCCTGACTTTGATCAGCCAAGAGGCTGCTGCAGTGTATCAATAAGATTTGAATTTTTTCCTAAAATTAGATAAAGTCCAATCAGGCATCTTGTTTAACTCACCATGCCAATTGCCCTTGTAGACAGTCCCATAAGAACCTGATCCTATTCTTGGACCCATCTGTACTTCACCCTCTGGGATTTCCCAGTCGTCTGTAGAGTTGGCTCGTTGTCTCTATAAACAAAACAATAAACATTGAGGTTCCAAATTCTTGTAAAAAAAACTTAAACAATAAAATAAGTTCAACAGTGTCTCCATCACACATTCAGTTTCATTGGTAATGATGTTGCAGGAAGCCAAAATCCCAGATGTGTAAGAGTAGCTGAGGCAAGAGAAAAATGAAAAGAACTCTAACAGACTAATATCATATGATGCATTGCTTTATTGGGTGGTCAAGCACAAGATATCCAAGTCACATGATTTTCCACTCTTGACAAATTTTGACAGTCCATACCTGTTTTCTGGTCGACTCTTGATCTGGAGAAGACTTTGCTCTACCTCTTGGCCACCGAAGGTTTGATGTTGCACCTTTCTGAGGGCTTGGAGGCTGATCACTAAAAGCACTGCCATTAACTAGACCGGGATTGTGGTCCATTTTATGTGCATGGATATCATTGACGTTCTTATCAAACAAGTCTGAAACATGCGGGTGTGTCCTCTCGCTCATGTGTCGTGTTTTCAGCATCCGACTTCCTTCACCTGCTATTAATAATTATTTATTACTAATGTATTAATCTAAGTGTAATGAGTAAACGAATTTCAATAGACGTAAAACTATTTCAAAAAATATGAATGTCGCATACCAAGTCAAAATGCACTAACATAGGACAAAACATTCACCAAACATTTTTGAAATAGCTGTATACAGCTGTATAAGCTGTATTTACTGTACCTGAGATGGTTGCTACTTGTTGTCGAGAAGAAGCTGTACGGAAGGCACCCTAGAAAAAAGCACACATCAACATTCATAATTATAAAGTAATGTATCAGAAACCTAAAGTCAAACCCTACACCTTATTAATCAGCAAATCACAGGGACAAAACAAGTGTCTGTAATAGCAGAATGTCCATATTAAAGGACAGATCCTGATATCAGTGAAATCGAAAGCTGCATTAAAGTAACCTCCATTAATCGGAAAGACATAGGGGCCAGAAAACTTCAGCGTTAGAGGAGGATCTATAACTAACCAATACAAGAAGGAGGGCAATCACCCCTTTTATCATATGACCTGTACGCCCCTGCTCGTGCGCTCTAATAAAACCAATGGAAAAAGTCATGTGATGGGGGCCGAACGGGTTGACGTAAGAGGGCTGGAAAACCCGTCCGGCCCTGCTCGAATCTGCACGCTTTCTTTCTTTTCATTATTTTTATTTTCGTGAGGGTCATATGATAAAATGCTCATTGACTGAGTTAGGTCCGGCCGTACGCAAAAATATTTGGCTCTCTGTCGCTCATACGGCATCATGTCGAGCCAAATATTTTCCCGTACGGCCCTCCCACTCAGTCAATAAGTACATAATCTTAGGCCAGCCCCTAAATAAACCTACACAAGATAGTGTATGTTATAATGGAGAAACTTTCCCTGTCTTGCACTTCAATACACCCACCTCTAAAAACAGCTCTCCTCCCACTGAATTCAAACAGACATTAGGTGCAGATATAGAGCGTTCTCTAGCTATGGGTGGGTGTCCATTACTCGGCTCCTCGGGATCAGCGAATTCATTGTGTCTTGCTAACAACCTTGATTAAATCAGATACCATAGTGTAAAGAGCATAATACTGTTCGTACAGCATAATATAATATCATGCTAAATGTACATGCAGTACCTACCAGTACAGACTGGGCTTATATATACTGTACTAACTAACTTTTACTACATACTACTATTAGGAAAGGTTTAGGAAATTTTTGGGCAATATTTTAATTCAGGTTTAAATTTACATGTAAAAATAATCGATTATTAATTGTTTATGAGACGGTGCAGATGACTGGAAATTCTTGCAAGAAAAAAATATGCTTTGATAAAGAATTGTGTAAAGAACATTTTTACATTATTTTTTTGGTAAATCTCATTGCAAAAAGAAAAAGATAAAATTGCAAACAGAAATGGGAAATTGAAATGATCAAAAGCGAAGCAGACAGACATAATAGAAGATTAATGGGAAGCTTTTAAGAAATAGTTTCCAATCCTGGAATAACAAACTCTTTAAGATCAGCCTTGAGGTGGTTGTTTCAGAGTTTAAGCAAATTGGGTGGTATGTCATATCCCATTGTTTATGAGGAGCAAATGTTAATTTATTATTTTGCATTAGAAGAAACCAATGCTTACAGTGCAACTACTCCAACCAAAGCCACCTAGACAAATTTTCCACAAATTATCCAATCAAAAGTAGAAATCTGAACAAATGCTACAAATCGGACAAATATCCATGGGTTTACACGGCTTAGAAGACTGTCGGCACTTTTGTTGTCGAATATATAAACATGCTGTCGCATAGAAACATAATGATAACATGTAACTGTGTCAGCCTGATAATATTCCTTTGTCTGGAAGAAACAAACTGTAATCATAAAGACTGTGTTTTATACTGTCTCTAATTTGCTTTCCTGTCGTATTTGAAGTCATACGTTACTATTCTTCTATATCTTTGGTGACACAAATCACTAATTTGCAAAGAAAATATATTATTACAGATTGAAGAATATTTAAATTCAAAATTTGCCACTAATCTATTGTTTAAATACTTAAACACTATTGGATAATTTGTGGAAAATGTTTCGAGGTGGCTTTGGTTAGAGTAGTCACACTGTAATGCTACGTGCAACCACCATATTTTGATATAGATTTTAGAGGGAAAGAATCAGATTTTTAGTCAATCGGTATAAAAAATGAGGTTTGTGTCCATAAATTCAATGCAATGATTTGAACTTAAAAACTATATGTTTGTTGTTAGGTTTTCAAATGCTGGGTGTCCAGTATTAGCACACTATAAAACCAGTAAAGAGATGCTTTCTGGACTACAAATATTTCCTTCTCAATGGCTGGGCATAATGATAAACCACATTAGACTGATCAACATGTAACTGCAGTCAATGTGACCAGTCAAGAAGCATAGTTTTTGCTATTTAGTGCTACCCTCAGCAAATAAGGGATTTATCATTATTATTATTAATATTATTAAGAAGACCAAATAATAATAATAATGGGGTTCTTATGTAGAGCATTATCACATTGTCTCAATGCACTTTACATTATTGCAGTGGTGGACTTTTACGGGCTGCATATTAGTGTCATACCTCCAAATTGGGATAGACCAAACTAAGAGATGTCTGATGAGAATTTTGTTTGAGGGTTTGAGAAGTGATAAAAAGTTTCCTGAAATTTGTCCTGTTTATCTTTTCCTTGCAAAAAATGAAATATTTCTGGATAACTGACTTGCAAGAATCGCCAATGCATTTACACTTGAAAAAGTCTCCATGACAACCAACACCATTGACTATAATTATTAAGTATGATTATATACCATGTTTACCCCCGTTTTAGTTGATTATTTAACCCACTGCTGTTGGTGGTAGTGATTGATGGTTTAATGATCATAATCAGAAGCCCAACTGGTATTATTATTGTATTGCATTTATGTTTAGACAATTTTATAAACTTATGCTTTATAGCTTGCAAACAGTGTATTAAAATTATTTATTATTTAAATAAAGATAATAATCAAATAAATAGTGTTGTATTATTTTAAAGGAAGATCTAGCCATGGTCAGAGCACATGCAAGGGAGTTAGTTAGTTTATTCAAACAAACAAGATACAAAGGGAATACTTTCCACTAACAATTTGAACTCCTTCCATATTTCCATAATCTTATCAAAGAAACAGTCAGTCTGTTCAGTAAACCTATAGATATGTGAGCCAGAAACAATCGTAAACATTACTTTATGCACGTTGTCCAGCGTACCAGCAGTAGGAACACAAAAGAAGGTTTTTTAGCTTAGTTTGAGAGCCAGCATGGTTATGTGAAAACTTAATTATAAGAAAACTGTTGAACCAAGATGGTGGGAATAAAGGAATAAGTGAGAGGAAAAATCACAAGGTTTTCATTAGGTTTTAAAAGAAAGGTTATTTTTATTTGGATTTTATTTTTCTTTGCTAGACACTGATCAAGACAACAGTCACGATGAGAAAACTGGGTTATTTACGCTGACATCTATAAGAGTATGTAAAGGTACTGAACAATATTTGATTGACAGTGCTCTTTTTCCTGACTTCCCTGTCTGCACCGTAATCTTGATTAACATATAGCAATTAAAAATGGTGTTAACATCTGTTTTGAAATGTGAGCTGGAATGTATTTTTGGTGGTGGCAATCAAAAATGTTAATGACATAATTTCGATTGATGGTATATAAATACCAAATTGTAAGACTTAGTGCTAAATGAATAAGACAATTGAAAAAAATCAAAGAGAATTTGAAAATGTTTAGCAAGAAATGCTTTGATGCCTAATGAGAACCCTGGAGTGAAGGAAGGATTGATTTGAGTGACAAGCTGTCAAACTAAGCTAGTTTTGACCACGACATGGATTGTGTACAGTATGATAACAGACCTGAAAAAACATCAACACAGTCAAGCATATAAAAAGAGGCAAAGATAGCTACAGACAAAAATAGTGACGAAACACGAAAAAGACAATTGCATGAATTAATAAAGACACTTATGTATGATCTGGATTTAAGTTATCAAAGTTGTAAACTGAAACATTACATTACATTAACAAATGTATAGACTTGTAACTGAAGAAGTGATCGCATTACAAGATCAGAAACATTACTTTTACATATACATGTACATACATTTACTATAAACAACCTGTATATACAACCTGTTACCATAACAACAACTTAACAACACTAACTGTAACAACTCTTACGAAGTCAACCAATCAGGATGTAGAGTGAGAACAAAGCAGCCTTACAGGTAGACTGTGTAGCCACTCAAAGGGGTTTTAAGGTGGTACACAGACTGCCTTACACAGTGGATGCCATTAAACCGTGAAATAAAATCAAACTAAATAGTAACTAATAGTATCTATTTAGTGACTTATAGTCACTATTACTCAACCAGAACATTCATCATACAAAGACAAATACACAGAAGACCATATTGTAATAAATGTTCTGGTTGAGTGATAATTGAATGAACCCAATCAGAAGCAAGTATTAAGCCTAGATCTGATTACATCTGGGAAACATCTTACAAGTTAAAAACAACCATAAAAATGAGAGATAGTGACTGGCTGAAATGAAACTGATGCTCCTTTCACTTCATTCACACTCTACATCATGATCCGCTAACATTTCAATAGTAAACATGTGAGTGTGATAGATCACATGCAACATAACATTACATGAATGCATACATGCATTCACACTTGCAATACATTATGCTATTGCTATAGCAACAACAGTGACAACTTTTATAATTACTTAAAAGTTACTTACACTATCTGTTGCCATAGTAACAATAAAGTGATAATGACTTGGTTTTTATAATACACACACATTGAACACAAAAAATGTACATTTAAACTTTGTATAGGAAATTGCACGATCTTGAGTACAATTTGGAAATTAATGGACACAAGATATGTTTTGGAAGTTCTTGTAATTGCACGAGTGCAATTAAAGAACTTTCAAAATTTTACGAGTGTCTATTAATTCCAAATTCCAAAATTTCAAAATTAGTTCTTTTTAGTTTTTATGGCTTTCTTTTGCCACTGTTGACATTGTTTTGGCAGTGTTTCCATAGCAACTTAATTTGGTGCTCCTACGGAGTACAATTAATGCTATAATTGTACTCCTCTCAACCAATCAGAGTGGTGTAATTTTGTTGAGCGTACTATAAGTTTTGTAATGGGGTTTAAATGATTTAAAACACAATGCTCGTTCATTAGTTTTGTCAAATTTATTTTTGGAAATGCAAACATTTTTTTTTCTTCTCTTGGATTTTAAGAAGTTTTATCAGTGTTATGCATATTTCATTTCATAATTTTTTTTGGGTCATTAAAAAGTAACTCTTTCTTTCTTTTCTTTTATAGAGTTTTATACTCAAATTTATGAGAAACATTCAGGATTGAAACCAAAAATATTTTACAAGGTTATACAGCATATGAACAGCATATTTTATGATGCCAACAGCAAATTTTTAACATGAAAAACTTTAAAACAAACATAAAATGAATCATTTATAATTTTAAATTAAATGTTGGATTATTTTTCATTGTTTATTCTTCATTGAACAAAATTAATTCCCCCAGATCTCCAGTCTAACATGTAATCGAATAATAAAATAAAAATAAATGGTAAATGGGATGACTGAAATAAGGATTGCTGTTATTACTAAAATGTAATTCTGTTCATTTGTTACACATACCTTAAATAAAAGTTATGTTCATCTATTGCTTGTTGGCAGATGATCGGGATATCTGCAGCACATCTTTGATGGAACTTGTATCCACATGTCTGACATCTACCAAAAATGATACCAATTATCTTAGTATTGATTGTTTTCACAGCCGCCATGTTGGATGAATTTAACAAAAGATTTGTCGTTATTCTCTTTTGTCATATCATCCAACATGGCTTCCATGTCTTGTGCTATTTCATTCTCATGGGAATGATTGAAAACCAGCAATATGACACTTAAAGTTGACTATATAGCCAATACTCATTGGTATGGCAGAACTTGTTGGCAAAGTTAGAAGAATGTCACACTTAGTTTTGCAGCACTTCTTGATCAAGTGCTAAATCATACAATAAGCCTTGTGACAAAGAAGGTTTTGGTGGACTTCAAGCAAGATGTTTCCATGACATTCCATATGCACACACCCTTCAAAAGGTTTGTGTTTTCTGACAATTTTATGGAAACACTTTGATTGGGGTCCACCAATACTCTATATTATCAAGACAGAAAATTGTACAAATTATTTCGTGCCAGTGTTTGAGAAGTGCTGATTAAAGGCTAAATAATCTCAATTTGATCTGTGAGATAATTAATCTGACATGCCCTTACCTCAATCTATAAGATAAGTGTGTCCTAACCTTGATCAGCCCAAAGGCTGCTTCAGGGTATAGATAAAATTTGGAAGGCAATCTACATTATGGCACCATTAATTTTTTATACAACCTGTATACCAGAATGCTTCTCATATTTTGATCCTTATTCAAATTATCATTCTCTTGTGAGAATAGTAAGACAATTGGTGCTAATTAACTGAGCAAATCAAGCTAGCAAAGGGATCCTGATATTGATAGTAATATATCATTATCATATCATGCAAATGACCCATTAATTACCATTGCAAATTTTAATATCATTTATATTTTCTTTTTAAACACAAAGTATTATACCTGAAGCCAGTGAATAAAAGTCTCCTACACTTGTCACAGAATGCTAAAGTAAAAAAAGTTTTCCGCATCTGCAGGACAAAGAGGTTTATAATGAGTCACAAATTGAAGGAATACAGAGTAAAATGTTGCAACACTATTTTAGGAATTAATGACATTTTGAAATTAAAGTCTGCATCCTTAATTTCTATTATAATATTCATGAAAAATACACATGAAATGAATTATTTATCTAGTGTCTAAAACCCAAGTACCATAGAGTTTGGATAGTCTTTGGCACACGTAATAAATGCATTACACTTTGAACTTTGCCTAGTTATATAATATATCCAACAAACTTACAAAATTATGAGATATACTGCTTGTTCTAGGAAGGTCGTCAATCATTTCTACAGAAATCTATAAATGCAACAGTAAATTATTATGAATAAAGATGAACATTACCAGCTGTGTGCAGCTTTAAAAACATGATTTAACAGCTACTGTATTAATATAATACAGCCCACATTACTTCCCCTGATGTCAGTGTATTCTGTAAAGTATGCAGGAAGGGTTGTCTAATATTATTTGGAAGCACAGGCGGTGTAACGGTGAGAGTCCTTTACTATCTGAGGATGTGAATTCAAAATGCCCTGTATAAATCTAAATAAATGTCTAGAATTGTGGCTGGTACATTACACTGGCTTTTTTACTGGGTCGTTGAATCATGAAAACAGATAAAAAATTGTATAGTTCTCCTTAGAGGATCAATTAATTAAATTATCAGGAATTCACAATTTTCACACAAAGAATATGTTCAAAGAAGAATAAACAATTATTTTTGAATTATTCACTTACCTCTTCTCCCTCTAAGTCATAGAGATCCGTATCCCATGGAATAATATCTCTAATAAATAAGAATATTTACTGTTGATTAGTAATTAACGATTATTATTTGCTGATGCAAAAGTGATTATTAGTGAATATTATTTTAACCAAGCATAAGTCGACAAATGACTATTTGAAAGAAAATATACAACATGATTGTTTTTTTTTAATGTATATATTTATTATCCAGAAATAGTCAGAAGTTTTTGATTGGAGCTCATAGGTCTTAGTATTTTAATATAAACCTACTAATTGGTCAAAAAATAGATTAAATTGAATGTTAAAAATATTTCACTATGGACCATGTAACTTCAACTGACAATGTGCAGTTTTGAAAAGGGGTAATTAAGGAGGCTAACATCTCTTTCTTAAACAATGAGGCCAGTATACAATAAACTTAATCCCCTTTTGTTCTATATTGAGATGTCATCATTTCCTTGAGTATTATTTCTTTGTTTGCCAATAACAATTGCAGTGATAATGATATTGCTAAGTCTACATCACAGAGCTGTATTCTTGGACTGGTAAAATATCGCCTTAGGAACCAGAAATTAATTTAGAATTTGAACAAGATGGGTTAAAAAAAAGCCTTCTGTTTACAAAGATAGGCCACCTACTGTTTGAAGCCGATATAAACCTAGTTACCTTAACAATCTCTGGAATAGCAATAACCAACATGTAACTATTTATAGAAATTCTATAATGAAAACCATTTGGCCCAAAAATGTCATATACATAATTATTATTTCAAACATTTATTTAATGGAATCATGTAAAACAATGTTGTATGATCATATTTATGAAATATTTGAAATATAACATGCATATTGGCTGGCTGGAATTCATTTTTATATCAGAGGACAGAGACACACTTAATCGAAATCTTCCAAAAATATCTTATAAGAGCAATATAAACATGTTGGAAGCTGTAGAGCACAAGAAAAGCAAGCTTAGGAGCACAAAGCATAGAGAAATGTTTCTCTTTTTGAGTACTCTACAGCTCCCAGATTGTTTATATAATTATATCACAATATAGAGACATAAGCATGGTTTAATATCACAGTACAGAGACATGTGCACATACTAATAAGCCACACTCATAATCTTACCTGCTTTCACAATGAAATATCAAACAAGTTTCTGGCAATATCCCTCTTGTCCTCATTCTCTTGTCCAAAGCTTCTCTTAGTGTCACTCCTAACTTACATTTAATCTAACCAGAAAATAACATAGACATGTATGTTAATAATGTAAATGAAATGTGGATATTTGGTGAGGTATTTAGGATATTGTGCGGCAAGTCAGGGTAAAAATGAAGGAACAATGTTGGAATATAATAATAATTAAGAAACATAAAATGATGATGATGATTATAATGATTATGATTACAAGGGCCCCCATTGCCCAACCCTTTCCATAGCACCTGGATCTTATACAATTATTATTATTATCAGCTACAAATCTTATGCAATAGCTATTATCATCATCATCATCATTATTTATATGAATCAAGTAGAATACTATTATAAAGTTTCTATTATAATAATAATAATAATTATTATTATTAATATTATTAATACCAGCTATAGAATTAATAAGAGTATTTGAGTGACTATTTGCCTATGATATTTATGGTTTTTGAGAACATACAATACAATACATGATTTGTAGTATTTGCCTGTCCTTGCTTAACTGAGATTTAACCATCTAATGATACTTCCATTCTCTTGCATAAGGAAAACTTATTTTTAACCAAAAATAACCAAAAATAAGTTTATAAATTTAATTGATTGATTGATTTTCCTCATTATTAAAACTACACCCTTCAAACAAATGCTAATAAAAGCCAACTTTTTGCAAACATCTCATAACCTTATTTTCAAGAAGGATGACCATTAACTCAAAATAATAATATAGAAATATATTCCAATAAATACATTTGCTTTTTCTTCCATTTTCAAAAAGCCAATCTTAAAAATTATACATCAAATGAAACTTTAATAAACAAAGAAAAGAGGCTAATTTACATATGATCAAGACGTTAAGGACTGCATTTGCAAAAAAGTATTAAAACCAACATTTTAAAAACTTCGAGAATAAACTGATTATTTGAATACAGACAATTTTATGGATAGGTCTAGCAACAGAAAACAACCCCATTACATTTATTTTTAGACGTATTTCTAGACAGTTTCAAAGCTTAATTGTATGTCAATGATCACAACCATGTATAATAGAAAAATATGAGAGTTTTGTGTCATTATTATTACCATCTAGTTATATTTCCATGCATAAATGACATTAACCAATCAATATAAAATATAAAATTTATAAGTAGTACTGTAGTATGTTATAATGTTTTTGATGTCATAAAGTAACATCATTTAATTAGCAGGCTGATAGATTTCAGTGTTACATCTAACACTAAATGGTATATTATTCCCGATGTGTTTTTACAATAAATTACGCTTACCATTGTTCTCTGATGATTCGGTAAATAAGCCCTCACATGAGCTCGTAGTGGAGGAGAAGTTGGATTGTCAGTAGCGTAGATATTCCGTGAACTTAGAGTCGGTGAAGTTGGACCAGAAGACGATGATGGTGCAGCGCTTGAACTAGTTGAACTTGGCGCACCATTTCTACATTCAAGCAACTGTTTCTCCCGAAATTCCAGTTCAGAAAGCTTACTTGTTAGTTCATTATACTCCTGCAAAAGGCAAAATATAGTTTATTAATTGCGATGATGAAAAATGCTATGAATAAGCTTACAGTATTAGACGCAACAGCCACCAATCAAGCAACTGGCGTACCGGGTTCATTTAAATCTTTCAATCCATTTAACCAAAATAAAAGCTTGTTAGCGCTTTCAACACGAGGGATATTGTCTAGATCTAACATGCGAAAGGCCCTACTCATATATAAAAAAAAAATTTTTCTATCGAGTTTGTCTTTTGGTAAATATAAAATTATTTTACATAAACCAAATGATTAAAGTTGGTCGGTAAACGTCACTTTCTTGAAAAACAACATAGCCATGGTTTATGATATGAAGAATGATCATACGAAATGGAAATAGAAAGATTCTGAAAAAAGATAACTACTTGAAAAACATTAGGCTACATAGTTATTCAATGATCTCATATGATCGCATAAAATCAACACATGCAAAAACTGCTATTCAAATTCGAGGCGATCAAAGTCGTCAACGATGGAGAAAAATATCCATTCACACCATGAGATTTTTACACCATCAATACGGATATTTTTGACCACTTTTCACAGTGAATCTTCAAACATGCAGAGTATAAACTGGTAGTAAATATATTTCTATATCTTAGCTTTTAAATGTGAGAAAGAAATAATCTGAACTCTAGCGATGTAATATTTCCAGAAGTTACTAGATAATTTTTGCAAATATAAGACATTTACGCCATCAAAATAATGCAGCGATGATAAAAATGAATCACAAAAGCACACAAATATTTAAAATAGTAATTTGGTGAGAATGTCTCGTCATTAAGACAAACATAAGTTTAAAGCTCGTAATTTAAATAGTGGCGAGCTGGAATGGAAATTGGATTTGTTGAAGGAGATAATTTTTGGAAATGTAAATGAGATTCGCATGAAAATAGCCTGCGGAAAATAATCTAGTAAGTTAATTAATAATCCTAGGAAAATTATTCCTTGTGGAGAAGATAAGGGATGAGTTCAACTGCACACTTTGTAGACGCTTTGCAAGAAAAAAAGCCATAATCAAATGAATAAAATCAAAACCTCTAAGATGATTGACGGAGGATGTTGAATGTTCGAAAACTGGGCATTCAGCTTTTCGAGGTTCTCTTTAGTAAGTCGAATAACATGCTGTACTGTTCTGACCTGCAAAAACGAAAAAGAAAGGATATTGAGCGTCAGGTCTGCTCGACCCGGGAGTTGACTACCTCACCATCAAAACAAAAACACCGACTCTCTTCTGCACGAAAAATCAACCCTTAACAAACTCGACACCAAGCACGACAACGACCATCCCTAGACCTCTAGAAAACCGCCTGATGGATATTTAAGGCTTGGTAGAGTACCTCAGAATCGTGGTTGTTGGAAATATCGATGTCAGGTTCGTTGTTTAGTAATAAAGTGTCTTGACGATGAGAGTTAGCCACCGCCATCATGAACACTGCTGGATGAACAACACAACATCACGTGACTAGACCCACAAGAACTAACCACCTCGATAGGGATCATGGGTAAGGAGCGCGTAGTCCTGGTAACAGACTCGTCAACGGAAGTCACGGAAGTGACTTTAGAAACGTAGACCGGAAGTCAAAAGGCCATTTAGGAAATAAAGAGAATGATTGATGACACACACAGACAGTCTATAGAAAGAATATTAGAAGAGGCGGGCAGAGTGTCTAGAATTACAATAAAGCATCACTCGATGCGAATCATGGGTAGACAACCGCGTAGTCCTGGTATTAACAGCACCCGCAAACAGACTACCGACTTTAAAATTAAGGTCCCTTTTGGAAAATATATAAAATAAAATTGTAGCTTGCTAGCACATACATACACACCTGCATGCCAAGGAATACATTAGACAAGGCTAGGACCGTGACACGTGATTAACGCGTAAGTAACACGCATCTCCGAATATGGGAGTACAACCGCGTAGTCCTGGAAAAAGACAGTTCAGCGGAAATGTGCAGGAAGGGACCGGAAGCCACAGAGATACCGCTTCCAGTAGAAGAACGAAAATGAATGATTGTTTGCACGTTGGGCTGAATTGAATAAGATATTGTCACGTTTTCTTCTTTCGTGTTCCTTCTTTATTCAGATGTTAATATTGGCCTTGACTCCTACAACTGAGTGCAGCAGACTGTCCGGTGTCTTTAGCCACTAACTTAATTTAATAGCAGTTTCGACTATTCAAAACAAAGTAGCTTTGCATTCGAAATTTTGATCAGCAAT
This sequence comes from Actinia equina, assembly GCA_011057435.1. Classification (NCBI taxonomy): domain Eukaryota; kingdom Metazoa; phylum Cnidaria; class Anthozoa; order Actiniaria; family Actiniidae; genus Actinia; species Actinia equina. The sequence goes on along the minus strand of WHPX01000954.1, from coordinate 865,821 downwards.
TGCCGTCTGATATTTCACCGTGAAATACGTCTTTAATCATAGTTCATAAGTCTACTGTATCAGGATTAAGACCTCTTCTAACCCCTCCCCTATGGGAAAAAAGCGAGGAAGTAAGAAAATGCACGTTATAAGGAATAGAACGAAAATAAGTCCGAATTTTGAAGAGAGAATACCCTCGTCAGCAAATGAGTTTTGCTACAGAACTGCTGAAACCAACTTAAAAGCAATATAATAAATCGTATCTTATAATTGTATTAGAAAGAAAAAGGACGGATTAACAGATGCAATATATATATAACACATTAGAAATGACGCACACGAAGATCCGGCTCATCAATAATATCCCCGCCTATGAAGAACTGAATATTATTATTGCGTTGAGAGAACTGCACAAATGGCGATGGCGACTGTCTATGTATTTCAAGCATATTTTCCTTACTAAAAATGATCGAAATGGATGCATTAGGTGATGGGCCGGCTCGCGACTAGCCATAGAATAAAAGATTATAATTAACATCAAAACGAGACGTACGGTTAGTCACATATTTACAAACAAAACTAGTTTTAAAAAACTGATGCGCCAAAAAATGAATTACCGGTATGCCAGAGCCCTCATTCTTCGCTGCAGATCAGAAGAAACGCAGGCTCTGGGTACGAGATTGAGGAACCGTTAGTGAGCACTGAGCATGCGCACACTGAAAACAAAATGGCGCGTTTAAATATATAATATTAATAACTATCTCACTTTAAGCGGAGAAATACAGTACTAAAATCACAAATCATTGATATGATGTGAATACTAATAATATTTAAATAATTATACATTAAATATTACGTATGTCTGTATCTGATGGAATCTGCTGTTAGAGTTGTTTAACAAGTCATTTTAAAACGTTCAGTCCTACATTTAAACAAGGAAATGTCTGAGGCGTTGTGCGACCTAAGGCCGTTTGAGGATGACTCTGGTTGGAGGTAAGGCGCTACGAAGGCACGAAGAAAGAACCGCCTTGATTTTGGCAAACGTATTAGCACAGAGAGCATTCATGTGTCCGAAATGATTAAGGCATAATGGCTTTACTCTAATGATCACACTCTAGGAAGGAAGGCAAATTAACGTTCAGAGATTTTAGAGTCTGGAAACTTAATCCTTAATATAAGTCTGGAACGTGTTACCGTACTACTTTAGCAGCTGGATTGATGGCTTTGCGTAAGATTATGCATGGGAAACATAATCCCACTGCCTATATATCTCCTCTAATCTTTCTCTATGTATTCCTTCCTTTCCTTTCATTTTCAGTTGACAGAGAGCTTGAAGTGCGGTATGAAAATATAATTCATCTTCATGCGCAATTTTATAGTTAAGTAGAACCTTCAGCATGATATATATCAATACTGCTGCATGCAGTGGTAATACAAGCAACCGATTCGCTATCTGCAGCTTGCAACTTGTAGTTGCACGACACAAGCATTGTAGGATTTCCCTAACATTACTTGCCAAGAGTGTGATTATCTATCATCACTTTCCCAATCATTATACATAGAGTTTGTTCATCTATTGTTCAACCTGTATCATAGCATGAATCGTTTCAGGTTTCAAAGCTTACCTTTGCGATGAGGAACTGTCGATTCCGCTTCGGTCGTGGTTGTTTGCTTCTTCGCCGAAAATACCAGCCCTCGATTGTCTTGCAGTTTCGTCCAAAAATCTTCTCTCTTTCCAGATGCGGTTTGTACTCTCCATGGCGCTTGTGCGGACGAGGGAATCTAAATGAAGGCTTTGGCGACGAAGAGGGAGGTTGAGGAGGAGGTGGAGGATTGTATGGACCCTCTTCTGAGCCAAAGCAAGTAAACAGCGTCATCTGGAACAGACAAGAAAAAAAAAGATCATGCACTTAATTTTCCATAGTTTTTAAATTTGAAAGAATAACCGGAAGATACAAAAACAAAGCTGATGAATATCACCGATATCCGCAACGAATTGCTCAGGTTACCATGGTGACGGATCAAATTAAGTCTTGAAATCCGGCATAAAAATGCAATCGAAACTGCGTCAACAAGATAATGAGGTATCCATGGCAACCACGCTCGGTAAAAACACAAAAAGCTTTTTCAAAATCTTTGAATTTGGATAGAAATGAAAAATGTAGCGATAGTGTAGTGGTAGTATCTACCCTTTGTTTATCGAACGTCAGATGTTTGATCATTTCCTGGCGGGAATCACTATATGATTTGATTTCAAGTCTGGAGCCCGCCACCCCAGCGGTAAGCCAGTTAAATGAACGAGGAAAAATCCGGACTGATTTGGTTGGTTGAGCTGATTTATACTAATGCTCACAATAGATATAATAGTTTAATAGATTATTTTTACTTTTTCAGGCCCTAATGATGAGTTGGCTTTCTAATCTTTATCAGCATGCACAATACATCTATTGAACTAGGTGACAAATCTTAAAGGCAAAAATGAATTGTGGAATATTTCCTTTTGACTTAAACAAAGTGAGTAGAAAAGGTCAAGAAAACTTCATGCAAACTTCACGCTTTTATAGATGAGTTTGAATTATTTTCTTGGACATGTTTGTTAGACTCTCGCTTATTATTACGATCGAGTTGAGGGAAAGCTTAACTTTTGAAAGCCTTGGCTAAAGATATGACTTTTTCTTTCACTTTGCAATTGCATTCAAGTACACAAAAGAACAATTTAATTTGAGGACATACTGCAGCCTGCAGTACACTTTGCAAAACCTTGAACGTCACAGTTTATGGAAGAATCGTCGGATCACAATGGGAGATACCCAAAAAAATTGATACACTTTTTTCCGGCATGACGACGTGACAACGGTATTGATTACAGATAACAATTAAGTTCAGAATGCGCAATTAAAAGGGTTCTTGTCAATTATCAAGGTAGAAAGAAAATCATTTATGTTCGCATTAACCAGACATAATTTAAGAAATAAGTCTAAACGATTATCTTGATTCAATAAGAACATTTTAAATGGACTGTTTCTTAAGCGAGCAGCTGAAAAAGAAGCCAAATTATTTTAAAAAATATGATATTATTACTGACATGTGGCAAAAAATGTTCACATTTTGTAAAACTGAGTAGCAATTAATTGTGTGGTTACAAGATACTAAAAAGGCTTCTAACTGATCAAAAAGCAGGGAAAATGGGAAGCCATTCGAAAGTCAATTCACGTTTTCCAATGACGTAATATAAAGCGTTTAAAAAGCGTCGTGTCTTCCACGTGGTGGTGGGTTTGCGTTTTTATATTAGTTTAATCAGCCTTCGCAGTAGTCGATGCTATCTGTGACGTCATTTAGTCAGATCCCCAGACCCCTGTTACACCACCAAACAACCTAAATTCCCCCCTCTTTGTAACGTAAATAGATTACCAACCTGATAATTAGCGGCTATTTCAAATAGAATCTACAGGAACCAGAGCTGAACAGGGAAAAGTTATTTTTCACTCAGATATTTTAGTAATGACCATTAGAAAAGTCTTAGTATTTCTCCTTTTTTTTAACAGTCAAATAAAACTTTGAAATATGCAGATACCTTTTTGAGCTAGCTGTGATGACTAACACAATAGATGAGCAGTCCAGGTCTAGCATTTGTTACAATTGTGGAGGATTTTTTGTAGCTTGCTTGCAGTACCAGTGGTATTTGATGCGCTACATCGCATTTACCGACGTCAAAGTCCTTAGAAACAACGATGTCTTACGCTTGAATAATGAAGCACGTCTCCAAGCAAACCGAATCCCAGGAAGGACTAAAATTCAAATTCATTTGGTTTACTTGTTTCTTCAACAAAGTTTTAAATTCTATTGGATGTTATGCGTTGAACATCATTTAAGAGATCGATCCCTAATGAGAAGATCGGAACTCGTTGCTCCACTGCAGGTTATCAAACTGTGTTGTGAAAGAATACTCGCTCGTGATTGGCTTTTTTTCTCAGGTCACCGGTCCAACTGTCAGAACGGGTTATTTTTCTCTGTATTTTTATAAATAAACAAGCGTAATCATTTGTTTCGATATCACGTGACTGGCTTTGCACTTGGCTTGATTTCAAAACAGAGGATCGTTGACAAAATGGATAATTACTTCAAGAAGAAAAAAAAGAACCTTTAAAAATTTATAAGCGCAAGAAAGTAGAACCATATTTCCTTCATTTACACTAAAAGATAAATGATAGTTATGATTTAAAATATTTTAGTGCATTTTTGATAGATAGGGGAGGGGAGGCTGGGGTCTTTTTGTCCGTTATACTTCCTATTATTTAGTTTTTAATTTTCATCCTAAAATTAAAGCAAGCAGAGTCAGTTTTGCTCGTTGCTTTTTTAGTGAGTTTAAAATGTCTTCTTTATTAGCAAAACCCTTTTTTCTCCGTCTTAAATTAATTCTCGATGTAAGGTTTTTTCTTCTAGTGTCGAGGTCATTAAACATTAGTGTGTACCAAACAAAATACGAGTTTCCAGCCTGCGTGCTATAGCATTGCTTTTTCAGATCTTAAAGATTTTTCCATCACATATATGGGTTGCCTGTGTTGGTGCTAGGCTGAGGAGAGAAGTTGAGACATGATTCCTATCATGCACCAAGACGCTTATCTTAGTCTCTTAACACAGATAAAGGCAATGCTTATATATTCGTGTCTTATTGGTATCTATTGTAAATGATATGAAATTTAATAACTATATAAAGATGGTCTTAACCCTTGCAATTGACCGAGATCAATAGTATTAAAGGGAAGAAGAGGGGAGGGTAGGTGGAGTAAAGGCCCCCCCTCTTTTTTGAAACTCACTACAGTCATACCAAAAAAAGCTAGAATGGGGAGAAGACAGGAGAAGGGAAAGGAGGAAAGGTGAAAGGGAGGAAAAAAAGAAGAGGATAGAACTGATTACATACATCGAAGCGTAAAGAAACGTAGATTCAAAAACATACTCAACAATGACATGTTGGAGAGGGGTGGGGTGGGGCAGGTCAAGGGAGGGGCAAGCCACACCTATTGAAATACACGAAGATAAGTTAAATATAATACCGGTCAGGCTGACATTCTCCTCTGCTATAATTTTATGATCTTTTCCAAAAATAATACTAACACAAACACAAATGCGAAGAGCAGTAGGGTTATTACTCTTGTATATGGACCGAAAAACGTATATTATGACCGATGGCATGGTTATAATGACTCATACAAAAGTTCCCGGCTAAACACATATCGATGACGCAAATCTTAACGTAAGTAAACCTCTCATCGACACCCGTAAACAGTAACAACACGAGATTCCAATACCGTGTGAATATTCTAATGTTTATGTTCTAATTAAAACGTTTTCGCCCCCGAGAAACAGCGATATATTTTCTGAACAACTTGTGCATTGCGTTGCTAAGTCGGGATAAACCACTGTCAACTTGAGTTATTTACTTAATATCAAAATATTTCTAGTCGGAAATCTTATAAGGAAATTTCAAAGCACTTTCCGTTTCTTACGGATATAAGGATTCAGCTAGGAGCCTTATTGCTTACAAACTGGAGTTTCCTCACTAACGCTTGGAGAATATCGAAATTAGTCAGATAGTGAAGCCATCGTAAAATGACAAGAACTTTGACAACAATTTGATTTTTTTACGCGTCATTTCTTACCTGGGGTGTAGAAAGCTGCTTCTTGGCCATGGTCTCAGTAAGATGATGTATAGTTTTTTGATAATGAATCTTTGTGTAGTTTGTGCTGGAGCCTACTCTAATGCTCTGTTAAACTCAGAATACGTTAGTTGACCTTGATCGACAGCCAGGATGTCTTGTAACATGATACCCTTGAAGTCAAATGTCTGGCACGTCAAGTATGTTGCATGTGTGTGGACCTGATATAATAGAGCAAATGCAGGGAGTTGGATTTTCCAAGGGGTGGGGGTCGTGTATTGTACGGCTCTAGAACATGGCAATTTCCAGAGGGGTAGGATGGGTCTGAGAAGGGGATATTATAATTATATACTTCCAGAAAATATCCATATATCTCCCATAGTGAGGATACTGGAATTCACCCAAGGGGGTACGTAAGGAGGTCCAGATGAAGGTTTATTTTTGTACTGCTATTGAAATCCTTGGGGTTTATGCACTTCACTCCAAGAGAAAACAATCCAGTTCTGGAACTAAAAATACCTCACTGACCTGCAAATGGCTTTTCGTGAATGTCAGACTTAATGACGACCGTATGAAGGGAATTTGACGCATGCTTCAAAATCTATTGTAAAAAAAAAACCTTGAACCATTTAAAAGAAACGGGTCTATAAATTTTATTGATATTTTTTTCCTTTCTGTACAATTGTGTTAAATAATTCATCATTTTGTGGAAACTACGTGTTTACCTTTCACTATCTCTCCATATACGTTTTGGGAACAAGTAATATATTTGTTTCTGTGATTCCTTGATGTTCGTTGGTTTGATAACAATTACCCATAATAATTGTGTCTTTTAATTTGCTATCGATATCATTGGCCAATCAGAACAAACATTCCCATCCACCATTGCGCGACACTTTTTGCAGAACTGCAGTTTCACATCCAAAATACCAAGTTACCGTCAATGCGTCTTACATTTTATAGTTATTAAACAAAACTGTTTAAAAAGTAAGTTCCATTCAAGGATACTCAACTGAAACATTTCTTAAAGGAAATGTCAGTATTTGGCGCCCAGTAACTCGCCGTCAAAGCCCTTTACAACTTCAAACTACGTGATATCTACGGGCTCACTAGTACGTATGTCAGCTGCACATTCTGCTTATTATGATATCTGAATAAGCGCTATTGATGGGCCCTATCACGTGGTATCTTGGAAGACTATCCATTGTGTTCAGCAGTGTGGATGGAATCTCATCGTCTTCTCGTTGATGGGACCTTAAATCAACTACCTACAGAGAAATCACAGCAACGAATGTAACCTTTCTCTTGATGTATGGTAAGGATGAGAAACTTTGACACTTGAATGACTTTGGCTTTCTGTGATCTAATAACCTCTTCGGCTCTGACGTAATGTTTTCCCATTTCAGACCACATGTCATTCCCTAGAGAATCATTTCTTTGTTTAAGGAAATTAAAATGAACAGTCCTCGCACGTAGACAAACAATATTTATGTGCACTAAAGAGAACCCACTTCTATTTGTTCTTTTTTCATCATAAGGGAACGATCGTTTTTAGCTGGTAAGTGGAGCTGATGGAATTGAGGGGGGGGGGGGGCATCCGAAAAATGTAGGCTTTAAGGAGGGGGGCAGACAAAAAGGGCCTATCAAAATCTATGCTCGCGTTTTACCTTGTGAAAATGACAACCACATTTTCCCATCAGGAACTCTTTGTACCTAGCGACTGTCATAGCATGGGTGTCCACTACCTCGAACCCAGCTGTTCTTGCTGCTTTCATTACCATTTGATTCCTCTGGGCAACTTTCTGTTGACCTTCCTTAAAAAGGACAAAAATACTGTTACAATTTCTAACACTTATCTCTGCTCACATGTAATGATGAAATCAGGAATCAATCCCGTTACCCAAAACAAGGGTGTAGCTACGTCTGGATTATAGGGGAGGGGAGGGAGGAGGGCAATGTACCAATTTCCCGCCAAATCCCTAGGAATCACGCTTGGATTAATTGAATTTTGGTGCCGAAAGCTTAGTTATTAAACTCACCAGATTCAGTTTGACGAACCCAGGAACAGGTAGGTGGAACCCTGAACCAAGAGTCTTGATGATGACTTTGATCCCACCAAGTCCTAGACTAAAGCAAAAACAGACTAGATTTAATAAATGACCTTACTATTTATTTAATTTTTTAACTTTGGTTCCTTTTTGGAAAGAGGGAATTCATGACCTTGAAGGTCCTTCTTTTGCATGTGGAAGGAAGGAAGGAAGGAAGGAAGAAAGAAAGAAAGAAAGGAAGGAGGGAAGGAAGGAAGGTTCTAATTGTAAAACTTCAAGCGTGCCATTCGCTAAAAGCAACACTGAACGACTTGCCTATCAGAACAACAACAATTCTTTCTTAGTCTTATTCTTAGATGCGAAACATTCTTGATTTTCGTATGAATGCAAGCGAGCTGAGGGCTACTTATTGAAAGACGTCATGCAACATATATTCTACGTCATAAATGGTACGTCATACCTGCTAACAGTCGTCTTTATAGCCATCACGTGACTAGGTAACAGCCACTGTACCCCTCCCACCACGAGGATAGTGTTGGTGCTGTTTGTGAGGGGCATAAACCTATTTTGAAAGAAGATAAAATAAAAATAAACATTTTAGTGGTAATTGAAAAAACAGCATAAATCACACACGCGAGTGTCGTTCTCTCCTCCTCCCCATCCCCCCATGGACTCAAGTTGGATGCACCATAGTCCAGATCTGGACCCAGTTTCCTCACTAACTGATTAATTTATATATCAACAATAAAAGGAAATATACCGCGCACATAAATTATAAAGAAAATTATTCTAACGAGTCTCTTTTGGCTACTCGTTTCGCCTTCGTTTCGCGCGCATCCATAAAAGCGCCATCGGCTCTGTACTAGATGCGCCAGTAAACGGAAAACGGAGCAGTGAGTTATTGAACTCAGGCGTAACGTCTAGGGTGTGGGCGTGGACGTGGGAAATTTTTATATAGGCTTTGCGATAAAAGATTAACAAATTCAACATCCATAAATGCTGCGCACCTGGCCATAAGATGTTGCAAAGCCTTCAGGAAGACTGGTTTTCTGTCGGTAGGGAGCCAGAACTGTGGATAATATGCAAAACTCACAGATGTTTTTCCATCGTTTAGTGCACTGCTGTACACCTTCATCGAGTGGGTTTTCTCCCATTGTTGGAGAGAGCCGTTAATCTGCACACAAAAAAGAAAATATTTACATAATGCAAACGAATTACTCATATGTAGGAAACGTGCCTTGACTCTTAAATTGGTTCTGCATTCTACCATTGTTATTGGATAAGTGTATTTTCATGATCTGTGATTTGCTGATAGCGAAAGCCATTCAAAATGTTTTTTGTTTAGCAAAGAAAACCCTGTTATGCATCTAGGGAGATTAATCGCTGGATATGGTAACAACATTCTCTCTAATGAATGTATGTATACTCGGCATTATATCTTCTTACCTTCTCCATCAAGTAATACATTATCCCTCGATTGGTGGAATCACCAACAAATAAAATCTGGAAAACAAATAAAGTACATTATTTTAGCCAACTACCTGTATAGATCCCTTGCGCCGAGTCCCGAAAGGAATTATTGTGGGGTACAAACAAGAAGGCCAACTGCTTTGTCCCAAGAACAATTACTCTGGGAAATTAATGCAAGGCCGTGGTCTATACTGCAGATTTAAGTTCACTGTCGCTGAGAGTTAGCCTCGATTTTGTGCAGAATATTGATGTGTTCCAGTGAAGGTTCGTGGAATTTCAAAGTGTTTGTAAAGTTGAAGTTGTACATTCTTTTTACCGTTGGTATTTGTCAGTATTTAGACACTGGTTTCAGCAGAGTAACCATATGTGTAAATGAGTCTGTAATCGAGGATGTCAGCGGTAATTTAGAGCTTGAAAATGGTCTATTGCGTTATCTTTGTCAAGCCTAAATTAGCTGCGCAAAAAAGCAATGCGCATAAAGAATGTTTGAAAAACCTTTTTATTAGCCAGACAGGTCTTGGCGTCTTTGCTGGACAGAATGTTGTGTGTACACGAGTCAGGAATCCACTTGGCTTCACGCCAGAAACAAGAGCTTGGATCGCTGCAGTTTGCGCATGGAAACACCCAGGAACCTGTGGAAAAATTTTTCAAATATTAGCAAGATCTGTAACATAGAGAGTGTATATGCTCTTGTCCACTGGGGTATAAATGCTGCGAGAGTAGGGAAGGAAGAGAAAATATGGGACATACAGCAATCATGCAATGGCGAACGTCAAAGATGCACTGAAGACTCTGGTGAGGACCATCTTCAATGCCTGTGTTTACACTTTAGGGCCCACGGTAATTGGCGAGAGTTGTTGTGGTGTCCCTGCCTTCACAGGCAAAAGAGAAATAAGTAAAAAAACAGGGGGGGGGGGGATGAGAAGAGGAGTAGAAGAAGAGAATGAGGGGGCAGTACACCATGGTGGCTGAAGGGTTGCTAGTGATTAAAAAGGGCATACCGTATTAATTAAACTTACCACAAATCGACCTCTTTTGTCTCCCGCGAGAGTTTTCATTCGAGCGAAGAGAGAAGTTGTTTAGCGCAGCGAGCGAGCGACAGACATACGAATACACAGAAGGCAGCGGACTTTGAGAAAGTTAACGTATTAAAGGGAGAATAAGGAAGTGAGGTTGTAAAGAATACATGAAAATGAATATATGGTCCTTGGCGCAGAAGATTGTGGAAGGAGTCAGCGCACGAATGAAAGAAAAAGTAATATATGCAAATTAAAGAGATGATAAAGAACCTGAATAGATTACCTGGAGCGTCACCATTTTCACACCACGGTAAATTAATTCTACTCTCCAGGAGTTCGTTCATAGTTTTCTCAGAAATCTTTTGAGGCCCGCAATGTAGTCCTGGAAACGCTTTCAAATCGCAATCCTAACAAAAATAAGGGAATTAAGCTTTGTACCCAATATGTGTGAACAATCCATGATGGTATATGTGCTTGCTTTCAAATCAAAATCTTAAAAAATATTCTGAGGAAATAAATAAAATTGAACTCTACGATAAACTTTCCACGAGTATTCTGTCATACGTACTTGCTTCAAAGAACACACTTCGTGGGTCGCTGAATCGCTGAAAGGCTTGTGTTGGTTGCTTCTCCTTCGTCGATAGATGTTGATATCGTAGGTGACAATGACTGATGGATGTTCGAGAGACGTGTCCACTAGGTGAATAGCAAACTTGTTCCATCCGACACCAACAGAGTAGTTAGCTGGCCTGTATCGATAATATGTGCAAGCTAGGGTTATATTGTAATATGTCAACTGAATGATGACCGATTAATGGACTACTTCAATGATATGGCGGCCATCTTGCCAGGGGGCAAAACAAAACAAAGCCGACAAAAAATATATGAAGTTTCGTGTGTTTGTCTTTGTTTTATGGGTAAAGGTGATGATGTGCTGTCTTGATTCATATTTTGTTGTATTTTCTTGTGGTGAGCTGTTAAATATCAATCGACATAATTACTGTAACAAAGCTTTATTCATTAAGTTTCCAGCGTTAGTCACAGGAATCCCACACTTACCCAGATGTACCGGTCACACTATTGACTCTGGCTTCTGAGCCACACGTTGCTGCACCCCAGATTTTCACAACAGCGACATCAAATGGGAAAGTTACGTCATACTCAGTTATTTCTGGATTAAAGGCACGGGTGAAGTCAGCTGACGTAGGATCGATATGAATAGCAGTAAGAACAGGATCTGCACTGGAATCTAGAAGTAAATGCATATGACAAGTCAGTTTTAGTGCCGTAAAACACTTTGATCCGCCTGGTTCATTCAGGATATGGTTATTTTACCTTCATCGCATTTTGGACGACTTCGTCTATGTACATTGCTACTGGAATCTGAAGGCAAAATAAACATCAGTTTCTTCAATATGTATTGTGACACATTTGGATATAACGCGCGCGATAATTGGTTGGCTACCGTGTTTGTATCAGAGAACAGAGACATGCTCGCGCAAACAAAAATATTTCATAAAAGCAATATAAAACGGCTGCTTATGTTTCTGTACTGTGATATAAACACTGTGGGAGCTGTAGAGCACTGGAAAAGCAAGAGAAACACCATGCCTCATGTCCCAGCGTGTTCACATCCTAGTGCAGAGACATGCGAGCGCATTTTATATTCTGAACCAAACTATAGGGTGCTATAAAATAAATAAAAACCATTACTTTAGTACGTACCTGGCGAAATCTTGTCTGGATAATCATCATCGTCTGTCTCCCAATATCCTTTCCTGAACAAGTTAAAACAATTAGAAATTACAATTAATGAGGCACTCTCCACGCCAATTACCAAAGGGCTTCCTAGTCTTTTAAGTGTGGTCCCTTATCTTCTATTTGACTGCACGTTTGTTTGTCTTTCCGACGGTCCACCTGTTTGTCCATCTGTCCATCCATTCGTCTTCCAACCGCCTTTCTCTCTTTCTGTAGGCATGCACGCACGACTGAGTGTGTCTACAAGTTTGACTGTCTGTCCCTCTGTCCATGTTCCACCCATTTTCCTGTCTATCTGTCTGTCTGTCCACCAGTCTGTGTACTTACCGTTGATCAACGTGTGGTACATCACTAGCAAACCCTTCTCTATAACTCTCCATCTCGATTAACACACTATGTAACTGCGGCGTACTTCGCCTTTTGTGAGTCTTGAGGCGAGAATCAAGAGAATTATCACCGGCTGACAGAAGATCGTCCAGTAACTGTTGAAATTTGTTACTTTCAGAGGTTGGATACAGCTATTACACGAAAAAAATATATAATAATTTAAATTTGCATTTATCTTAATTTTGTTTAAATGTTTCTTAATCTAATGAATCTCATGATCCGATAGCCTGGTAGCATGGTCATGGTATGCTCTGTACCAATCAAAAAGCACGAAGAAAGCATGCGCATTAAGTAGCAAGATTAATCAGGAGCTGTCCATTCATCTTCCCGAGCACGGCTTTATTTTACCCTTCCCCCAGCATATAATACTCCAAGCATAAAACACTATAAGTACCTTCTTGAATCGCCCCAATGCTGTTGTTTGTCTGTGGTTCTCTATTACATAAACTAGTTCGCTTTCATCCAGACAAATCTTGTGTTGTTGAGAACAGTACAAGCCCTATAGAAAACAGCAACTTTACAAATGAGTTGTCATTGGTTAAAAGAGATTAAACAAACAGTAGCATACGTAATTACGTCTATGAAAAAGATAAGGAGAGAAAGGAAGATTAAACAAACGAAACGCGAGAAAGTAAATGGATAAATGAAGAAAAGAAAAGAAAGAAGGAAGGAAGAAGGATGAAGGTGAAAGAAAAATGATTGAATGAGTGACATAGTAATCGAGTGAATGCTTGAATGAAAAATGAATAAACGGAGACTAGATAAAATAGAAGTATAGAACAAACGGAAATATAGGAAATAGAAATGAAGGAAAAAGACTGTAAAGATATTCTTTTTATCACCTCAACTCCAATGGTTTTATTCAGCTTTTGCAACATTTCATGCACGTGTCTGACAGATGAAGTAGCACCAAACACTAGTTGTATAGTATCCTTTACAACGTCTGGTGAAGTACTTCCATCTAACGTTGGCTTGACCTGGAGATTTAAACATACCCCATAGTCAAGCATAGCAGAGTATAGCATCTTTACAAAGGCAAGACATTTTTCTCATGTTGTTTTGGTGTTGGATTGTCTTACCTCAAGAAGAAATGGATGCAACGAAGAATTAAAAGTGAAATAAAATTCGAGAAGTTGGAAGAAATGGGAACTGAAACAAAAAAGTAAAATAAAGGTTAAATGGCTATTTGTTTCATCATCTTTAATAAAAGAGAGAAAGAAAGAAAAAAAGAAAGAAAGGGGAAGGAAGGAACGAAGAAACGAAGAAAGGAAGGAAGGAACGAAGGAACGAAGGAAGGAAGGAAGGAAGGAACGAAGGAACGAAGGAAGGAAGGAAGGAAGGAACGAAGGAACGAAGGAACGAAGGAACGAAGAAACGAAGGAAGGAACAAAGGAAGGAATGAAGGAACGAAGGAACGAAGGAAGTAGGGAAGGAACGAAGGAAGGAACGAAGGAAGGAAGGAACGAAGGAACGAAGGAAGGAACGAAGGAACGAAGAAACGAAGGAAGGAATGGAGGAACGAAGAAAGGAAGGAAGGAAGAAAGAAAAGAAAGAAGGAAGGAAGGAAGGAAGAAAAGTAGTGACGAAGACAGGAAGGAAGGAACTTGTAATCAGGAGTATGGTTAGAAAACAACAAGGAGCTACCAACCAATTTCCAACACACCTTTGAGAGAGTAATTTCATTTTGAGGTTGTCAACGTGTAAGGAAGATTCACTTATCATCAGAGATTTGACGATCATATCATCGACTTGACGCCAAGCCCTTGAAACATCGTGCGCACTAAACGACTCACTCAGATAAACGTCTACTTGATGCAGCGTCCATGATTCCTTGATACCCTGTTACAATATTCAGTGTTTTAACACAATGATCAAATGCAAAAGAGCATATTGCTAAAAAATTTAAAAACTTAAATCATGCTGTGTGGTTACCGATGCGTAAGCGTGTCATTACCGCGACAAAAACCCAGCAATTTGATTGGCTAAGTAAGAGAAAAGATTTCGCATGTTAAAAACATTTGTGGCGGTAAGGACGAATCCTACCGTGACTGTGATCCTGACGCAAATCTCAATGAATGAATAAATAGTCTCGCGCGCTGTCATTGGTTTATTACATATCGTTACATACAGTGCCTTGTCGTGACGTGTGACACTTGACTGTCATACGAATTCTGTGCTGCGCAATGCTGTGATGCTACATCTTTGCTGGAGTATTCTATTAGCAAGAGTGACTGTTTTACTTGTAAATACCGTACCTAGTCCATCTTGTGCTGAGTGTGTTCTAATTCAGCTTATTTCTTAATTAGCTTCAGCGGAGGAGGCGATTTGCTTTGACTGAAAACCGATAACCTCGCGGCGCTTGGACGGCTAATCTTGTTCAATGTACCAAATCCGCTTGGATGTAGTGTTGTCCCATTTCAGACCAGGTGTCACTCTCTTCAGAATAACCTTTGTTTAAGTTGTATCCATATTCATGTGTCTTCTCGTGTATAACCGTTAATCAAAGAAAAAGTATTCTAGGCAATGACACGTGGTCTAATATGGGAAAACGTAGGATTTGGTATATTGACTAACACATACTAGGATGTCTTTTTTCTACCTTATCTTGGGTCATGATCACCGCACTTCCATCATGGTGTCTGAAGACTCTCAGGGGGGTCATCGAAGTAATAAGAACGTACGTCTTAATAATTACTGGCTGACTATCGATGAACAGAGGGCGGCGAATGGCATGTAGAACACCTTTTATTTGTAACATTCTGGAAAGAAAAAGGGAAAAATGAGATATTTAAGGACGGTGCCTTCTATCGTCATAGTGCACACTTACTGCGCATTTACTTCGAGGGGGTTTCCGCAGGATTTAAAATACAAGACTCGCAAATACAAAGGACAGTGGGTTATAAAGTTGAACATTTTGTTAAGGTCCGTTTACACAGCAGACTTTTGATATGGCGATTTAAGAACCATCTGAAAATCCCCATTAGCTTACACGCGCAATATATGGAGTTACATTACAGCGCTTCTCAATAACACGAGCGAAATGGTATGCCTTCGTGACGAAGATAATTTTGGTGCACGTCAATCAAAACGCTTCCATTACATTCTATAGGCAAGATCCCTCGAAAGCTTTGTTTTTCGACAATGTCATGAAAACACTTTGATTGTCGTCCACCATGCAGAACTCTATTTTGTCACAACAGAAAATTGCATAATTTCGCGCGTGTGATTAAGAAGCGCTGTAAAGTCGCAGAATAAACCACCGCTCAAGTCGCCAGAAATGTTGCAAAGGGCGAGCCGCCTGCGATAAAGCCTAGTACGTTTCATTAGTGATACTATTGATACAAATGGGAAAACGATCATCAAAAGTGAAAAGAAAACAATAGGATTTGCAATCAAAACATAAGCAATTAGATAATACTTTCCGTCAATACAAGAAAAATAAATCAAAATTAATTAAGCTCTCGGTGCGCTTACTTCAAATAAATTTATGTCGTTAATTAATTTGTTAAAACATGAAAAGCCGCGTCAGGAATTCCCCCCACATCCATCTGTCGTCTGAAAAACTGGGTCAAATAGAAAACTCGACTGATTGCAAGTCATATTTGGAGGGGGCGGCTGACACAGAGGTGTAATAGCGCAGCGCACTGATCCTAAAAATAGCTTAAGATTCGGACAAACATTGCATTCTGTTTAACCGCTACGAGGATTATACGAACCGATTTTATTATTTTTACTTAAAGTAACATTAATAACCCATGTAAAATAAGACCAACTGCGATCGGCTATGAAAATTATCTGCTGAAAGTAAACTTGTAAGTTTAATTTCGCCTTTGTATTCGTTTTTTTTTTTTTTTTTTTTTTTTTTTTTGCGCTGCGCTTAGGAACTGTGGAGCAAAGTAATAAAAGAGAAAATCGATCCATTCAAGAAATAAAATGGTTCGAAATACCTTAAGTCAAATCATAGCCATAATAACTGAGGAATAGGTGGATCCCCTATCGACTAATGACCTTGTTAGATAAACTAAAACCTAAATTTCTTGATATCAGTTTATCTAGGCTCATATCACTTCCCTCTAGATTTTTTTGCGATTTTCTGCATGATAAATAATGGTAAAGAATTTATTTGTAAAGTTTTTTTCAGGATACCAGGATTTTCCTAGACGAATGTCTCTTTTGAAAGATGAGACAAAAGTTTTCATATTTCCGAAAATTGCCACAGAAATCGCAGCAAAAATCGCCGGTGAAAATGGGGCTTTACAGTTGAACATTGTTCTCTACGAACCTTCCTACTGTTAACATTCTGGTGAAGGTAATGTGAGATGAGGCTTCCTCAGATGGTTTGATAAGGAACAGTGTGGTGTTATCTAAAGACTTGAAGACCTTCTCTGATATGCTCTTGGACTTGGATGGCAATACAGAACATGGAACAGATAGAGGAGATGAAGTGAGAGCTGAAAATCAATAACAAATACTATTATATTAGAAAAATGCAATAAAAAAAGAGAACCACCTTAGACATAATGACAATATAATTTTCTAAAGATTCTGAATTGCAATGTTTAATGTCAACAAATAATCATTATTATATTATCAGCCAATCAGAATGCAGACATCTTACCTTTAGCCCCCCCACCCCCCCTCCCACCAACCCCCAAAAGGTTTAGTAATTCCCAGTACCTGGTAGATGGTGTGCAGCAGACATGGTGTAACAGAGTTTATCTGGCAGAATTAGAATCTTATCCAGTCCAGGGATGTAGGATACCTGGAAGAATAGAGATTTTGTAATGTACAGTAATGGACCAAAGAAGAACAGATAGATTGGAATTGATATGAAAATCACAGCAAAATAAACATGTCTTATGTTCTTGGATCACAGTGAAAAAATAAAGTAATTCATATTCATTTTTATTTATTTATTATCTTTTCCCATGAGGGTAGGGAAACCACAACAGCTTTTTGCCAATTACAGTGGGCCCTGTGGAGTTTAGTTTGGGCACCGAAGATGGTCATCACCAGTGACTTCAGTGGGTCTTTTATGGCTGCCTTATACAGGGTTATAAAGTGAACACAGACGGGGCCTACGTTTTAAGTCCTTGTCCCAGAAGACTTGAAGGTCTAAGCATTTGCAGATGTAATTACAAAGGCAGCACCTTCTCCTCAGTTATTTTAAGACCCTGAAAGTTGGTCTGGCCGTGGCTTGCAACAGACTGATGCTCTTACCAACTGAGCTAATCGGGTGGCGGTTATAAAAGTAGCCATACCATTAAAAAAAGGATCAAAAAGAATCAAAGTTTATTCCTTTATTTACCTTTTGATGTAGCTTTAGTTTTGTTAAAGAATTTTTGATTAAACAAGGGTGACTTTCTAAACGTCTTTGTGAATGGCACATTATGCCACTCCAACTACTGCTTATTATGGAATCTTCATCATTATAAGAGTAAAACAAAAAATAATAATAAATAATAATTATAATAATAAAATAAAAACAAAAGTTGAAAAAAATTCTAAAAAAAATTAATATGGCATACCCCAGTAGACCCTTGGACATGGTGTTTCCCAAATTCAGATCATGTCATTCTCTTGGGCATAATATTCTTTGTTTGAGTCATATCCATATTTATGCGTTTTCTCATGCACAACCATTAAAACAAAGAAATAATACTTCAGGGAATGACACTTGTCTAGAATGAAGACAGCTTACACCCAGGCTAACGACATGCACTTTCGTCAACCTCCCTTCTAAATGATGACCAGTCACTGTGAGCAGAGTCATTGAGTGAGTCAGATTCCATTGAATGATTCCATCTCATCAACAGTTCAAATACCTTCTGCATATAAATTTGTGAAAAGACCCCTAAATATACTATTTGTACAAATATACTTAAATAATATGTGGATCTATATATCTCAAACCTAACATTGATGCAATAACTTTGACAATTGTTTTGTTTTTGTGAATCAAAAGGAGTATTTTTTTTAATTTACAAAGGGTTAATTACCTGGACCATCTTGAGATAAGTTAGAAACCACTTTAACTTTATATCCTTTTTTCTCTTGACTTAAACCATACAAAGAAACTTTTGATCTCAAAATATTTTCAGGATCGTGGAAAATTAACATAGATATTGCATGGCTTTGATTAAGTCTTGCTTCAAGCTGGAAAGAAAACACAAAATTCATGAAAAAAAAAATACAAAATATTTGAGCATCTATAAAATATATCACAATAAAATTTGTTAAAAATCATGTTTAAAATATGATATAAATTTCCATTGAATATATTTATTATAGAAGATTTTATACATAGCAGTTATTATTTCATACGAGTTGACATGTTTTAATTAATAATATAAACATTCTCTCTTATCAAAAAGTCCAAAGCATGTTTCCTTGCAAACTACAATGGCCCTAATTTGACCTTTGTCAGAGAGTAAATTTAGTTGTGATATCCACTTATATATTATGGCCTGATATGTCTGTTTTTCTTTGTAGTGTTTCCAAAGAGCAATTTGGAAAATTTAACAGACAACCTAATTAAGTGTTGAAAAACCTTTAAACTGACCAAACATTAAGTTAAGATGATTTGGACTTGAGAATGGAAAACTGAACAGTTCTTTTATCAAGATACAATCACCAATAATTTTAGAAATAATAATTAAACTTAAAATTATGATCGGAATTTATGGAAAAGATATTACTTTAGCATTTGTTTCTAGAATACATTCTTAATGCTCCATTTTACATATCCCTTCAGTGACCACGAATAAGCTGCAATAGTTCCAAGCTGAGGCTGGAGTTGAAGCACATGATTACAGTAACTGTAGTTTTGCTATGCACAGAAGCTCCAACCTCGACATGAAACTATTATTCGTGGTCACTGAACGGAACTGTAAATTGGAGTATTGAAACTCTAAGATCAAAGAGAAAAAGTGGAAGCGATTCTTAATTATTTTGGTTTTATCATTTTGTCAGGTTAAAAATTAATTTCATACGCAAAATACATCATAATAAATAAATTTTGCAAAGTAAAGTGAAAGCTCAAAATATTCATTTTGAAATCATAAAATAGGTTTGTAAAACCTGGTAATATGATATGGTTTAGCGAGATATTTAGCAGTTTAACACCATCAGCTGTGCCATTGAAATCGCTTTAATACTAAACCCTTTAAAACTATCCGACTCTTGAGGAAAATTCTGTGAAACTCAATAATTTATATCTTTCATTTTTAGAGTTATGATATATTTGAGTTTAACTTAAAATTCTATTTAAAAAAGTTTGAGACTTTTACCGGTCCTGCTTTGCAGCATTATAGCAGAGGTACTGCAAAAAGATCCAGACATCTTTGAACCCTATTAACTACACGTAAATCTCGTATCAAGGTAATCTGGTTGGAAAATATAAACTTGTTTTTTATAGTCATATATTAAGTTTTACCTGTGAAAGTTTCTGGAGTAACCGGGTTGGAGGGCCACGTGTAGTAGCGTGTGTAACAGCAGACCTTGTCGTGGTTGTGCCTCTATTTTTGTGGCTTGAAGTCTTGCCTTTCTTCAAAGCTGAAACTTCGTCTCTCTGAGTCAATGACTCCAAAGGCGGTTGACTTAACTGTTTCTTTTTAGTAGCATGAAGTTTATAATTCCAATATAGGGATACTAATACCAAAATTACAACTAGAATTCCTAAAGTTCTGCGAACTAAATAGACGGTGGACATCCTCATCCTCATCACAGCATTCTCGTCTTTCCAAGAAAACACAAACGTATGTAAAAACCGCTCGGTAAATGTCGAGTTGACGAGCCTCAATTTTTATAAGTAGACAGAAGTATTATCAGATATATCCATATGTGTTGTTATATTAGAGGAAGAGCAATATTTTGACAACGAACAAGAGTGTCGATAAAGGTTGTCTTGACAGACGAAGGACAATATCCAGAAACGTTGATCAAAAATTCCCATTATCTCTGAGTAGCTTTGGCGATATTGCGATGGTTTACTTCAAAAATGGTGGCCGCTTTTTGTTTGTATTATTTCCCTGAGGTCAGAAGGCTATCTAGTATTCAACACAAACATCTTGATAACAATATTGAGGCTCTGCACGGTTCCGTCATGGCCGCTCTACATGCGTGACAACTAAGTACTGTATCTTGTTGCGTGAAACTTCGTGACAAAAAACAGCAAACCAAAGTCCATCTCGAGTGCACGAATCCGAGCTCAATGAGAGACCTGGTAAAGAGTATCTATCAAACCGAAATACCTAAAGAGATAGACATTTCATCTTCACAAATCAAAATACACATTGGATGTCTTAAAAGGTCACAGGGGCCACGGTGCAAGATAAAAAGTGGGGAGGGGGGGGATATTTGGGCTAGTATTAGAAAATATAAGAGGACCCCCCCTGCTCCACCCGCTCCGCGGCCCCTGTACTTCCTCCACTAACGCCACGTGAAGCAGCATTTATACTAAGAGGACAAGACAGCAGCCATATTGGATCACAGGACCGAAAAATAATGGGAATGGTTTCCTGCGCTTCTCAAGTGTTCTCTAAACATGCCAAGCGTTTTGATCAGAGTATCAAACACAAAAATGTTTTATAACTCTTTTATAAAATGACAAGCGCACAAATTAACGAAAAAGATACTGTTGAAATGACATGAGCATGTTGGCATAATCAGCATCAGACACACGTACGGGTTTTTGGCCAATCAGAGCGCGCTTTGTTTCTAAATCATTATTATAATATTTCGTTCATCATGCACACCGGACGCCACCGATTTCTTATTTCAGTCATTCAAAACACCGATGAACGCAAGCCATTTCTTGACAAGCCCATTTATTCTGCCTTTTATTACATCCATTTTGAAATCACTACCAAATCCTGCCATCTGATTGGTTCCCTGCAGCAGTGATTTCAGCCTAAATCGCACGGAAATCGCACGATTTTGAGCTCTAAATTGCACGATTTTGCACATCATCTGATATGAACCAATCACAAGAAAGACATGTCATTTTCTAGCCAATTATATTAAGGAATCCATTTGAGTGTTGAGCTCGCCGCTTGCGAAAAAAAAAAAAACGGCCACGGTTAAAAAACAACTTTCTGAAGAACGATTTTACCGTAAAAAGTCGTTAAAAAAACTTAAGAAGCCGTAAAAAGGACTTAAAAAGACCAACCGAGTACTTAAAATTGTCAAAAGCATCTTTGTAAAGTAACTGCTTAACTGAAGGTGAAGATATTACAGCGAAAAGCATGTGGGAAAAATACAATCGGCATCTTTTGAATGTGACGTCTTGGCCATTGATCGTGAAAAGTGGTTTCCTTTTCAATCTTTAAAGCATAAAACGCATCGAAAATACAGTCATTAAAAGAAGTATTTCTTAAGAAGAAGATTTTTGCCGAGCTACGTAGTGACTTCTTAAGGACAACCAAAGGACTAAACAACCTTTGATTTTTGCTGTCTTCTCAGCACAAGTGTGATCATAACGTGTTGAACAGAAATCGTAAAATACAAGCAGTGAGTATTGGCTGTATGAACAACAGCCATGCAGTTTTTTACAACCCTTTTGGACAGGATTGTCTTGCTATTTAATGTAAGGAAAGGATCCTTAATAAATGCATGTAATGCCTTTTGGTCTGGACAATATAAATTCATTTTAGTTTTGGATTGAAAGTGTTGGTTTTCAAAATGAGAATCGTTGCTCGATAAACAAGTTCACTTGACAGCATGTTTGAATCGACTGCTTGTAGATTGTATGCCATGTCAGTTTAACTAGAAAAAACGTCTTTTTCAAAAAAGATTTCAAAATGGATATAATAAAGTGGCAATTAAACTTCGTGTCGTGCAATTTTGTCCTGAAATCAAACTTGCAATTACAAATCGCACTCCCGCTACGCGGTCGTGCGATTTTGTAATCGCGCGTTTGATTTCAGACCAAATTGCACTCCACTCACTTCAATTACCATTATAAATTTAACAAATCGCACATAGATTTCCATTGTCTGTCCTCTTATTGATCATAGATGACGTCTTAAAATGTTCAAAACTAAAGTGAAACCACGAGCGCAGCGAGTAGTTTCACTGTAAAGTTTTGAACATTTTAAGACGTCATCTATGATCAATAAGAGGACAGACAATGGAAATCTATGTGCGATCTGTTTTTTACAACAAACTGCGAAATGTTTACAAAATAAAATGAGCGAAAAGTTTTTCGAAAATTTGTCATTCAAGGAAAGCAAGGCGATAGACCAAACAGCTCCGATTATTGTGAGCTTTTGAATATTTTCGCTAAGATGGTAGTTTTCATAACCATTAGAGGACAGAGTACAGAAAGTAAGACGAAGGTTTTTCGGTTATTTACTTTTGAAAACTTCAAAGGTTATTTTATAACTTACAAAAATTTTTTTCATAAAACACGTCAACATTTCACAACAAACTTCCTACACTGTGATTGGCTAATTTTGACAGTTCTTTGACATCCACTGTAAAAGAATGCTTGCTATTGGTCAAAACTTTTGACATTTACTTATAAATGGCTTTTTTTAGCTAAGTCGAAAAGAGTTTGAGTCAGAAAACGAACTCAAAGGTTCTAAAAAACAAAGCTTAGTAATAAGTTCAGCTAAGAAAAGCAATGTCAATTTCGCTTGACAACATAGACATTCAAGTTCTGGATGGAGCAGCCATTGAAGATCGACTCTGGAATGGCACTTGACACAAGCTCATTCAAGTCTTTTTCTTCGCACTCGGTTGCAAAGCGAGATGAATTTTTCACGTCTTCCTCTATCTTTTCTGCCTCCAGAACTAAATATTCGTCGGCAAGACTATCAGCAAGATTAAATTCAAAGTTTGGTTTCTCTTTTGGTTTCATTGTCGACTTTTATTAGCAAAGTAAATTCGCAAAATCACAGTCCTTACGATAAAATCCTACCGGCGAGTCTTGGTTTCAAAAACATTACGTCATCCATGTGTCTGTCCTCTTATTGATCATAGCTCTCAGCCAATCAGAATGTGTTATTTACGTGAGTTGTTGTAAAAATACAGCTATTTCAAAAAAGGTGAAGGTGAAGGTTTTGTTACATGTTCACCAATCGCTTTTTTAAAATGACACATATTTTAGAACGCTTTTTAAGGGCAAAAAATTTTATATTCCCTAATACTGTGAACCAATGGAGAAACATTTCCTTCACTGTGCACTGTCAACAGCAATGGATGAAGACGTGAACAAAAACATAGAACAATATATTTCCTAACCATACGCTGTCTTGAGCAAATAAGCACTGATTTTATCTGGTATTAGTACACTATACACTATAATGCACTATAACACATCGGGAGAGCATTAATATATCTATATGCTCTCTTGAACACACCTATGATTCTGACACCCGGAAAATAAATATATCTAACGGCCGGTCCCTTAGTTGCTACGTGTCTAAGCTTCGGTCGTGAGGATATTCTAATTCAAATACAGTCTTTTTATGGTTATGCTTGCCGTGCCACGAAACTTGGCCGCAAACGTTTCCAATGGCAACCTCTGTAGCCTGCGTCACATACGGATGTGACGCGGCTACACTTCTGCTGCCAGAAGAAAACAGCCAGAGGAAAATCCTTTTTAATTTTTTTTTTGTAATTGCTTAAAAAACTGAAATCATGAAACGCGCTTGTCAAACTTTTTTTATAGAATAAGGAAAGGAGACTTCAATCTTGATTTGACCCCTAAAGTCCCCTTTACTGGCGATTTTTGCTGTGATTTTTGTGGCAATTTTCGGAAATATTAAATCTTTATTCTCATCCTTCAAAAGAAACATTCGTCTAAGAAAATCTTGGTATCCTGAAAAAAACTTTACAAATAAATTCTTTACCATTATCTATTATGTTTTGAGACAATAGAAAGTTCAGGAAATAATAATCAATTAGACACTTGTTCATGGTTAGACTGTTCTCCCTGTAAGGGCCTCCGAGAGGCCTTGTTTTTTAAAACGATCTCCACAAAAATTAATCATAGCCGATTTTTTATGCGACAAAAACTCGAGCTAAAAATTTCGTTGCGCCACATGCTTGGCTCGTGTGGCGAAAAAAACAATACGAAAAAATTGGGCAATATCTTTTAGAGAAGATATGAGCAAAAATAACATTTTATGAAAATACTTCCTCTACGAGATTCAGAAGACTACAACGGCATTTGTTTTGGGACTTCTAGGTGTATTTCCTGCCTTCTAAACTGATATTCTGCTCTTTCTTACACGAAAAGGCACATGACTAACTCATCCCTTAAAGCAGATTTGAGCGGAAAGAACTTTTTATGAAACTACTTCCTTCGCAAGATTCAAAAAACTGTACGTGACGGACATTTTATTCTGGACTTTGTAGGTCTGATTAACTAGTTCTATTTCACCAGACTATCGCGCGTTACTATCGTGGTGCATCTTGATATACAATCCGGTTAGGAATATGACGAACACTCCACAACACTGACTGTAATAATCGCTATGCCTGGAGAACAACTAACGTGATCAATTTTGTAGCTTTAAAATGAGACATTAAACATTAAACTTCCCAAATTTAGAGCAGTAATTTTATTCCCCTTCAAGACAAAAGGCCAGGGACCAGGATCGCAACCCCGGAAATCCGACCAAATCCACCGTACCATCAAAATTTGCCAATTCTGCTCGCAGAAAGTATGGGGCTTTCCAAATCGTACTCAACCCTCTTAGCTGATAGGATAACCGAGTAGCGTAGCAAATAGGAAATAAGGAGATCGTGTTTGGCTTTGATTATAAATAAGCCAACATAGCAGAAAGAAGGTCATTAAGCTGAAGTTAACGAGACACTCATCTTGGTTGAATAAGCCAACATAGCAGAAAGAAGGTCATTAAGCTGAAGTTAACGAGACACGATCTTCTTTGTTGAAGAAGTACCGGCCAGGCTATCACCGCTGCTTTCTTTCATTCATCGAGAATGAATCTCTTGGTTCGAACTTGGCTGGCGGCTTTGCTTTTGGCCTTAGCTGTACATGGAAGTCAAGCAAATGGGCTTGACCCAAATGGGTAAGTTTCTTGAGTACTAGTTTGACGACGGTAATTAGTCATTCTGCATTATTATCGCAGTATTCACTCAGTTAGAAGTCTAGCTCACGATAGATATCATACATATGAGGGAAGGCCGAAAGAGCCGGCGAGGAAAGGAAAGACATTGAATAATAAAGGGACGTGTAGAATAATGTTACGGACATAATCTCGTTGAATGTTGAAAAAAGCGTGAGTCACTAACAGTCAAATTTAAACAAAAGAAAACAATGAAAATAGTGATCACATTTGATATAACAATTGTCACTTGTTACTCTTTCAGGACCAATGTTTGTTCGAAAGTCGATTCCATCCTTACAGTGGACAGAGAGGTTTGCAGTGATTGCTCGCTCGCATATCCTTCACAGTAAGTTTAACTTCTACCCTCATGAAATCCATGGGTCGGGTTATCGGATACTGACGTAATAAATAACTGCCAATTTTTTTGTAGGTTTGATTACTATTGTTGTCCAGGATGGTCGCAAACAGGACGAGACTGCACGTTACGTTAGTATCAGCATCTATGTCAGTGTCCGTTCATATTCCAAACTGAATATTAGAAATGAAGATATCAATTTGAACCGTGCATGGTATTCATAACAAATAGTTTTAACCAAAAAAAGATCTGCATTCAACGATTAAGCCAACAGCCAACTAATTGCAACCAACCTTTGGATGATTACGGAGCTTGACAGCTTGGTTATTAAATAGAAAAATTTGGTTAATTTGACAAAACAAATTATTGATACCATTTTCTTTTTCTTTCTATATATAGGTCACCCGTGTCCAAATGGAAAGGAAAACTGCACTGGTAATTAAATGAAAACTAATGGTTATGCAATCAAGCTCTTAATTCTTTGTTTTTGCGCTCGGGGTCCATGTTACATTCTTCCGCGGCGAGGTTAATTGCAAGGGCAAACTTTTAGAGGGGGGGGGGGGTTATTGAGTTTAGGGGGGAGCTAATTGAGTTTCGTCCGTCAACACAACGGAAAACATTAAAAAGCATCTTCAATTATGTTTTGTTTTGTTTTGTTCCCCCTGGAAGAATTTCACGTCGGGATACTCCCAAAACCGACTGTAACATACAGCAAAAACTTAGCTGCGTCAAACTTGGAGATGGTTTGCAGTTTTGACTTTCCTAAGTGGAAGAACGTCTCGTACAAAGTAGAATGGTTTACAAGATCAACTACTCCTGTCAAGACGGACACGTGGTGTGTTCCAGGTCGACCAATGAGTGGACAGAATGATTGTAAGAGAAGAAGTAGCTCGATTTTCTACCCATCCGACTTTAAATTGGGCGACACGGTAGGTTTTTGAAAGTGATCAGTTATTACTAGTCACGATCCCTCTCGTTTAGATTATCCCTTGAAGCTTTAGTGTGGACAATGTTTAGTCATAGAGATGATCTAGAGCATTAGATATAACATTGTTTTAACTCTTATTCCAAAACAGGTATGGTGTAGATTATTTATGAAGTTTTCGACAAAGAAATCAAATGAATGGACAAGAATTGCAGAAGAAAGTAATACACACTATATTGGAATCGAGGTAAGTAATTAATAAATAAACAATAATGATGTATAAGAAGCTCGGCAAGAATCAGAGAAAGACGTGATGCACGTGTGCTGAATGTGTGACTTCCTTTTCCAAAAAGTCTCGATCTCTACTGAGTACGACAAGAGAAAACAATTTAGTTGTCCTTTTGTGATTATTTGATTTTGCTCTAGGTTTCTCCACGCGAGGTGACCGTCAAAGAATGTAACGTAGCAGAGAACATAACAGTTACCTTAAGACCAACTGTTCCTATTTTACCCACCATGGGTGTCCCTGGATCTGACAGTGTAGATGTGTATGTGTTGATACCCAAAAGGTACAAAGTACAAAGAAACGAAGCTGCAGTTGACAAATGTAATGTCAAACTGAAGACAGAAGACATAACTCGTGGTCAAACCATCACAATTAGAGGAGTCTGTGACAACCAACGAGATGAAACGCGACCTTTTTATTTCCGTTTTAAACCAAAGTCTTCCAGTTTAAGTTGGCAAGGCGTGGAAAATTACCGATTGCTGTCTACAAAGGTACAATATTGTTACTTATGAAAATGTAATTTGTTTTAATTCGATTTGCAGAGATGGATTACGCAGTCTCCCGGGCCCGGGTTTATGTATGAGGGCTTTCGACGCTCAGGGAGAAATTAATTTCTACCGAGCTTTTATTGGTGAGAGGTTGCGCATTGTGATATATAAACGTTTTATTTTTTTCATAGATTGCTGTACGTAATACAGAAACAAAGCCTTGTTTGTCTACTTCTGATCCACATTTGTACACCTTTGACGACAGGTAAGGCTGCAAAAGTTTGTAAAGCCTTTCTGAATATTATATGTTATTGTTATATTGTTGTCATAATTGTTGCTGTTTTTGTCGTTGTGTTGGTGGTGAAGGGAGAGTCTTTTTTGATGATGGGGACAGTGCAGTGGCTGATCCAGGATTTTTTTCCGGGGGGGGGGGGGGGTTGTAGCATTGATTCATGAGGTACCTGTTTGGCGGGAAAGTAGCACAGGGTTCTCAAACTGAAGTAGGTCTTATGATAATGGTTATTTGCTGCAGGCGAGCATGGTTGTTTCAGGTCCCACACAGCGCGTATAGAAAAAAAAGCGAGTGAAATGTGTTCGGCACCCCTGTTTTAACAAAACTCGCGATGCTGTTGGTGTTGTCATGAATGTATATATATATATACATATCACGATGGCTCTCATGGAGGGGGGGGGGGAGTTGCAACCCCCAAAACCCACCCCTAGATCCGCCACTGCAGTGTCGTTTCGTTGCGGGTTGTGTTGTTGTTGTTGGTTTGCTACTGTCTCTTTCGTTGATAGTTTTTGCTATTTCGTATGTTAGCGTGATAATTGTATTTGGAAAATAATACTGGAAGCCTGGGGTGGAACGTATCTGACCAAAAGTAAGTGCTCACTATACTTCTTGCTTTTACCTATTAAGTTACCTATTCTACAACGATCTGGGTGATTATCTGATGCACCAAAACAAAGACACAAAAGTGGAGGTAAACTATATGTATATTAGAACTAACTTACGATTAGTGAAATTTCTCATAAGAGTAAAGTCTGCATGTACTTCTACTGGAAACTATTAAAATACCACGGATGAAGTCGAATAGAAATACATGGAGTGACGTTGTGTGTAATCCACGAAGTATAATAACAGAAATTCGATCGAATTGAAATTCTATAAATTAAAATTCTGCGAGGCGTACTTAACAAGGTTTATTGGTGACGCAACGCATTATTTGTTTTTGTTTGTACAGGTTCAAGTACGTCTTTGGGAATGTTCGACTGGAGTCAATTGCGTCTGTGGTGCGGCAGTACGTGAAGAAAAACACGTGATAGAGATCTCTATGTGCAGCAAAAAGGACCAATTAGGGCCCACAGTATTCAGAACTATAAAACGAAGCTCAGGAAAACTACCTAGAGGAATAGAAGTCACCCGAAGTATTAATGGTCAATCTTTAGACCAAGAGGTGAAATATATATCATACTAACATCTCATATACATATAGATTTAAATGTGTTTAAAAAATATTTGAAACACACCATGCGCGCTGATTATAATTGGCTGTCTACCGCGCTTTTTTTTTATCACAGAACAGAGATACTCTCAGTTGCAAAAAAACGTTCAAAATTTAAAAAATTCAAGACGGCTGCTTCGTGTCTCTGCATCGTAATATGAACACTGTGGGAGCTGTAGAGCACTAGAAAAGCAAGAGAAACACTCGGTTACGCCTCGTATCCTAACTTGCTTTTCACTTGTTCATATGCGCGAGTTTCATATTTTTCTTAAATCATACATATAAATATATATACATATACTTTATTTTCTAGGTGACACTGTTATCTGGCACCAGAATCTCCGTGCATCGTTCTGGGAGGTCTTTAGATGTCCGCGTCAATGCACCAGCCAGTCAGGAAAACAAGGGAGCAGTGTCAGGTCTTTGTGGTAACTTTAATGGTAACAAAGCTGATGATTTCTGGCAGTGGCGATACGGAAAGATTGTCAGCAAAGATAAAAAGGCTTTCATCAAAAACTGGCGGTAAGTCATTAAAAACAACACTCTCTCTGGTTTACCTGCAGATAATATTAACTGGTAGAGGTAGGCCTGAGTTATTGCAACAAAGCGTGTAGTCGTTCCATATCGCCTAAGGTCGGTCACAAAAACAGATTCCAATAAAGGGATTCCACAAATTCTGATTAATTCTTTGTAAACCACACAATGATACTTGCATGGATGATCCTTGCAGACTCACTGCAGACCAAAGCTTTGCTGAAGCAAGAAATGGCTGACGAACACATATTAAGATCGAAGGAATGCTAACTAATGATCTTTAAATTATTTACAGCCTTACGCCTGATAAAAGTCTTTTCGAGATTTCAACTGAAGAAGAAATTGACGAAGGAAGGGAAGAAGAATCAAAATCTTGCTATTGTGGCGTCGAAGGGGAATTAGATCAAATACCAAAATGCGAGTACAATGCCAATCTTTTTGCAAAGATGGAGACATCAAGTACAGAAGTAATTACAACGCAGATAAATGATCAGTCAAATTTCGGCAAGAAACGGTCTGTAGACGGTCACTGGTACAGTGATAACATCATTGACTACGAGGATCGCAGCTACTTTGTAGATGATCCACAAGTACAGCACGCTATGAACCGAATAAGAAGTAAGAGATCACTCAAAATAGTGATGTCAAAACACGCAGCGGATAAATATTGTAGACAATATATTGGGGAATCAGAAGCAGCAAGGTCATGCAAAGACATCTCTCAAAAGAGCATTAGGGACGCTATCAAACAATGCTCCAAGGACTTGCAGGTAAGAATGCAGAGCTTTCTGACGTTGAAATTATATATGGATCCTTATAATCATGGCCAGGAAAGGATATCACATTAACATGGGCCACCTATCAAGGAACGACACTCATGGTCTGAAATGGGAAAACATTAGACCTCTTTACTGCGTTACTGTCATTTACTTAGTCTAAATCATCTACTCTTTCAGCTCACTGGAGACAAGACCTTTGCAGTCTTATCCTTTGAGTCTATGAAATACCTTTGTGAAGACACTGCATTGAAGAGCCTCTCATCGTACACTTTTACTGCACGTGGTGACTTGGAACCTCGCAAAGATTTAGCAAAAGACCTCTGTCCTTCTGACTGTAGTGGACATGGCAGGTGTAATAACAGAACCTGTATATGTGATAAAGGCTTTACTGCTCTGGACTGTTCCATGGAAGAACAGGCAGTACCAGAGTTGTTGGGGTAAGTGATTGGCCAGAATAGCAATGTGTGACATTTCTCCAATAACTTTGGAGGGTAGGTTAATGCATAAAAAATCACTAGTGTATTTGTTTGGAAATTTTTCAAATATTTTTTTATCTTCTTAGTATCTACAATGGTGGACTCTGTGATATACGTGAACGTCCATGTAAAAAGACGAACCTGTTGGGACAGAAGTTTATCGACTCAAAGAACCTCACGTGCCACGTGAAAGAATTCAAGGTATTTATGACCAAAGAGATACGCACTTTTAAAATCATATCAGGCATTTAGGCTTACTCTTGCCTTGTATCTGATGAAAGGTCTTGCCAAGTTCTTGGTCTCCACGTGGAGTACCTGTCACAACACATGGAAAGATGAATGACATATTTGGTGTTAAATGCGACCTGCCAGATCCACCGACGAGACTTGGTGATTATGATCACGAGGGGACCCCTGCTGCGGGAATTTTGGTCTCCGTTTCTAACGATGGCTTCAGAACAAGTGCACAACAATTGAGACAGCTCACTTATGATTCAAAATGTATGACGTGCACCAAATCAGGAAAATGTCAACGCAAAGTAAGTGTGACATTAACATTTTACCTGGATCGACTTTGCATTTTATTAAGTGCACTGTGGGACTGTTTACGGGGTCATATTGCTAGGATGGCGTCTATCCTGTGCCCTAAAACAGATACAATACGACTTCAATGCCAATTTGACCCAGGTTTTCCTCAATCTCGGAACGGCTTTTATGTTTGAAAATCCGCGAATGTCTGATCTAATGTACATCGTTAACCTTTATTTCCTTGCAAACCTTAATTAGCCGAATTCCTGTCTGATCAGAGGACATTGTTTTGCTGCCAATGAGCCCAACCCACGTGACTGGTGCCAGCAGTGCTTACCCAGAGATGACCAGAATTCCTGGACGCGAAGGAAAAGTTAGTTACTTTTATGAATTCTTTATTTTCCAGTACTTTGAAACGCCCCTTACGTCCTCCTACCTTTAACAATCAACAGATAATCAGGCACCAACGTTTAGTAGAAAGCCAATAACGTACAGCGCCTTGCCAGGTGAAGATCTAGTGCTGCAGCTGAAAGCAACAGATCCTGATAACCGTCCTGTAACATACTCTGTACTCAGTTCTACAGCTACTGACCACACATTGAGTACAGCTGGTCTACTGAGATGGAAGGTCACATCGAATGAGAAGTTCACCTTCAAAGTGACTGACGAGTGTGGAGCGTTTGATACAACAGACATGAGAGTGCGTGTAGTACAATGTCCGTGTCTGAATGGTGGCCAATGTGTCCCCCACTCCAACTACCCACGGGGATCTGGTATATATCAGTGTAAATGCGTGAATGGATTTAGTGGCGACAGATGTGAGAAAACTACCGGACCTAAACCCACTAAATCTATAACTAGTAAACCAATACCCACTAAAGCTAGACCTACTGGTAAACCAGGTGACAAAGGTAGGCTTGGCGTGTAAATATTTACTTTTTAGTATAAAGCTTCACAATTGACCTTTTTACTTATACGGAGGCAATCTTGAAATATGGGATGTCGAGGGGGAAAACACGTAGA
The DNA here is from genome assembly GCA_011057435.1 of Actinia equina. Classification (NCBI taxonomy): domain Eukaryota; kingdom Metazoa; phylum Cnidaria; class Anthozoa; order Actiniaria; family Actiniidae; genus Actinia; species Actinia equina. Next base: position 833,525 of record WHPX01000954.1, on the reverse strand, counting down.
CAAATTATAAAACATAGAGTAGCGGGATTACGTTTTTAAATTATTTGAAGTCATTGGTGTTTCGCATATTGTTTTTCTTGTTGCCAATGGTGATTTATTTGATTATTTCCCAGCACCTGACGCTGCACCAAGGATCCTACACGCTTCCCCTGTCAAATACGACACCATGAGGATCACTTGGGCACCAATACCTCAAAACAAACGGAATGGTGTTATACAGGGTTACACGATCTACTACCATGAACTGTACGCCAACCAATGGAACCAACAAAGGCAACCATGGAACTCGGTCAGAACGCCCAATGGTCACATGACCAGCATCACAGTTACTGGACTGCAGTCGTACACCGAATATTGTGTAAAGATGTCTGCCTTTACGAGTAAAGGAGAGTATCCTCACTGGAAAAGAGGACATTGTTACTTCGTCAGGAGTAAGTTGAAATTAGTTGTTGAAAAATAAACTTATAGGAAAAGCTAACATTCCATGGAGGCTTTCGAAGCAGCCATTTTGTGCAGAAGGAATATAAATATGCTATGTTTTTGAATAAGAGATTTAATGTCCAAAAGGAGAAAATTCCTGTTGACGTGAAATAACTTACATTTCTCATGTAATGATTTTTTCTTATATCCAGCTCCCTCGCTACCTATCAAAGTTTCTGGTCGTTCTTTACGCAGTACTGAAATTCTTCTCAAATTCGAGAAGCCTAGACGAGGACCTTCATCCACCAGAGTCCAAGTAGATTACGGAAAGCAGAAAGACAGGTTAAATATGAAGAAAGCCTGCTACGGATCTTCATTTGTGATTGATAATCTTGAGCCAGACACAATGTACTACTTCAAGGTAATTGGATATGTGTACCAGAGAGGAGAGACGCCATCGTTCACTCAGATCAGGACTCTTGTTTGAGGTACGTTGAAACCTCTGTCATTTCTTTCAAGATTAAACTGAAATTCTCAGCCTATACATAAAAGGCTTCCATATGAGGACCTTAAGGAAGTAAAGGCGATGAAACAAAACATTTAACCTGATAGCCCAACTAGCGGCCTATTACTAAGAAAACCCATCGCTGTCGCAAAACCAGCGGGCTGGAAAAAGTTTTCCTAGAGGAGGGGAACGGAAGAAACAGGGAACAACAAATACGAACCAACAAACAAGATTTATGTGCCTACTCTTTCAAAAAGCTGTTTTCATACTACTTCTAACTACTGCGGATTTCTATTTTTTTATAGGATCTTAAAGTACCAAACAAGATGGCTAGAGGATTACTGCTAGATTTAAGCTATCAATCCGCATACTGCAGCTACATTTCTTACAATCCTACTGTAATATCACCATCATGATTTAAGTAGGATGTTTGTATTTTTATGCTTTTCATTTTTAAAATAAAACGTTTGAAACACAATATTAAATGTTGTTGAAATCTTAGTAATGCTTGGGAGGGTATTTGGAACTAAATGGAATAACGAATCTGTAAGTTTGGGCATTGGGCCAAATTCAATTTCGAACGTTTCAAGCCGTCTCCACGTAAAATTCCGACCATAGGGACTTGCCGAAAAAAGAAGGGGGGAGGGGGGGGGGGAGTGTGGGGGTGAGAAAATCGAGGACAGTCAATATTTTGTTGAGCCTCTGAAAAAGGAGGAGGGCAGGTTATGAAAAATAAACAGCAAAAAGGATACAGTAAGGATGAAAAGGTAAATTATACACCGTGAAAAGATGAAAAAACTTACTGACGTTTCGGACGCTAGTCCTTCGTCGGAGTAAAAGAGAAAGAAGAGGTAGAAAGGAGTGTAAGTAAGTAAGGAAAGTAAGTTTTTTCATCTTTTCACGGTGTATAATTTACCTTTTCATCCTTACTGTTTCATTAGAAACACCGACGCAGCTCACACTAGTTTTAGCTAGTTATACCTTTTTAGCAAAAAGGATAGGTTCACATGAATTTACGCTCATGTAATCATACAATAAATGATGATCACATGGCCCGAAATACGCACAACAATAAACGAAGAAGGCAACGATCTTATGCTCAGGCTTATGCTTGTGCTTTCGTCGCGTATGTCGCTAGTGAAAACCAGCCTTTATCACTGAACACAAAAATACAGATTTTCTTGCACAAAAAGGTATGATTATTGCGTTAACATGGCTCTAGGTGATATATGACACAACCATTAAGTTCAGGCACGTTTCCACTTTTTCATCTTTTAAGGAATAACAACACATGTACTATTCAGTAAATGCGAGTACGTCATAGCATACCCAAGTAAGCTACAAAAATCTGTAAAAGTTTCATGTTTCTTGTAAAGGATTTTTTTCCAAGCACGCGTTAAAGTCTCACGTTTTTCACTGTTCTCACGCCCGTACGTAGGAAAGTCGTAAAATTGGCTGCCAATGGATGATATATATTTTCTCTACTAGTTCTGCTCACTTCTTCATTCAAGTGGTATCATTCCCAGCATTTGGACCTCATTCAACTTTCCTGAAAACATTTATGTTTGTGATGAAAGGATTGTGGTTTAGATATAGAACGTGCCCGCCACATACTTTAGACCAAGCATAATAATAAGACATTCAAGACATATCAAATAATTCTAATCTATTTTGGTCTTGTGGTGAAAGTAAAACAGTATTGAAGCATTTTTAATCATGATAATGATACATGGATTCTGACCGAGTTCGTTATGGTAGCCATGTGGATTGACAAAACTGTACAGCTTTTATCTGAGCTGTTATGCACCGATCGAGGAAAATTGCAAAGGCAAAGCCCCTATGGTGATCTCGATCATGTACCTCGATCGGAAATAATATTCAGGATTGAAAATCATATTACGATGGTGACTCATATGGCATAGTGATAATGATGAAACATGATGGCGATAATAATGACTATGATGTTGATGATAATATGAAAGCTTGCTTATACCACTAACAAATCACGCTGCAAAACCTTTCACTTCTTTAACGAGTCATAAATGTCAAAACATTGAAACCTAATACAGGGGGTCCCCCCCGGGATACATCCAAAAACAGAGCATAAAATTGTTTTACATGGTTTTTTTCAAATAAACCTATTTTTCAGAGCTAAATCATATTATTTAGTTAAATAATTTGGAAATTTTCCTAAACATCTTCATAATGAAAAAGATGGAAGAGCCTTCTAGTCTGCTTCAAACTATACATGATGCTATTCTAACTGGCATCTACGATTATAGGAAGGAATATTTTTTAACACTGTCAAATGTAGACTAGACTAGAAGTTCCCGAAGACAGAGAGTATGAGCTTATGGCTTGCCAATTCTGCCTACAATCATTATGTGTATCGCATTTATTACTATTGTCTGTCAATAGCTAAGTGTCAATAGGTTCAAAGGTTGCTAGAAAAGCAGAACATCATTTCAGCATTCTACATTCAGTACTTCACAGTTCTCTTCCTCTACTAGGTCCATGTAGGTACGTCAAGGGTCCTAGATATCGTCTTGTTGTACGTTTTAGGTTTTAGTACATGTAATTTGCTGAATACCTTTGCAGACAATATATTTGTAATTTCAATAATATGTTCGTTTTTGTATGCAAAAGAAGTTTTCAGTTAGGATTAACGAAAAGACACCTATAAATTAAACTTCTTTATGTGAAAACGTATTTGGAACCGCAAAATAATTCATTATATATACAATCTATTGTCTTAGACATGAATCAGTCAAGGAAAATATTATTGGGAGGATTGATTTTCCTCTTGGCTTTACATGACGGTGCAGGAACTTGTCCGCAGGAATTGGACCCAGAAGGGTAAGTACATTAATATATTCGTTCTTTAACGGCCGAAGTCAGAGAAATCTTCAAGAATGTGGCGTTGTAATTTTTAGCTAGTTAAAGGTGCGGACACACAGTATTTTGACCGATTTTGGACCATTTTCACACCTTTTCCGAATATATGCAAAACTTATAAAGGATGCAATGGAGGCGCCTGTGACTCCAGGAATTAAGTTTGGTCAGTGGTTGCACCTATGTTCAAACGTAAGAATCCGATTAAATTTTGGAATTATTGAAGGCAATGTTTGAATGCAACAAGTTTCAGGGCGGCGGATAGACCCTGCCTTAGTCTTGTTGCTTGTTGGTTCAAAACAGGAAAGGTTGTTCGGACAGAGCCATAGATTTGTGAGCCCCCTGTTGTGGAGAGCAGTATTACTAAAGTAAGTGATTGGTCATAAGAATGATAATACTGGTCTCACAAATCGCGAGCTGTGCATACTTATTTATAGGAAGGCTTGGCTTGACATTCAGATCATAACATGAGTGGAACATGTACATATGTATAGTCATGACACCCCTTCTGGCTTCCCGATTGGTAATTTCAAATTATTGCTTTTTATGATGCTGAGAAATTTTCATATAAGTAATTGATAAATACCTCAATGAGCGATTGACATTTCTTTTCAATCTGATTGATTTATTGATTTTCAGGTCACTCTGAAGACAGATGAAATATAGTGATATAAGGTGATACATGATAAAAACAAGAGAAACCTAATGGTATATTTTTTATCTTATCTTAGGGAGAACGTTTGCTTTAAGGGGCCAAAGGATATTATTTTACAAAGGTAAGGATATGGCATCTAATAACCCGATGACATTAAACTCTTTCCCAGTATTTCTTAGCTCTATATATGGTAGAGCACTGAGAGCTACGACCACTAAAATCAAAGGCAGTTAAAAATCAATGAGTTTGTGCTGAACAAGAGGGAAAAAAAACCATACTATTAAAGCTATTACTCGTAAAGGTAGTGCACTATCATCAATCTCCTTTCAGCTCTGGCCGGGTTCTTGGGTTCGAATTCCTGTATTTGGCAGTTTGGTAGGTCTCTCCCTCAGTGCGGTTTTCCTCTCTCCGCAAAACCTAACCCGCTAAATTCCGATTCTATCTTTGACTTAGCTGTGTACATAAGCCATTGCGAGGTTGAGCAAAAAACTGGGTCGGGTTGGCGTTACAGTGAGTTTTGGGGCTGCTTTAGGGGACAATATAGCCCATCTTGAATATATGTCCACTAAAACAGCCCCACAATGCACTGCAATGCCAACTCGACCCAGTCTTTTTCTTAATTTCGGATTGGCTAACAAAGACAGTGCATTATTTCTCATTTTAGATACTTTGGTGCATATGAGTGTTGTCCAGGATGGTTAAGAAATGGCAGCGGAAAATGCTCGATACGTATGTAGCGTTTTACTATTTAAATTATTAATATTGTCAATAAATGTGGAAATTAAAAGTTTAGCAAGTCGTGTTATGTTCCTTTTCTTATCCTTATCTCTTAGATAAATATGCAAGCGTCCATATTTTATTCTTTCTTTTTATTCTTTTTTTCTATACAGCCGTTTTCGCAGTCCCCATGTAAAGACATCCATTAAACACTGACCTCGCTTTAATTCTTTCATTAACAGGCAATCCCTGTCCAAATGGAATAGAAATGTGCACTGGTAATCCCGCCATTCTCATCTTTATATTTTTACCTCTTATACTGAAACACCTACAATTTAATTTTTCCAAACTTACCTCTTTGCTTGAATATTACATCTAGATTTCAAAGTCCACATGGTTCCAAATCCAAGTGTCACATACAGTCATAACTCAGCTGCGTCCAACTTGGAGATGGTTTGCAGTTTTGATTTTCCTGAGTGGAAGAACGTCTCATACACGGTTGAATGGTATAAGAGGGTGGTGAGAAAAGTCAGAAAATTCAAAGCTGTCAAGACTGACACGTGGTGTGTTCCAGGTCGGCCAGAAATTGGTCAGAATGATTGTAAGAGAAGAAGTAGCTCGATTATTTCAGGACCAGACTTTTGGTTGGGAGACACTGTAAGTAAATCATGAACGGATTTTTAATATTTTTCAACTTTTTTCTAGATCACAGAAAGAAGGCAAAAGAGAACGATAAACAGGCATTACTATTTGATAATTATAACTTATCAGCGTGGTTCACAGAATAATATGTTTTCTATGATCATTGCTAGTGATAAACCGAGCAACCTCTTTTATTCTGGTCAAAAGGTTTGGTGCAAACTTTTCATGAAGTTTTCCACAAAGAAAACAAACAAATGGTCACAAAATGGAAAAATTAGTAACAAATACTACGTTGGAATAGAGGTGAGCAACGAGTGAAATAAGGCACCCAGACGATTGTCAAGGCATAACATCGTTGTCGCACCAAGAGCCTCAAGTAACAAGCCAAGGCTCCAGAGAACGTTGGTACTTTTAATTATAATTGATTTAATCATGGTTCATGCAAGTGGCTATAGCTCTACACTAATTGTCATATCAAGCAGCCTTGCTTGGAGCAATTTGTGAAGTCAATAAATGAAAACGCACCATGAATAAACTATTTACAACTAAAAGTACCGGCGTTCTCTGCGGTCTTGACTTGTTGCTTGAGGCTTTTGGTGCGACGACGATTTCTGAAATAGGTGTATATACCACCTTAATGTAGAATGACATAGCAAAAGCTCTATAGAGGTTTTGCACCATCACGTGAAGGCAGCCATAATAGGAGTATGGCAGGAACAATACAATCGTTTTACATAAGAAAGAATTCAATTCCCAAGAGCAAATGATTTTATTGTTCTGCCTTTTGAAATGTACTGCAGAACAAAGCCCCAATTAAAACTTTATTTTAATTTAATTGTTATCGTGTTTACTAAAGGCATTACCAAGAAAATATCACTGATGATGTTATTGCATTGAAATGTTGTTATTTATGGCTTTATTTTATTTTCTAGATTTCTCCACGCGAGGTGACCGTCAAAGAATGTAACGTAGCAGAGAACATAACAGTTACCTTAAGACCAACTGTTCCTATTTTACCTATAATGAATGTCCCTGGATCTGACAGTGTCGTGGTATATGTGTTGATACCCCAAGAGTATAAAGCACAAAGAAGACAAGCTGCAGTTGATAAATGTAATCTAAAACTGAAGACAGAAGACATAACTCGTGGTAAAACAATCACGATTAGAGGAGTCTGTGACAACCAACAAGATAAAAGACAAACTTATTTTTTCCGTTTTAAATCAAAGTCCACCGGTTTAAGTTGGAATGGCGTGGAAGCATATCGAATGCCAACTGTGAAGGTACATTCAGTGTCATAACATTCATCATATTTGCTATCATCATTTGATACGCAGGTAGAGCCCCTGTTACAGTGCTTCTCAGTTCCGCGTGCGAAGTTCTTAATTTGCTGTCGCGACGAGGTAGGCTTTGTTGGACGTCAAACAAGGCGTTTCCATGATATTCCATAGTCAATACTTTGATTGACGTCCACGAAAACCCTATTGCCCTCAATTAAGGCGTTTTCATGACATTCCGTAGTCAACACTTTGATTGAGGTCCAAGAAAAGGCAAAATGTGCGATTGCGCACATGTGATTAGAAAGCGCTGTAACACCCTCGTATGAGGTTGTATCATCATATTATATTTACACTATGTACTTATTCATTTTAAGGTTGCAGTTGACAACACCGACACAACGTTATGTTATTCTACTTCTGATCCGAATATGTACACTTTTGATAACAAGTAAGGTTCTGATATTCCCTATTTATCAGGGAGATTCAATACTTTGCTGATCACAAAGATGCTATTATGATGATGCTAATGGATGGTTTGATTGATTTCGTTCGATACAATGTTGGAGCATGCTGGCTGATTTTTGAAGACACATGATGATGAAAATAACGTAACGCTGATGATGTTAACTATTATGATAATGATACATGATGATGATGATAATAAATATATGGGAACTAATGATAATGATGCATGATGATAATGATGAATACATGGGAACTAGTGATAATGATAATGATGGTAATGATGATAATGATGGTAACGATGATAATGATTATAATCATTTAATACATCAAATTATTAATAATGAGACGGTGAATGATAGCGATGCCATAATGATGGTGATAATTAAGGTGGTTGATATCTAGCAGTGATGAGATGATCTATATCGTCATTTTTACAGGCATTATTTTTATAACGAACTGGGTGACTACATAATGTACAGCAACGAAGCGAAAAAGATTCAAGTAAGAACTACCACAACTTCATATTTTTATTATCATCCAAGTCGAGGTTGAACTTGATTGGCTTATACGTTAACTGTATTTAATAAAGTTCATCCTTGACTTGGAGCCATTGCCTTTGTCGTCACTCGGGAAAGGTATATTATGTAATATTTCAAACACGCGAGAGAGTTCTTCGTTTGATTTCCAAACACCGAAAAGTTAGTCGAAAAAACGAGGCGCAGCCAAGTTTTTTTAACCGACTTTGAGGTTTGGAAATCGGAAGAAGAACTCTCTCAAGTGTTTCAAATTACTTCTAAAACTCATGAATTTTTACTTGTAGAAAATCAAAGAAAACGTTTACGAAATTTGATGCAAATTAAGAACACATTTCCAAACCACCGTCACATTAGTGATTGGTTTTGTTTACTCCTCATTAAATATTCATGTGTTTTAGAACACTTCTTCAACATTGATACTTATAGAAAACGAAATAAATAACAAATATTAGAATGACACTCTTCAAACAATTGTTTCAGTCAAGGCATTTTGGGTCAATACAAAAAATGTAAAGAAACTGACCCAAATGCAACGATTGTTTGAAGACAATAGAGTGTAACTTTGATATCTGCTATTTCTTAACACTGCAGGCACCCTTTCCATGAACCAGGCATATATAAATGCAATGTAATACTCCTCTTATAGAGCGTTTTCACATGACGTCACAGCGGTCGTGTACCAAAACATTACATTTTCTATCCTCAGGAAATTGAACTCTATTTTTATGAAAAAACTGTGCAGAACGTTTCTATTTTTTGGTACACCAATATTGCTGCCTTGTCACGAGAGTGAAAACGCTCTATATTACAATCTATAAGTTCCTTGATATTTGTCAAAACGACGGGATCTATCGTATTGGCATTCATACATAATATACAAGCCAATGAAACAATCTCGTACCGTGCATTCCCCTTATAAAAATCAATCTAATCCTATTTACCTCTTTCGTGCAGGTTCACATACGTCTTTGGAAATGCTGGGGCGATGTCACTTGCGCCTGTGGTGCAGTAATACGCGAAGGCAGACACGTGATAGAGATATCCTTCTGTAGCCATTTGGAGGATTCGGGTCCCACTGTACTAAAAACTGTCAAACGAAGTCCTGGAAAACTATCTAAGGGAATCGAAATCAAAAGGAAGATCAATGGTGGATCTTTAGATCAGGAGGTATAATGTAATGTAAATTAATAAGTTAAGTGAAATAAAAATCTTCAAAAAAAAAAACAGTTTCTCGGACATTTCTGGGGCATCTTTTAAACCCTACTTAATACTTTTTTTTCAAGGTAATACTATCATCCGGCACCAGAATCTCCGTGCATCGTTCTGGAAAGTCTTTAGATGTCCGCGTCAATGCACCAGCCACTGACAAAGGGAGTGTGTCAGGTCTTTGTGGTAACTTTAATGGTGACCCAAACGATGATCTTCGGGTAAGGGGTCAAGATTATCGGGTAACAAAAAGCAAAAACGACTTCCTTAAAAGCTGGCGGTAGGTATAATCAATAACATTTTCATATCATCATTATGAGTCACCATCAAAAGTCACCTTTATTTATCACCATCATTTAATATATAATCATCGAGAAAATATCTATTTTCCTCTATTACTAAGAAGTGATATCTTTACATGTGAATGTAACACAATTGGTAAAATTTCTACGGAATCGCATTTCTTAACATTTCTTTCCATGTAACATCATCATCATGTATAATCGTCATCATCAAGTGTAATCATCATCATGTATCACATCATGTATCATCATCATGTATCATCAACATGTATCATCAACATGTATCAACATGTATCATCATCATGTATCATCATCATGTATCACCACCATCATGTATCATCATCATGTATTATCATCATGCATCATCATCATGTATCATCATCATGTATCATCAACATCACGCATCATCATCATGTATCATCATCATGCATCATCATCATGTATCATCATCATGTATCATCATCATGTATCATCATGTATCATCATGTATCATCATCATCACGCATCATCATCATGTATCATCATCATGTATCATCATGTATCATCACCATGTATCATCATCATGTATCATCATCATGTATCATCATCATGTATCATCATCATGTATCATCATCATCACGCATCATCATCATGTATCATCATCATGTATCATCATCATCACGCATCATCATCATGCATCATCATCATGTATCGGCATCATGTATCATCATGTATCATCATCATGTATCATCATCATGTATCATCATCATGTATCATCATCATGTATCATCATCATCACGCATCATCATCATGTATCATCATTATGTATCATCATGTATCATCACCATGTATCATCATCATGTATCATCATCATGTATCATCATCAGGTATCATCATCACGTATCATCATCATGTATCATCATGTATCATCATGTATCATCATCATGTATCATCATCATGTATCATCATGTATCATCATCATGTATCATCATCATGTATCATCATCATGTATCATCATCATCACGCATCATCATCATGTATCATCATCATGTATCATCATGTATCATCATGTATCATCATCATGTATCATCATCATGTATCATCATCATCATGTATCATCATCATGTATCATCATCATGTATCATCATCATGTATCATCATCATGTATCATCATCATGTATCATCATCATGTATCACCATCATGTATCATCACCATGTGTCATCATCATCCTGTATCATCATCATGTATCATCATATATCATCATGTATCATCATCATGTATCATCATCATGTATCATCATCATGTATCATCATCATGTATCATCATCATGTATCATCACCATGTGTCATCATCATCCTGTATCATCATCATGTATCATCATCACGTACCATCATCATGTATCATCATCATGTATCATCATCATATCACCATCCTGTATCATCATCATGTATCACCGTCCTGTATCATCATCATGTATCATCATCATGTATCATCATCATGTATCATCATCATATCACCATCCTGTATCATCATCGTGTATCATCATCATGTATCATCATGTATCATCATCATGTATCATCATCATGTATCATCATCATGTATCATCATCATGTATCATCATCATCACCATGCATATATCACCACCGTAATTGTCAGTTATTCTAAAAACAGATTCAATTCAGAATAATAACATTGCTGTTTATGATTGCTCTTTATAGTGTCATGCGTAATGAAAGCTTTTTCGAGATTCTACCCGAACAACCTGATGAATTTCAACAATCAGAAGAGGAAGAAATATCCTGCTATTGTGGTATCGAAGGAGAAGAGAAAGAGGAGGAAAAATGCGACTACAACGCGAATTTATTCACAGACATCGACGCTGTCAAGGTAGAAGTACTTTCAACTCAAATAAATGACCAGTCAAATTTCGGCAAGAAAAGGTCTGTAGACGGTCACTGGTACAGCGATGACATCATTGATCACGTGGATCGAAGCTACTTTGTAGATGATCCACAAGTACATCACGCAATGAACCGAATAAGAAGTAAGAGATCACTCAGAGTAGTGATGTCAAAAAGTCGAGCCAAGAGATATTGTAGTAATTACATAAAGAAATCTGAAGCAGGAAGGACATGCAATGGAATCTCTGATGCAAGCATTAAGAATGCCATCATTCAATGTGTCAACGACTTAAAGGTAAATCATTTATCCTCACTGAATACTCAATATCACGTAGCAGTACCGCTGCATTCATAATGTATGGCAGAGGGGTGGGGGTTGGGGGGGGGGGGGGGGGTTCAGGTGAAATTGAGGGGGGATTGGCAAATTATTATCTGAAAAATGGGGGGAAGCACAATTTTTGGAAGAAGCTACAAGCCTTGCTTAGGGGGGATCGTATTTTTTTGCATGACTTTAAGGGGGGTGTTAAGAATTATTTTGGACATTTCAAATTTTCTCCTGCCTTACATTATGAATGCAGCCTAGATTATGAATGGAAGCTAGAGATACATGAACACCTTCGCCACTAGGCCTAGGACTGGGGTTCTATTATAATGTTTTATGTATGAACTGTAACTGACGTGTTGTTAGTCTCAGTTGCTTCCTTATTTTTCTAAATTTGTACCGTTACTTTTAGTTCACCGGAGACAAGGAATTTGCTGTCCTAGCTTTTGACACGATGAAATATGTATGTGAAGACGCCACACTAAAGAACCTCTCGCTCTACACTCGTAATCCAGCTGGTGACTTGGTGCCTCCCAGAAAAGTAGTAAAAGATCTGTGTCCTTCTGACTGTAGTGGACATGGCAAGTGTAAGAACAGAACCTGTATATGTGATGAAGGCTTTACTGCTTTGGACTGTTCCATGGAAGAACAGGCAGTACCAGAGTTGCTGGGGTAAGTAAGTGAACTAAAATGAGAAAGTAGACTGAATGCCTACTGCTATTTTCACAGGCAGATGATGAAATAAAGGGTTTCAAATACATCCCGAATTTGAAAACAAAACAAAATAAGAACTTTCCGCAAGAGACATCGTTATTGATCTTCCTTGCTTCTACACTGTTTGGAAATTCGTCCCATCCCAATATTTCTTTATCTTCATAGTATCTACAATGGTGGACTCTGTGATATACGTGAACGTCCATGTAAAAAGACGAACCTGTTGGGACAGAAGTTCATCGACTCAAAGAACCTCACGTGTCACGTCAAAGAATTCAAGGTATTTATGACCAAAGGGATACGCACTTTTAAAATCATATCAGGCATTTAGGCTTACTCTTGCCTTGTATCTAATGAAAGGTCTTGCCAAGTTCTTGGTCTCCACGTGGAGTACCTGTCACAACACATGGAAAGATGATTGACATATTTGGCGTTAAATGCGACCTGCCTGAGCCACCGACGAGACTTGGTGATTATAATCACGAGGGGACCCCTGCTGCGGGAATTTTGGTCTCCGTTTCTAACGATGGCTTCAGAACAAGTGCACAACAATTGAGACAGGTTACTTATGATTCAAAATGTATGACGTGCACCAAATCAGGAAAATGTCAACGCAAAGTGAGTACAGAACATTGGACCGTTTGCTTCGTACTCAAAATCTTTTTCTTTCACGCAATCAGAAGAGTGATTTTGAAAACTCTTAAACATCCTGACGCTTTAGCTTGTTTCATTGTGAGAAATTGATTCCCTTTTCGTTTTTAAGCCGAATTCCTGTCTGATCAGAGGACATTGTTTTGCTGCCAACGAGCCCAACCCACGTGACTGGTGCCAGCAGTGCTTACCTAGAGATGGCCAGAATTCCTGGACCCGTAGGAAAAGTAAGTTGCTATTCTGAATATTTTATTTTCCAGTATTTTAAAACACTCCTTACATGCTCCTACCTTTGACAACCAACAGATAATCAAGGACCAACGTTTAGTAGAAAGCCGGTGATCATGACGTACAGCGCCTTGCCTGGAGAAGATCTCGTGCTGCAGCTGCAAGCAACAGATCCTGATAACCGTCCTGTAACTTATTCTCTACTCAGTTCTACAGCTACTGGCCACACATTGAGTACAGCTGGTCTACTGAGATGGAAGGTCACATCGAATGAGAAGTTTACCTTCAAAGTGACTGACGAGTGTGGAGCGTTTGATACAACAGTAATGAGAGTGCGTATAGTACAATGTCCGTGTCTGAATGGTGGCCAATGTGTACCCCACCCCTACAATCCACGGGGATCTGGTCTGTATCAGTGTAATTGCGTAAATGGATTCAGTGGGGACAAGTGTGAAAATCCTTCTGCTGTTCCAGAAAAAAGTGGTAGGATATGCAAAGTAAGTGCAGGACATTGGACCGTTTGTTTTGTACTAAACATATTTTCTTTCACCTAATCAGAAGATTGTTTTCGAGAACTCTTTGACAGATCTTTACCGTTCAACTTAATTGTTATGTTATGAAAAATGGATTCCATGTTTATATTTTCAGCCGAATTCCTGTTTGATCAGAGGACATTGTTTTGCTACCAACGAGCCAAACCCACGTGACTGGTGCCAGCAGTGCTTACCTAGAGATGACCAAAATTCCTGGACGCGTAGGAAAAGTAAGTGGTTTAAAAAAAATCCTTTTCAAGTACTTTCAAACACCCGTGATGTGTTTTTTCCTTACGACAATCAACAGATAATCAGGCACCAACGTTTAGTAGAAAGCCAATAACGTACAGCGCCTTGGCAGGTGAAGATCTCGTGCTGCAGCTGCACACAACAGATCCTGATAACCGTCCTGTAACTTACTCTCTACTCAGTTCTACAGCCACTGGCCACACATTGAGTACAGCTGGTCTGCTGAGATGGAAGGTCACATTGAATGAGAAGTTCACCTTCAAAGTTACTGACGAGTGTGGAGCGTTTGATACAACAGTCATGAGAGTGCGCATAGTACAATGTCCGTGTCTGAATGGTGGTCAATGTGTCCCCCATCCCAACCACCCACGGGGATCTGGTCTGTATCAGTGTAAATGCGTAAATGGATTCAGTGGGGACCGATGTGAAAATCCTGCTGCTGTACCAGAGAAAAGTGGTAGGATATGAAGCTTTTTTACAAACTCATTTACATAAAATCGCGGTGTGTTCTATTTGTTATTGTGTTGTATTATTGTTTTCCAGTACCTAGTGCTGCACCAGTCATCACAGACATAACTCCAGTTCGATATGACACCATGAAGGTAACTTGGCGGTCACCTGTTCCCATACGTCAACCAAACAGTCTCACCAAAACCGGCTACATGATCTACTACAGAGAAAGATATACAAGAGACAACTGGCACGTGTTCACAACATACAACGTGGATTTGACTAGCACCACAGTTACTGGACTACAGTCGTATACCGAGTATTGTGTAAAGATGTCTGCTTTTAACAGTAAAGGAGAGTATCCTAACTGGCAAAGAAGACAGTGTTACAACGTCAGAAGTAAGTTGTTTAAAGATGAAGTTAAATCAATTAAGCTAAGACACTTTAACGTTTTTACAACGTCATTAATATCTCCAGCTCCCTCGCTGCCTACCAAAGTTTCCGGTAGGCCTTTGGGCAGCACTGAAATTCTTCTCAAATTCGAGAAGCCTAGACGACGACCTTCATCAACCAGAGTCCAAGTAGATTACGGAAAACAGAAAGACAGGTTAAATATGAAGAAAGCCTGCTACGGATCTTCATTTGTGATTGATAACCTTGAGCCAGACACAATGTACTACTTCAAGGTGATTGGATATGTGTACCAGAGAGGAGAGACGCCATCGTTCACTCAGATCAGGACTCTTGTTTGAGGTACGTACACACTCAAACTTCTTGCCCAAAGAATTGATACTTTCTAAAAGTCTTTTCAACAACAGGAATAACCCCTTTATACGGCTTTGGTACTAAGTAACTGACACGCATACTTTCCACTGACTGCTGCTTCCGGGTATCTATGAAAGCGTCATATTTCTCTATTATACCAACACATGAACCTAACGTCTCTTGAGAATAAGATTTGTTCGAGTTGTATATGTATGTTATGAAATGATACTATTTTGAGAATGACACGTAAGAAATGGTACTCTAGGGAATGACACGAGATATGAAAACTGTAGATTACGTCTATTTGAAAGTTATTCTTTCCTACACGACAACAAGAACAAAGATAACAAAAGTAAATACAACAATCAATAGTTAATAATGAAGCCGTCTTTTATTTAGATGTGTCAAGAGTCATACCTTGCATCGCAGATTATACTAAAGAGATAGATGGCATCATCTTGATTGACCAGCAGTCTTTGCATCTTTGCTTTGTAACGTAGTCTAGAAAATCAGAAATTTGAATTAAAATGTCATAATACTTTTAATAAAATGTCTTTTTTAATGCGTATGATTCTATTTCAAAACCAAAAACAATAGCAACAACAACAACAGCAAAAACAACAAACAAACAAACGAACGAACGAACCAACAATCAGAAGAATAATAGTTAGTAATGATGAAAGGGTAAATTATACACCGTGAAAAAGATGAAAAAACTTACTGACGTAAGGAGTAAAAAAAAAAAAATAAATAATGTAATGATTTACCTTTTCATCATTACTGTTTTATTAGAAACACCGACGCAGCTCACACTAGTTTTTAGCTAGTTATATCATATATAGCTAGTTACATACACTCAATTGAAGAATCATTGTCAGGTTCAGAAACATAGAACATAGAAGCTGAGACCGAAATGGCACATAGAGAATGACATAATTGCCTTATAATTTATTCATTTGCGCCATCCATGCAGTCGGTTTAGAATAGCAAACGCGTATTCAGAAGACCTCCGTTTGAGAGCCGTTGGGCTTCGCATTTTTAAACAAATACACCTTCAAGTCAATGACTGTTTAGAAAATAGGGACATTTCTTATCTGGTATCTATCAAACGTATTCTTGTTTTCCTGTTTTAGTATTCAGCACAACGCTAACAACCCCCAAGGTTTTAAAAACAGTGGATGATGGCACGGGACGCCGGTCACAGCATGCATCTAATTAACGTACTTCCCATGTGCCATTTTGGTCTCAGCTTCTATGTTTTATGTTTCTGAACCCGAAAACGATTCTTCAATTGAGTGTATACCGGAAAATTAATAAATCGACGTTTACTTGGATTGATAAAATCACGCGTTCAAAGAGATGGGGACAACTAAAAATACACAGAAACAGAAACAGTCTGTCTTTCAATAGGAAGACATACTGACTAAAAGGAAGATAAAAGGAAATAATAATAATAATAATAATTAACTTTCTTTATAGAGGATAACACTTGACAGTAGTTCAACTGATAAACTCGTGGTCCTCTTTTAACGTCTCTAGTTAATTAGGGACGGGACCGCCATTAACGTGATCATCCGAGCCACGTGAAGGTCTAACCATTTGCAGATATTATTACAAAGGCAGCACCTTCTCCTCAGTTATTTTAAGACCCTGAGTGTTGGTCCGGCCGAGGCTTGAACCACGACCTCCCGAACAACAGACCGACGCTCTTACCAACTGAGCTAACCGGGTGGCGGAAAGAATGAAAAACTTTGATCAGGTTTCATTTTTTATAAATAATAACCTAGATAGGAGATTATTGAGCGTGTTCTCTTTATGCAATGAAATAAGTTAGAACATGTACTAAAGGTAATCAATGCCTAATATCAAAAGGTCTGGGAACAGTCTGAACTGTCCAAACTGGGAACAGAATTGTTTTCTGTGGGGAAAAATAATTGAGCATGCCAAGTAGATCCAGTTACTCAGTTTGAACTCAGCATCGTACACAGTGTCCTGCTGCACTCAAGTATTAGCTTGAGGGTCGCCTAAAGACCTGGGTATACATTCATAATTCCGTGTAAAATCTGTAGATTTATCTTATTTAATTAGCAAATCATTCAATAGAAAATAGCAGACCTTTTTTAGTTGGACGACTGTCGTTAAACATTAAAGGCATTACTAAAAAGGGTTGTAACGAACGAATCTCTTCGCATATATTGTACTGTCCGGACTGTACAAAAACAACTTCCGTGTTTCTTGAAACCTGAGTCTGTTTTCGTGACGGATGGTAAAATACTCGTCTGTGCAGGGATCATTGTGATCAAACAACAAGTCCAGCAGTACATCCTCAGTACTGATTACAAGTTATTCAGGCATGAATCACTTGGTGGAGTTCTTGCTAGGATTCTTGGTCCTGTTCCTGGCATTTGAAGACAGCGAGGAAAGCCAGCCGTATTCATGGGCGTAAGTTAATTTAGTCGATTTTAAAACAGATAGGAGAATGTTGGTTTCATATCAGCTAGCAGAATCGTGTTTGCGAAACAAGGCCCTCACCAGTCTAGTAGACAGGCATAAACGTGTTACGTTAGTTAGTAGCACTTCCTGTTGACTACCTTCTTCCATCCACCTTATCTTTATATTATTTATTAATGGAGAATTAATGTAGAAAAGGAGAAACAAAGTGTGACAATAAATAAGACAGGTTTATCTATTTTTTATCTGTTGTGTTGCTCTCTAAGGGGACCGTTTATTATAAGAAGGGGGTGTGGTGCTAAATATTAGAATCGTAATCCTGAAACAATTTTTTTTCTCCTATACCTATACTCGGAAATACGATTATTCATCGCTTGAATCAGTTAAATAAATCGGGAGTAGAAGAGACGGACAGTACATGTTCATTTATTTGTTGTTAGGAGTCACGCGTGTTCAACTGGAACGTACACAATAGCTTACACATCATACCGCAATTATCTAACGAGATACCAAGATTATTATGCTAAATGTGGCTTGTGGGGTTGGAGTCGCTGTAAGAGAACACGGTAAGAAAAGATAATTCATTTGGCTGTAGATACATTATCGTTGAGTACTGAATGAAAATATAATTACATCTATTATTATTAATTATTATATGGCAAGGTAATTTCACGCGCTATGATTGGTCAATTTGCGGTCCATAACTTACGGTACGGACCAAAAATGAAATGGTTCACTGAGTGTACGTACTTATGATCTTTTAAAACATTCAAATCTTTATCAAAAAAATATATTTCTGGATGAAAATAATCGGGAAACCTTCAATAAATAATTAAAGATAACTGGAAGTCGCTGGCATTTAATGTAAAACTTATCAAACTAGCGACAACTCTTCCATACAAGCGAAACTCTTTCGATCAAGGCTCTACACGGCACTAGTTGAGCGATTTTGTACGACTAGAAAAAACTAGAAAAACTAACTATGCTAAAGCTAAAACTATGTCAAACTACGAACTAAAGGCTGGTGAACAGCGGCTAATTCAGTAAATGAAATAAAGATAGGTTTACGAGTAGAATTAACGTAAATTTGTTATTTCAGTGAGCTAACAACGTCCAGATTATACTTATCTGAATCGATCGGGTGAAGAAGCCAGTAGTATCTTTCGTAAACGTTTTAAGCAGGTTTCTAGGCTCATCCGCTCTTAAAGTATTTCCATATTTCAGTAATATTTCACCCCCACTTGAATTTGAATGTATTTTTAGACAGGAGAGTTGGCAGTACCTTTTTTAATTGAGTCGAAAGTGTGCCGTCTTCATGACTTCAGCCATTGTGCATATGGCGGCCTGCTTCAAACAGTCAAAACGTTGAAAATTGATGAAAACTATCCATTTTCAGCAAGCCGTAATTTACCAAAGCTTCTCATTCATTTCTGGAGACATTTTTTGAGTTTTTTTCTCAATAAAAGGCAGGAAAACAAGCGTAAGGTTGTAGTATTTTTCATCTTGGTTGTGAATATCTTGATTGAAGTACGACAGTTTTCTTCTCAATCTAGTGTTGAGTTCTTGAGGTCTTCTTTTGATGCCTTTTTTGCTTTGCATTTAAGTTTTGCAAAATAAAGCCTCACTTTCGGCTACGCCTCGTGTTTTATACCCGATAAAACACTCCTGCTCGTTTATTAAACATTACTTACAAATCTATTATTTGATTCATGAATTTATTAATTTAGGTCTTGGCGTTCTTACTACTATGCATCCAAAACTACATCAGTATACAAAACGTATTATTACTGTTGCTCAGGTTGGAGACAAAGTGGACGATACTGCTCGATACGTATGTGTTATTATTAATATAATGTAGTTGAATAACGTATGATACTTCGCTGATCGTGAATAATGGCTGTAATACTATCATCCAATGTGGTGGCTATCACATAACAAGTAGGGAATAGGCAGCTCAGGTCTATTTTTTTCATAACTAGCTATATGCAGCAGTGGGTGTGGTCATGGAAGATGTACATCACCAAACAGATGTTCCTGCAACAGTGGATGGAGGGGATCCAGATGCCAATATGGTATGACTTATGACGACACGCTTGATTATTAAACAAATCGCACATAGATTTCCATTGTCTGTCCTCTTATTGATCATAGATGACGTCTTAAAATGTTCAAAACTAAAGGGAAACCACGAGCGCAGCGAGTTTCACTGTAAAGTTTTTTTACAACAAACTGCGAAATGTTTACAAAATAAAATAAGCGAATAGTTTTTCGAAAATTTGTCATTCAAGGAACGCAAGGCGATAGACCAAACAGCTCCGATTATTGTGAGCTTTTGAATATTTTCGCTTAGATAGTAGTTTTCATGATCATTAGAGGACAGAGTACAGAAAGTAAGACGAAGGTTTTTCGGTTATTTACTTTTGAAAACTTCAAAGGTTATTTTATAAGTTACAAAAGTTTTTTTCATAAAACACGTCAACATTTCACAACCAATACGGTTAAATTTACTGAGCCTCCCCTAAAATATTCAATTGTGTACGATCTTGAGAAGGTAAACAAAGATCTCAGTTGAAATAGCTGAAGACGAAGCACACGTAAGAAAATGACTTTTCTAACTGTATGTTTTCAGATGTGAATGAGTGCTCTCGATTACTTCGAATTCATGGCTGTTCGCATATCTGCATCAACACCCCAGGATCTTATAAATGTAGATGTAGAAAAGGTTATGTTTTGCGAGACGACTCGACGTTCTGTAAAGGTATATAGGAGCACTAAAAATTTATGTAAGGAGCCAAAGATAATTAAGTTTTACAAAGTTTCAGCTTGTGTACTTTACTTCAGATAAAGACGAGTGTGCCACCAGAAATGGCCAATGTGATCACATATGTAAAAATACACATGGCAGCTACAAATGTCGATGCTTTTTAGGATACAGACTGCTTCCAGATGGTAGAACGTGTTTAGGTTAGTAAGTTTTTAGTTGTGGTACTTTGATTTTAAAAGAATTTTATGAACGAAATCCGTTGTCTTTTAAAATTGCTCCTGCTTTAATATTATTTTTTGTGCCGTTAAAAAGTCCCACGCTGGGACCCAAAAAGTAGAATGTGAGAACCCCAAAATTGATGGATAGCTAAATCGCTTTGCTTGTATTTTTCCTATGGAGAATCGGCCTTTTTTTATGTTCCTAAAGGAGATTTTCTCAGTACACTTCACGTATCCACAAGTTAAGGTTACTGTCAACCTTCATGGCCAGGTACTCTCGGTTAAAAATGGTTTTGCGCCTCTCGTTACAGTAAAGGTTAACAAATAACATATCATTTTAAAGGTTATAAACCAGAAAATATACGATAATCCATGTTTTTCAAATTTATATAAAAATTTGATCTTTGACAAACGTATAGATCTAAAACAAAGTCAGGGAGCCCTTTTTTATTTCGTTTTTTGAAAGTACTTCGTAATAACTAACTTTAGAGGAAACAAAAGAATTTGTTTTTAAATTTTTAGTATGATAATTTTTTTTTAGTTGTATCATGCCAAATTTAAAAAAAATCTGACGATAGGATCGATCATTTGCCCATAAGCGTCCTTAAGAGCCTTCACTCTGTACTTAATGCCACTATTTTACCTTCAGATGACTTGGATTTTCCGGCCAATCGCGTTCCAAAACCAACTGTTACACACAGAAACGACTCGTCAATGTTGGAAATGGTTTGCACCTTTGACTTTCCTGCATGGAACAACGTATCATTCCATATTGGATGGTATACAAACTTAATTTATTCTGTTAAGAACGAGACATGGTGCATTGCAGAGGAGGGAGAAAGAACAAGCAATCACAGCAGCTGTACCAAAAGGCAGAGTGTCATTACACTTTCTCGGCACTTTGTTATTGGTGATACGGTGAGTAATTTTGTTATATCTTTTACATTTTGTTATGTATGCCCATATCAGAGCAAGGGCGCTAGGACAGACGGACGGGCATAACTTATATGATATATGTGTGTTTGTTTCAGTTATTCGTAGGTTTCGAATTGAATTGCTATATGTTTTTCTATCTTACTGGTATACTGAAGGTAAATTTGATTAACTTATTAAGGACAGTTATCGCTAACAAAGCAGCACCGGCGCTGTTTGGCACGGATAGTACAGCGGTAAATTCAAAGCGTATGGCTGATTCAAACCAGAAAGACCGTTGGTTGAAAAGGACGTTTAATTGCATTTATGAAATAACTGTTATGAATGTCGCGTTCTGATTGGTTGGGAGCTCGTGCTTTATGGGAGCACATTGCACGCGCGCGCACTTTCCGTTGCGTCATTCCTATCTACTATTGTAATTTGTATTTTATAAAAAAACTTGCTTGCTGTGCTGTATGCAGTCATAAAGCACTTGGGGGTTGGCAGAACATTCGAGAAGTGTCCAGAAGCACAACGCTACGCGTCGTGCTTCTCCTAACACTTCTCTCATGTTCTGCCAACCCCCGCGTGCGTTATGACTGCACACAGCACGCGGGCGCGTTTTCTATTTCTTCAATAAGATATAGTGAAGTCATTAAACCTGTAAAATAGATATTGGACTAATACACTTTAGTAGACCCTAATTCCACTGTTTTCTTTTGTGTCTTTTTTACTTTTACAGATAGAACCCTATTTATTAGGCCCCGTCCACACGAATCCGCAAATTTTTTTGTGGATACGGGTTGCGTCCACACGTGTCCGGAAAGTTTTGTATCCGTTTCCGGAAATTTTCGAAAACGGTCTCCAGAGTGGAAATTTTCGAATACGCTCCAAATACGGATACGTGTGGACGGTTGTATCCGCAATTATTTTAATACGCTGACGTATACACGGTTTTTCTGCATGTTCAATAAGGAAAACTATCCGTCAAAGGATACTAGACACTAACGCGCATCAAGGCGGATCAAGAAATTTCCGGATACGTGTGGACGGGACCTTAGTATCTACGAAGAAATGAAACAGACACACATATTTATAACCCAATCCGTCTGTACTAGTGCCCTACTCTGAGTACAAAGATGTCTTGCGCCCCTGCAGTGTGGCCAATTTTTTCAAATTTTAATGTCGGAAGTTTCCAACGTACAGGTTTCGTGCAAACTTTACATGAAGTTTTCAACGAGTTCCAAATACAACTGGACAGCAACTGAACAAGAAAGTGACAAGTTCTATGTTGGAATCGAGGTGAAATAAGTCTTTTTTATTCCTTTCTTTGGTTTCTAAGAGTTCGGATCAGTTTTTTTATTAACTTTACCATTCTTGTGAGTGTGTTTTAGGTGTCTCCAAGACATGCCGCTATCAATTGCAAAGTAAAGAAAAATGTTACTGTGACCCTAAGACCAACTGTACCCATTTTGCCATTTTTCGGCACGATTGGAACTGACAGTGTAGTGGTTTCTGTGTTGATACCACAAGCAAGAAAGGTATTTGTCGACAAATGCAGCGTCGAATTGAGGACAGAAGATATCACTCGCGGAAAAACAATCACCATCAGTGGAATCTGTAATGAACAAGGAGGAAATACAAACACAAGCCATTCCTATTTATTCCATTTTAAACCAGAGACAACGAGGCCAGATTGGTTTTCTGGTGTATATGAAATGCCATCGATGCAGGTAAATACTGATACGAAAGCTGTCTGAAACAACTTTCAACTGGCATTCTTTTTGACTTTTCTATTTTTAAGGTTTTTACAGCTAAAAATGGGACGTTCAAATTCGAAAAATGTACACTGTGGTCTAGACGGATTAGTACGTTTGACTCAAGGTAATACTATATAAAGCGAGCACCCAAAATTATGTAAATAGCTTGTCTACATAGATACTGTAAACATATGTAAATAAAATATACTGTAGTGTCTGTGCATTTATTAACTTACAATCATATAAATCTTGCAGAGAAATTCAGTGGAATTCATCTGGATTTTTTGTGTTATACAGTAACGAGGCAAAAAAACTGCAGGTACACCTACCCCTTCAGTACAATCGCACTTACACTTTATTTAAGATACTGAAATTATCAATCATCACATATTATTTTCCGAATATTTCCAGTAATCGTAACCCACAACGTAACATCATGAACAATGTTAAATAATTTATAGTTATTGCGCGCACTCATTAGGATAATAATACGGGTATCGATTATCATTTGATCAAATTATAATGTTTTGTTTCATTATCACAGGTTCATATACGCCTCTTGCAGAGGGATAATCAGACATATTCTGCCTGTGGAGTTGCCATACGAGATAGAGACAACGTCATAGTCTTTTCCGTCTGTGACGACATCCTTTTCGAAAATTTAGGGTTTTCAAGTTTGCGATTCATGAAGCGAAGTCCAGGAAAACTATCGAAGGGAATACAATTACAATTACTAAGACACGTATCCTTTTTATGGTTTTACTTGCGGAGTTTTGTGCAGGTAATGACTAACTGCTTTAATGTAGTTTGTATAGCATTAGTGCTTAGGAAATAAATCGGTTTCTGCTATTTATCACGTAGCATGGGGCTGTTTTAAAATAACAATTTTTTAAACCATTCTAGCTCAGTTTGGAATACATTGCATTGAACTGAAACTTTGAATATTAATAGATCACTAAAAAAACAGTATCTAAGATTAAAATATATATATTCAAAATATATTGTCTATCTTGCAATGACACGCCAACGAAAACTCAAACATCCAATATCTACAGAGTATGCTTATGTATTCATAAAATTTCGATCCTGCGGAAACCTGCATGTGAAAAGAAGTGTAATAAATTCTCACTTTAAACCCAATCACTTTTTTCGTGTTCCAAAACATGCAATACTAAATGGATTTTCAAAATCTACGCTTATTTAGCTTTCAAAAAATGTATACTCTTTTATGGGAAAATATTGTAAAATTCGTGAAACATTTGAGGTAGTAGGGGACCAAATCCTCTCCTTATATAGTTGTAATTGCTATTAGTTTTATTTATTTTTCTTATGGTTAGAATGTCTAGTCTATTGACTGCAATATTGCAACGCATTTCATACATCTTGGAAAAGGCTAATTTCTAAATAAACGTTTCTCCTTGTTGGTTTAGCAAAATTTACTATATAACGTTAACTTTGAATTTTTTCGTTATAAGGTTGTTCTATCTTCGGGGATGGTAATAGAAGTCATAGAAAAAATGAGTAATAATCAAATTGAAATTGCCGTCATTATTACATATACCCCAGCCAATGACAATGCACGCGTGTCAGGTCTTTGTGGCAACTATAATGGTGATCCAACAGACGACCTTTGGCAAGGGGGCAATGGAAGAGTGACACAAACTGAAGAAGACTTCATGGAGAGTTGGAGGTACCTAGAATAAGTCCAACGACTTTATTTCAAACTGTTTTCTACAATTTTTAAAAATAAATACATTATGAAAGACGAAATTTTTGCGTCCACCACGCAGACCAACTAATAATAGCGTAATAATGAATTTGATTTCTCGAAAACATGTAAAAACTTTACTAAATTCGATTGTTTCATTAAAAGCCTCCTCAGGAATCTTTAATTATATTTCCTTATTTTATTGGTTTTCAAGGATTTCTGAAGACAAAAGTTTCTTCAAGGCCCTACCACCACAAAATGATGAAACCGAACGACAAGAAAAGTTTTGTTTTTGCTCCATAAAAAGCCAAGTTCAAATGAAGGAAGACTGTCAAACAACGAAGACTCATTTTGAAAAACTCGATGAAAATGAATGGCGTCTTATGGCTCAAAATTTTCGGTTGATTGACGGATCAAGTGATTGTAAACAAAACGTGAGTACGGCTCCGTAGTTGATACCCTATATACACCTATTTCGAAGACCATGGTCGCACTAAGAGCTTCAAGTAACAAGCCAAGGCCGCAGAGAACGTCGGTACTTTTAATATAATTGATTTATTCATGGTTCATGCAACGAAGTGGCTATAGCTCTACGCTAATTATCATCTCAAGCAGCTAATTATTATCTCAAGTGCCCAAAAAGAAAAGATGCTTATATATCGAATATAAGTTAGAGTGACCACAGTAAATCCGTGAAACTTTAGTAATACTAAATAGCACAATATCATGCAAATTCCATTGTTTTCTATTGTTTATAATTAGCACTATTTTGTACTATTTAGTAATTAGTGTTTCACGGATTAATTGTTTACACTCTAGTTTCCCACTATCTATCTCATAGGGGTTTTATTTTATTCATTGCTGGGAAAGTACTTTTATTTTTAATTTTTATAATTTGAATTTTAAAACAAACAAGGTAGTTACTAAAACCACGATCTGTTTTTTTATTTAATTTTTAAAACAGAAACAAGCACCTTCTTGCAAAAATCGATGATGCAAAAGACGCCATACTTCACAATTTTCACGCTAAAGAAAAACGAAACTGGTAACAAACTAATACCATATGGAATCATGTGCCTAAGCATACTACTACACTAATCACATATATGTGATTTTGAAAATAAAATTTTATCCTTGATATACACTTTAAGCATTTTAGTGGTCTATCACATTTAAAACACTCATGTTTATATTCATGAGTGTTCTAAATTTACCATTATAAAAGTAAATAGTATTTAATAACGTTTTGGCAGAACTAATTCCTAATAAACCTTTTTTCCAAAACAGTTCCTCTTCTTCTTCTGTTATCTCTTCTGGTGTGGGTTTCTTGAACTTCTGCGAAAGTCCGACTCTTGTCCCTCTCTTCATTTCGGCGTCAAGAGAAAATCTAGAAAAAGAAGAAAACGATTTTATTATTAATATGTGTCTTTTCTTCGTAAATTCATGTTGCCGGTATTTTTTTATCAATTAATGATTTCCTTAGTCACATTTGATAATACGCCTCATAGTGAGTATGCTACGATGTAGTTTACAATCATTTCTAAACCTGAAAATTTACGATATTTTCGAAAAACTAACCTTAGGTCGGCCTTTTCCAGAATGTTGCATTTCATTTCGGTTCCTTCCAAGAAACGGTTTATACCACAAACAATGGCATACAGACTTTTCGGAGGGTATTCTTCTCCATTACTTTTTGCCACCTAGCAAAAAATTTAAGGATTCAGCCGTCATTTGCTCTAGAGGCGTGTCAAGATTTCGTAGCGTTTCTTTTGCATTGCAATTGAAACTACTTTCTTCCGATGCAGCAATGCGGTTCTTCTTGCCATCTGCCATTCCTTGAATATTTTTACAGACCATTTGGTAGCTGATCTTGTCTTGCTTGGAATTGCTGCGGAAACGCACTGCACCTCTTCTAAGGGAGTTTTTGGTTTTTTGAAACGACTTTGCGTAGAAATTGCTCCGTTCGTAGCGAGAACCAAATGCAAATTTTCACCAAACTTCCTCGATATTTAAACCGATCCCCAAGGACTTTGTAGTTTTTGCATACCTTAACAGTATTTATACCAATTGATGCCATTTTACTCTTGTTCAACCAAGGCGGTATTTGTGTAGAGTGGTCGTTACCCATAAAACAAAGTGTGGTAATTAGAGTGGAACAGATCGTAATACTCTTGTAGAGATTATAAAATACAGTGGAGCAAAATTTTAATTCTGCTGAATTCCCAAAAGACTGTTTCTATATTGTATGCTATGTTTGTGTTGATTTAATGCGACAATCAAACCGAATCAGTTCACTCTTGCATTGGAATGTATTCTCTAACTTAACAATTGCAAGCAATAACTAGTCACAGGAGGATAGTTAACATTGGGCAAACAAGAAACCAACAACTTCGATGTTAAAATGCTTTATCTTTTTACGTTTAACCACTCGAAACTTTTTTGTTTTTGAAGGTTATAGAAATACATGAATTTGCTAAGATTTTCAGAAAACGAAAGACCGTGTTTTATCGGCTATAAAACTCTCGCCTCCGGCTCGAGTTTTATATGCCGATAAAACACGCTCTCTCGTTTTCTAAACATTACTTACACTTTATTGAAACGCTCAACAATTCACGGAGCTTGATAACACTTCATTTAAACGCTCATCAAACCACGGTGCTTGAAAACACTTCATTTAAACGCTCAACAAACCACGGTGCTTGAAAACACTTCATTTAAACGCTCAACGAACCACGGTGCTTGAAACACTTCACTTCGCTTCAGCAAACGAAAGAGCTGAAAACAATTAAGAGGCAGTCTCTGTAAAAGCGGTCTGGTGCAATTCGGGTAGGGAAGCAGATTTCCTTTAAACTTTGCCAACAAAACTGTCTTACTTCAAAAGTAATTGGAATGCATTTAATTTTTAGAAATATTTTAAAATGAATTTTTTACATGATTTTCTTTCCAGAGCCGAAGGTCGCTCAATTTTGCATAAATTAAACGGGAAAAATAGCCGATATTCGACGGGTTGCAGCATCAAAGACAAAAAGTATTTTCACAAACAATTATTTTTCCAATGTAAAGCAGGTCTTAGATAACAATTTGAAAGTACTTTGAAATAATTTGCTTTTTTTGAAAAAAAGATAAAAATCATGATGCGAGGGCTACTTTTAGAATACGTGACTGAGGGCAAATAGAAGTGAATTTCGTGGGTCGATTTTTTAAAAGTCTGGCGTATTTAATGCAATCTATCGATTGGATGCTACTAAAGAAAGACTCAACAGCAAGGAAATGTAAAAATATCTTGCGGTTTTTATTTCTCTGCGACACAGTGAGCCAGTAAATTCAGTAAAATTTTGAGCATGTCACGGGGATTGCGTGACATAAAGCGAAGCGTATGATCCCTTTCGGGTCGTATGTAAATTGGTATTTCTCACCTGTTAAAGGTTTTATTATCATTAAAACATGCAGTACGAGTGGCCTACATTGACAGCAGTAAAACCTTTAAAGCTTTTGACGATTACAGTGGTTATCATTTCGAATTTATTTATAAGGCCCCGTCCACAAGAATCCCGCGGATATTTTGAACAAAATTTGTTCTTTACGGATTGGCCTTCCGTTCGGTGATTGCGCCACTTGAAAAGGCAACGTTTCGACGTGTGGATGAGCCAAAACAATTCAAAAACTCAACGTGCAGACGATTACTTTAAGAAAAACGTACGGATAAAAAAATTTCCGTTTGTGCCGGTGGATGGGCAATCTCTTTCAGCCACACGTACAGCTAATTATATATAGTATTGCTCTTTTGACTGCCTAGTAAATTAACTGCATGAAAAACTCTTTGTTAATAAAAGGGATTCGGGCCCAGTTCCTTGCTCGTTTTGTAAATGTCTAATGACAACTGCAGCTTGAGACCATATCAGTCACTTTACTGATGAGAACACCTTTAGTGTCTCTATACTTATGAGGAATCTCGAAGTAGGTACAGATCTCCCTAAGCATTTTCACGGTGAAGGAAGTAAGCTTTTGCTCATCTGTCATCTTGCATAAGTCAAACACATCATACATCATAGGGTGGGTGATGTCAATATCAGCGAGTACAGCTTTACTAGTCGCTCTTATCTCTTCTTCATCTTCAAGATAAGCGTATTCCTCGTCGCTATCATCGTCTTGTTCGCTTTCAACATCATCCTCTGTTTCTTGATTATCTGGTAAAATTCCCTTCTTCGCCTTTGCTGCCATTCTTGAAAAGAAACCCTGTATCTGCGTTTTACTGAGCCATTCGGTTCTCTTAAACAATCTCAAACCATCTGTAGTACACGCGGTTCGCATGGCTTTAGCAACTTGGGCAGGGTCTTCTTTACGTCCAGTGTTTTGTCCGATCTCGAACTTCTTCTGGAGGTAATTTCGAACATTAGAAGAAAAACGTTTCTTGCCACGTTTCTTGTGCAGTGCCCATCCCATAGTATTGGAGTACTTGGCATTGGACGCTTTTGTCCCTGTGTTTTCAAACGAAAGTGGTATAGGTTGTGACGACAGAGACAACGTATGAAAACGTTGTACCCAGTCTCTTCTTATGTTGTCATAAAGGCTCTCTTTGGTTAGTGCAGGTATACGGTGTCCAATCAAGGCTAGATGAAGATCAAGGTCTGCGCGACTTTCGAATTCCTCTTTGCATCTCGGGTCGGGGCATTCATGCTTAACGACTTCTTCCTCGTCATGATCACTTGCTTGTTTCTTCTCCTTTATCTCTCTTGATTTTACTGGGAAGAAAGGAACGGCAACTTTCACAAGTGTAGCTCCTTGGGGATCACATCCTATAGTATCCCACGGAATGAGTTTTCCAGAGCCTACATTAAAAGCTTTCCAAACACGAAGGCCAGTAGAAGTGAACTCAAAACTGTGATAAGAAGAATAGTTGGGAATCTTATTAATTTGCAGGGATAGATTCTGTTCTTGTATGATACAAACAGCAGCCGTCGTACCTCCCACTGGTCTTTCCTTCAACGCATTATGCATGTCCTCAGCACAGATAATGTCATGGCCCTCGTTGCAAAATCGTCTGATAGCAGCTTTCATCGGACACAGGATTCGATCACAATTATCTTTTCCAAATTGCGGCTCTGAGTGGTCGTACTTAACAATCTGAATGCTATGTTGTTTTCCTAGTTGTTGAAGAGATGCAATCAGTTGACTGTTATGATAGCAGCCCGCTTCATCAGATCTGAGGTAAGCTTTGGTGATGCCTGCGTTATTGGTCTTTGTGATTGATAGTAAGTTTTCTAAGACAGACAGAACAGCATACCAATCCTGCTTACAGTTGTCAAATAAGTGGGCATAAGAAGTTACCTGTAGCTTCTGGCCTTCTTTGAAGATGACACTGCTGATATACCAATTCATTCCCCTTTTCCCATACCATTCTGCTTGCTTCTCTCTGAACTTCATCGCAGTAAATTTCATCGCCCAATCAACAATAATAAGAACCTCCTCCTCTCCAAGAGACTTCAAGACGCCATGCTTGCTACTTTCTTGATTTTGAGCACGAATAACATGCGCTTTCCAGTCAAAAATCTTTTTGGAGGCGGCGTTTGCAACATACTGCAGGTCTTCCTTCTTTTCTTTGCCGAGTGCTGACGAATGGTTTCGAATTTCCGACTGAACATCTTGGATGGTATCTGCCAGTGATTGGCAATCAGTGCACTCGACGTTGTGTCTGTGACCACAGTCAGTTCTAAAATCCTTGTCATCAGGGTCACTCAGAGCGAACGCTATGCAGTGATCGGGGCACTGACAATTTTCCTCTTGGCAGTGGTTACGATAAGTTGTCTTCAGATATAATTTTCCTGCATTAAGCTTCTTTTTGGTTTGTGAACACCAGACGTCACTGGCACCAGCCTCTTCCAAGTCATCTATAATCTTCAGTAGCTCTTCGAACCCGTCTGCACCATCTGCTGCGGTATTATCTAGGCCTTGCAGGGATTTCCTCTGTGTAGCTTTCTGGACTTCTAGTACTCTCCACATCGTCGGTCGACTCATTGGTTCAAACTCCGTTTCTTTACAAAATTCTAAATACTGATGGATAATAGTGCTTCGAGCTACAGTACGAACGATGTTTGGCATTGGCAATTCTTCTCCGTTTTCGAGCTTGATTGTGCGGTTGCCATATGAAACATCTTGGTAAAAATAAGGCCGAAACGTAAACTCAAGAAAATGATCTAGCTTTGCTTTGTCTATTCGAACCCTGTGTTGTAATTTTTTTAACGCGGGGGTTCCAGGTCCTTGAGCTGCCGAATGCTGTCTGGCCTTTTTTATCTGTCTGTCACTTAGCCGTTCAAATGGCTCATGAATGGCCTTCAGTTCCCTTGCAGAATATCTGCTGACGTAAATACTGAGTATTTGCGTCTTGAGTGGTTTAGATGGCGCGTTCTTATAAGCTGCTACGAGAGCCTGCAAGCCCACGTCGTTATCATTGCAGCATCGATTTTCCTGAAAAGCTTTAAGAAGGTGATTACTATCATTCGGTGCTATAGCAAGGCATATCAATCTGCAGGCATCTTCGGTTGTTTGTAAATACATTTCTTGTTCTGAATTGGTACATCTATCCCAAGAGACAACTTGAGAGCTCAAGAGCTGCATTCTTGGTTTATTGATAGCATCGGCAAGTTTTGCCATTGAGCTATTGAATACCTCTACTGCGTGTTCACTGATATCTTCACAGTTCAGTTGTATTTGTGGCCCTGGTGTCCATGGGTCATCTGTGCAGCTTTGCGCTTTCTTAACTTGTGGCGTAAGAAATGGGGAGTCAGCACACAATGCCTCCAAGCAAGCTGCCGCCGTTACTTTGGACGACCTTAGAATTATTAAAAAGATAGCCGTCTCAGTATTGTATATATTGATCAGGACAGGGTTGTTATGTATAAAATCAAAAGAAAATGCGAATGTTTTATTATGGTTCCAAACACCGATAAGCTGATGATAGCACGAGGCCGTAGGTTTTTCATTTATTTATTCATTATTCACCTGCTTTCAAACAGAGTTCTTCTTTACTTCCGATCAAAATAAAAAATTGAAATCGTGAACATATTTTTTTACTTTTGGCAAGTCTTTTAACGTATGCGCTCTTATGCCGAAAGTCCAAGAAATACTGGTCTCAAAAATGGATTATGCCAGAGCCCTCGTTCTTCGCCGCAGGCCAGAAGAAACGCAGGCTCTGGGTACGAGATTGGTTCGTACACAGAGCCTTTATTTCTTACTGCGCATGCTCGACGAAAAAATAGCATGCAAACAATCGTAGTCGCAACGAGTAAGGTATTTTTGGACGTCAATCAAAGCGTTCCCATGACAATTCCTAGGCACGTGCCATTGCATGTGTTTTTCCACAATGTTATGGAAATACTGTGATTGACGCATGCCAAAACCGGCCTTATTTCGCGCGTCTCTTTTTGAAGCAATATAGCGATATTTGTTTTCTTCACTATTATCAAGAAAACTGAATGTACGGAGCATAGGATGAGAGGTGCCCACATCTCACATTAAGAAGAATCCCCTTCTGAGGCCTTCCAAAAAAAAAACCTGCGCGTACTCATAAATCAGTTACAACTAACACACCTTATCCTCTCAGCTGAAGGTTCACTATCAGTTTCAGGTTTAGGCAGTGCTTCTTCGGCAGTCCAAGTTAACTTGTCAAATGTTCCCTTGTGGTATTTGCGACAAGTGCTGCAAATAACTATTGATAGCAATAATAGATTTCGCGTTATTACATCGTCATCAAAATTGCCATCTGATTAACATAACGATAGAAAAAAAATTGCGAGTGAACAGTGAGTATTAGTTGAAAAACATAAATATCCGTAGTAACATTAAATTATTGTAATTAATGAAAGCAGTTTCAGTGTATATATACATCAAATATATTGCGTCATACCTGAACCTACTGGAACAATAATACCATAAGCCTGATGTATAACTTTAGACATTGCCAAGTTGCACACATCTCTGCCGTGTACTGCAGCTTTGCTTCCCTTGTGTTTTGGATATTGACAAGTCTTTCTCGCTTGCCAATATTTTCCAAGGCTATGCCGGTGTTTTGGGCAAATCAACAATTCCTGTACTTTTGATGTCCCTTTCAAATTGAAAAAACCTACTCGTGCAAGGATAAGTTCGTATTCTATTAGCTTCTCGTGTGATAAGTGAATAGAGAACAAATGATTTTCAATGGGGTCTGTGCACTCAGAAAGTCTTACAAGTTCTGTCAAACCACGTGAATCACCACAGTTTTCCAAATAAGATAAGAAACACGACATTTTTCCTTTTGATCTTAAAAGTTTGTTCGGCTGATGTTCTTTACGTCTTTCATGCTGGCGAAAAAATTACCAAGTGTGAAATGTACTAGACAGTTATTTGGCGGTAAAAGAATGATAAAAGAAAACCATTTCAGTGTCTCGTACCACTATTTTTCTAGTGATTTTCATCTGGTATAGCATATTTCACTTAAAAGATAATGTTCAGAAAACATAGAAAAAGGGAGTTCAAATTTAATCATTTTAACTGTTTTTAGTCAGTTACAGCTGCAGGAGTTATGGGCAGAAACAATGTGTTTGAATATAACTAGCTTGCCTAAAGGTTTTTTCTTATCTAGGCACACTAATTAGTTCAATCTGGACTTTCGACATTAGACAGATAAAATCTAGGTCCCAGATTTTTAGTCGGCGTACCAAAGTATATACCTGTGTTACGGAGTAGAGAGGGCTATGCATAATAAAAATTCTAGTAAGTTTGCTTTTCCTAATTTTTCGGGTAGTTTCCGAAACATATCTATTTATATTGTATGACCAACAATATAATTATTGAATGCTGAACACATTCCATGCACTTGTTTATTTACTCAGGTTATTGCAAAGAAAATGAAGCGCTCAATAATGATGGTACATGAAGTCCTTATTGAAATTATACACCATAGAAAATATTACGCTCTTTATTTCTCGAAAAAACCATTTATATTGAGTTTTTCCTTGGTTTGGAACTAGTCAGCGACTTCGCTTTATGTCACGCAATCCCCGTGACATGCTCAAAATTTTACTGAATTTACTGGCTCACTGTGTCGCAGAGAAATAAAAACCGCAAGATATTTTTACATTTCCTTTCTGTTGAGTCTTTCTTTAGTAGGATCCAATCGATAGATTACATTAAATACGCCAGACTTTTAAAAAATCGACCCACGACATTCACTCCTATTTGCCCTCAGTCACGTATCTAAAAGTAGCCCTCGCATCATGATTTTTATCTTTTTTTCAAAAAAAGCAAATTATTTCAAAGTACTTTCAAATTGTCATCTAAGACCTGCTTTACATTGGAAAAATAATTGTTTGTGAAAATACTTTTTGTCTTTGATGCTGCAACCCGTCGAATATCGGCTATTTTTCCCGTTTAATTTATGCAAAATTGAGCGACCTTCGGCTCTGGAAAGAAAATCGTGTAAAAAATTCATTTTAAAATATTTCTAAAAATTAAATGCATTCCAATTACTTTTGAAGTAAGACAGTTTTGTTGGCAAAGTTTAAAGGAAATCTGCTTCCCTACCCGAATTGCACCAGACCGCTTTTACAGAGACTGCCTCTTAATTTGAACGCGCAACAAACCATAGCCTGCGTACAGCCACACTTCTTAGAGGTCGGTTGCACGCAGGCTAAACAAACCACAGAACTTTAACATTGCAAACTAATAAACTGACTAAACGATATATAGCCGGGGAAAGTACCAAGTTCTGAAACTTCTGAACACCGAAGAATGAATTAACAAGATGGCCTTCCAACAGAAATTGGTCACAAGAGGAATAAGATTACTAGGTTCACCTCTTGAGGAGGTTGTGGAGCGTTCTGCCCTGGCTCATTTTGACCAACATGAGGAACTTCTTCTCCCGGATCACAACAGGAAGAACTGCCTGTCTTACATCTCCTGGCGGTAACCGAAGAAGAACCTGTTCTTGACCTTCCAAGAAATGGGCGAGCAAGCGGGATCGGTAATTCAATCAAAGACATCTGTACTCTTCCCGTTAATTTGAATGAAGTGGCACAGAAGGACCAGGCTTCCATTTATATATACTCTATTTGCATATTACAATTCCCTAGGGTATTCATCATAATATTCACAATGACTGTGATTATAAGTACATAATAAAATATTTGACGTTGTTATTCGAGGGTAGCACTTGATAGCCAGTGCCTATGGGCTGTTTCATAATCGCCGGAATCGAAAGTTGATTTTATATAATGAATGAACAACATACTAAATTAAGAGTAAAAGAGAGGGGCAGTACGTGTTGGCTTTCTTTATAAGGAAGGGTTAAGGTCGGTCGCAAACTGAAGGACAAAGGTTTTACTCCTCCGAGTCACTGGAGGAAGGAACAAATGAACATGAATGAATGTAAAACTGTTCCAAAAGCCTTATCTGATATACATCTCTCAATGTTGCCCACACAGACGAAACAATGCAATGAAATATAAATCCGAGAAATAGATATTCTTAAGCTTTTTGACTCCTGAACATTCCGTGTCAAGTAAACAAAAACTTCAATCAGTCCCTGGATTTGTTCCAAATAAACCGATTACATTCATGTCGAGTACTTGGCCAACACATTGAAGTGGCCACCCTTAGTATAGGTTATAATTACATATATAAGGAGTTCAAAGGATAATTCGTATGAAGAATGTTATCGACTGTTTTTGTCTCAGAGACAGGTCCGCTCGAAGCAAGTCTGGGGCGATCACTGTCATTAATTTTCTAAGTTTATTTATTAGTCAAGTGTTACTACACATTGGTTTCTTTTGTCTTATTCTATCATATAAACACTCCTTTCTACCACCTCTTTCTCTTTTACTTCGACGAAGGACTAGCGTCCGAAATTTTTTCATCTTTTCACGGTGTATAATTAACCTTTTTATCATTACTACTACTACACATGCTGAATACAATTAAATAAGATCCCCAAGCATTCGCTTTACTCAATGCTTCTTGCTTTCCACATTTTTTAACATTAAAAATAAAAGTTTTCATCGAGCAATCACAAAAGGGCAAACACCATATAACTGATTTATTATCATCAGTGGGACCGTTATAACTCAATTTCGGATCAAATATTTCCGAAAATATTCTTGGAGACTGCATGCTGTAAAATGTAACCCACTGAACTGAGCAGATGCAAAACAGGAAGACGTTTGACCTTAATCTAACTAGTTTTTACTGATTGAGTTTATAAGACTAGTCCTTAATTTTATTATTGTTTGCTTTCTTGTGAACATTACATGAGATAACGTTTTTGGAGCAACAACGAAAGTCACGAAACCCGCACTACAAGGAACATTTTAAAAATTATATTTTTTGCGAAACTTTCTCCTATCGAACATGATCCGGAACGAAGACCTAAGATATTATCATACTGGCCCTTTGCCCAAAGTGGGAAGAACACGTCAAAACCAAAAATTTGAGAAAGTGTCAATCAAAAATGTCAATAAATAAACCTCCTTGGATTATTGAATGCTGCAGTATTAGGTCAGATTTTGAGTTCTCGAGATAAACCTTGGTTTGCGGACCGATTATAGATCATGAAATTCATTAGCATTTGGCTGAAGATTCCGGTCTTGATGTTATTACAATCTCGGGTGCATGGTAATGATCCATGCGAGAAAGCCAAAGAAATTTACAATCCTTTCCGAAGTACTAGGTATAAGCTGAGAAGAGGAGACAAGGCCATTTGTGACTACAGACTGGATAGGGACTGGTATAAATTTAAGGACGGATTGCGGATACCTACGACCAAACCAAAACCTTTACATTGTGGAACTTTGGCACCGATCTGGATGAGAGGAACTCTGCCAACAACTATTGGGAAATCTCACAAAGTAGATGGCTGTGTAAACTTGTTCAATATAAAAAATGGCTGTGCAAAAAAACTTCCCATGTCAGTCAAGTACTGCAAGGGAAATTTCTATGTCTATCATCTAACTCCTCCCAGAGGATGCTCCATGGCCTATTGTGCAGGTAAGAAAATGCCGCGTTTTGTTTTGCAAGCATTTTAACTATACTTCATAACTGCCGTGCCTTAAAAACAAAAATGAAAATCGTAGATTCCAAGATTACATTTTTTTAAATGGCCGAAACCTTTCTCAAATTGAACTTACCCTTTCCCATTACTATTGTCAACACGCATACTTACCCTGCATCTACACTAGTGGGAAGGATTCTCTCGGCCGAATTTCAAATTCAAACTTGCACATGCACAGGAAACATCATCTTGGGACAAACTTAAGGCCCAGATTACCAGAAATAGGTGTTGGCGAAAAATCGTTTACTGTCTATAGAAAAACCAGTTTCGATCCCCTTGCATATAGGCAACTCAAAGAAGACCTATTAAACTCATCACTAGTAAATGAGCTTAGTGTGTGGTTGCCAGAGGCTAGCGATAGCGAATATAATATCGTAATGCAAACGACTTTCGGCCGCGTGATCACGTGGATAGCGTGTGATCGAGTTGGCCTAGCCTCCTCCGCAGGCTACTCCATATACTCCATATTCTCTGTTGGGATCCCTGTATTAAATTTTATGGCAGAGAAGAACTAGGAACGAGAGAGAAGTAGGAGTGGGCCGGGGACGAGGGAGGAAGAGAAAAAGCGAGAGGAGTAGACATCTTCTCTTTTTATTTCTCCCTCCCCTCCCCCTTCCCTTTCGTCTTTTTGACTTCTATTTGCTAAGCCTTCTGAAAAACGAATTCTGGATTTTGTTTTTAAGGTAATTCCCTTGAAAGAAATTTTGCCAATAACTTTGTGTCCTGAAACTTTGCATGGACATTAATTATGTTATGGACATTTAAAAACTGCAATAAAAAGATGGGGTCACCATTCTCGCTAGATGCTCTCCAAATATGTCAATTTAAGAGTTTTCAGTGAAATGCGGTAGCAACCGGAAGCTGTAATCAAGAACCTTTATTCACAGTTAAAAGTACTTTCATAAAACAAAATGTACTTTTAACTCGAAGTTTACTCATAATCTAAACTATCAAATCCATCAAAGTCATTGGAAGACTATGATTCTTGAACTATTAGTGAAAAATGCAGGTATGTGCACCTCTACGAATTTCCAAAAAATGCACATGTCAACTATTCCCATCAAAATATTTCAAAATCTATCCAATAAACTTTCCTTCATATTTAGATTAATGATAACGAGCATTGCATTTATCAAAAATCTGAAATAAAAAATGGGGATCACCATTCTCGTTTTTGATTAATCTTTTTGATTAATACACTCGATTGCAGAAACGTCGTAGTATACATTTATACAAATATCTAATATTCAGTATATATAATGATATGCATAATACAAAATAACCATTTCCAACGCTTAAAACCAACTGATTTATAATCTGTACGATTTAATGGACAATAAAAGATATTTTGACAGTCATTGAATGAAACAAACAATAAATAAAGCAATTTTTCTGTTTTGCATATCATTAAATATACTGAATAGATTAGATATTGTATAAATGTATACTACAACGTTTCTGCAATCGAGTGTATATATATATATACACTGCGGTTTGCAGTAACTTTGACCATTTGTGCGTATATACAAGTATATCAAAAGTATTTCAAAATTATGGGATACGATCCCTGATATCGTTTTCGAGTTGTCTATCACTAGGGCTTACTGGAAAAGATATCAGGGATGACATCCCATAATTTCTGATTTACTTTTAATTACTTGTTTGTATATATAAATGGTCAAAGTTTATGCAAACCGCAGTGTATATATATATATATATAGTTTAAAAGGTATACTTTTGAGAAGACCATATAGAAAATAGACTGAAAAAGACATAGAACAATTCCTGAATTCAGTAATGCAATTCTGAGGTTTTTCATGAAAATCTTTATTCAAAACAATTCATTATATATATTTATGGTATACCTTATGTTTTAATTTTAAAATTTCATTGTTTTGGTACACAAGATCAGTACAGTAGATATGAGATCAGGTTGTTGGGAGTGTGGTTATATCCTTGTCATACTTTAAAATGGAAGTGAGCTGCGTCGGTGTTTCTAATGAAGCAGTAATGATGAAAAGGTAAATTATACACCGTGAAAAGATGAAAAAACTTACTGACGTTTCGGACGCTAGTCCTTCGTCGGAGTAAAAGAAAAAAGAGGTGGTAGAAAGGAGTGTATATATGATAGAATAAGACAAAAGAAACCAATGAGAACAAGGTCGGCAAGGAAACAAAAAAACAAACAATCAAAAGACAAAAGAAAAGGTTAGTTGAAAGCAAAGCGTTCATTAAACCCGTAGGAACTAAGAGAGCCTAATAGGTGAATAAGCCGCATTTCTTTGGTCTTGTGACAATCATTGTTGCCGTTAATCAAAGAAAGACCGAAAACGATGAAATCAGAAAGAGAAAGGTTAGCTAGATTAAAATGGCGGGAAACTGGTTTGGTGGGATCGTTATTACGAATATCATAAAGATGATTGCAAATGCGATCACCAAGACGGCAGCCAGTCTCGCCTACATAAAAAAAGATTACAGCGGGTACATTTAATACAATATACGACATTAGAAGTGGTACAAACAAAATGGTCAGTGATTTTGACAGTGGATTTAGGACCTACAACAGAAGTGTGAGAGGCTATGTAAGGACAAGTATAACAACGTTTACGAGAACAGCCAAAAGTGCCAGGTTCTTTGTTAGAGGGAAGAACTCCCTTGACCAAGAAAGAACGAAGATTACGATCACGTTTATAAGAAAAAAGAGGGCGGTTGTTGCAAATAGCAGAAGTGCGCGTATCAGAGTCAAGCAGAGAAAAGTTGCGGTTAACAATGGGTTTAATGGAATTGTTAATAGGATGATACGTAAGAGTGAAAGGAATGCGATCATTAGAGGGACGAGTGTGAGGAGTGAGAGCGGTGGTACGATCAATAATAGAAACTTTACGAATGGCGTGATCAATAACATGAGCAGGATATTTACGCTTAAGGAAGAAGGAACGCATCTCAGAACATTTAATAGAAAAATCAAGATCATCACTACACAAGCGACGAAGACGAAGAAATTGCGAGTAAATAAGAATGAGAGTCAGTAGGTTTGTAATGGACACTGGTGGTAAGACGGTCGTCATTAACACTAAGCAAAATGTTAAGGAAAGTGACTGATGTTGCACTAATCTCCCACGTAAAGTCTAAGGCAGGGTCAAAGAGTTAACAAAAGAGATGAAAGAATCTAATTCATTATGAGAACAAGAAGTAGCACCAATACAATCATCAATATACCGCCCTAAGAACTCAGGTTTAGGACCAGTATATTGTTGAAAAACAAGGTTTTCGATATAACCAACAAACAAATTGGCGTAACTAGGGCCCATCTTAGTACCCATAGCAACACCGTTTACCTGCCGATAATACCGATCACCGAAAGAAGAACAATTAAGAGTAAGAACAAGCTCAGCTAAGCGTAACAAAGTGGGAGTGCTGGGCTCAAGGACAGAACGAAGATCGAAAAAATGCTGAAGAGCACGAAGGCCCTCATCATTAAGAATGACAGTATACAAATATTTGACATCCATAGTAAACAACAGCTTAGAAGAGTTATCAGGAACGCAAAAATTATTAAAAATGCTAAGAGCGTAATTAGTGTCCTTAATATAAGTAGGTAACGACTGAACAATAGGCAGCATGAGAGGATCTATATAGCTAGAAATGAGTTCGGTAGGACAACTACAAACAGAAACAATAGGACGACCAGGATTGTTAGCTTTGTGAATCTTAGGAAGAAAATAGACGTGAGAAGTACGAGGAGTAATAACAAAGAGGTTTTTAAAGAGCCATCAGAAATGAAAGAGTTAACAGTGTAAATTAGTGTCAGAGAGTTGACGTAAAGCCTCCTGTTTGTACAGGTCAGAGCGCCAGACAACAACTGCACCGCCTTTATCAGCGGGCTTGATAACAATGTCAGAACGATTGCGTAATTGACGTAAAGCCAAGAACCACTCGTCCTTAGAAAGATTAGAGTAACTGAGTTTACAGTTAAGATTGAGATTAGAAATATCACGGCGACACCTATTGACAAAAAGATCAAGAGAAGAAAATTGTCCCTCGGGAGGGACCCAGTTAGACTTACGAGGACAAAGGCGCTCAAAGACATCACGTTCACAGTTAGAGTTAGAGGAGTCGGAAAAAAAAGCTTTAAGGCGAATACGGCGAAAAAAAGTTTCAGAATCTTTCTTGACTTGAAATTCATCAGATTTCTTAGCAAGAGGAACGAAGTTTAAACCTTTGCTAAGAACTGAAATTTCAGAATCAGAAAGAGGTAAATCTTCGGGAATGGTGACAACAGAATGACTGAATACAATGTGATTACTATGTTCAGCATGTGTATTAGGATCAAAACCAACAAGAGACACAAACTTATTACGCTTAGTAACGCACAAAGACTGGTACAAACGGCGGTTAAGAGTATGAATGTGATTACGAATGGAGGAAACTAACACTGCCGGACAGACATTAGACAAATCTCTGAGGCAAGCAACAGTATCAAATGTGAGGGCATCACGTTTACAACACATACTACGAATAGTAGAACGCATGACAGAGCGAGAGAAAGTGGAACAAGCAGAAGAAACATCTGTTTCATTGGTTTCTTTGTCTTATTCTAGAAGAAGAAATAGAAAATAGAAAAAGTCATTGAGAAAAATATTAAAGAACAAGGGCCCTAAGACAGACCCTTGTGGAACTCCCCTTGATATCATGACAGTGTCTGATTTGGCATCGGCTACTCTCACACGCTGCCTCCTTCCACTAAGATAGTCTTTTATGAAGTTCAAACCTTGGGTAGATACACCATACCCATGCAGTTTTTCCAACAAAAGATTGTGGGGAATAAGATCGAAAGCCTTGCTTAGATCTAACATCAATGAACCAGCAGTTCTTCTATTGTCTTATATTTAAATATAAATATTTCGAAGAGAAAACTATGTGTTATCGTGCGCATCCTCAGTGGGTCCACAGTGCTAGAAATATATATCCCACATGTTTCATCAGCATTTCATTTCCTCATATAAATACCCAATGTAG
Organism: Actinia equina; assembly: GCA_011057435.1. NCBI lineage: Eukaryota > Metazoa > Cnidaria > Anthozoa > Actiniaria > Actiniidae > Actinia > Actinia equina. Next base: position 791,201 of record WHPX01000954.1, on the reverse strand, counting down.
TCTATACTTCATAAACAAGGGGCCATTTTGCATGACCATGCGCAAACTGCTGTGCTGTTAAACTCTTCCACAGCCTCTCGCTCGTCCGTTCCGTCTCGACGTTTAGAGACTGTAACGGTACAATGACCGAAAGGACTTATGGGTCTCGAAGACTTGGACCCAGTGTGCTTTGCTCTCGTTTCAATATTTTCAAGATGGCGGCGAAAACGAGAGGGGCTGTGGACGAGTATTTTGGTTTTCAAAGTACGCTGGGTCCAAGTTTTCTTGTTTGCACTCTAATATTTAGTATAATAACATTTTAATAGATAACACGAGTAAACTGAAAGCTGAATAAAGACAAAACAACAGTGCAATATTTTTCCCTTACGCCTTTGTTTTTTTTGTTTCGGCCCTCAGGCCGAAACAGTCACTACGTTTGGTTTGCCGGCCCATAATAGTCTCCGTGCGTGTCATTTAGCTGTCAGAGTTTTGGACCTAATCCAATCATATGCCGTTTCCATCATAAGCAATGGGAAAATGTAAAATATTTCACCATGCGGAGTATTTCAAAGAGTTGCGGTGAATCTTCTCTGTGTAGACTATATTATACCTTTTCGCATGACGCCATTTTTTGGAAAAAAATATATTATTGATTAACCCTACGACAATGCGTATTTTATTCCTAAGTTAGTATCTATATCCAAAAGCTTTTGTGATTGTGCGGCAAATCAAGGCAACTTGCCAGTCTCAGCTGCCTGTGAGCATAAGATGAGAAAACTTGTGAGTTTATCTATGTAACTAACAGTTGATGCATATACATTTTGTGAAGCAAGCTTCCGATATGTTGTAGCTTCGTGCGCATCTGAGGACATGTTTTTGGTATCAGCTATTATTTAAACTAGGTCCCACAAACAAACAGTGCGTACTTTACAACTTTAAAGATAGAAGTCTGAAATCATAAGTTTTCATTTATTAATACTCTGATTTAAAGTATTATTTCTTGGATTCGGTAATATTTTTGAAGCACCAAAAGATGTAAGTTTTTGAAGCACCAAAAGATGTAAATTTTGAGTAGATTGGTGACGGCGCACAGGTCAAAGACAAGCCTTGTATCTTTTCGTATGAATTGAGACTTTCGCATTGTCTTTAAGCTACGACAAAAGAGCTAAATACATTTACCATAAATGTCGAAGAGCAGAATGAAGGTTTAAAAAGTATCCTACATTCAACATAGCGCGTACAGTAATGCTCATGTGCCAAAATATTTTACACCAAGTACTCTGCTCTCTGCGATACTCAGTCATTGATTATATCTATTATCGGATCTCTCGTTCGTTCGGCGAGACGTTATATGTACATATATGTTTTTCCCCAAAACACTACGATGTTTCAAAGCAAGAACCACTAAAATCTCAAAAAGATTTAATTATGATGTGTTTCGTCCAAGAGAATTTTAAAACAAATGTTTCCGTCGAAATTTGCGTAACACTTTTCAACGTGAAAGCGACCGCGAGATCGCTCGTCTGCCAAGACCAAAATTCTTTTCAGCAATGCCACACAATAAATAGATAACGGGCCGAAACATCATCGCTTTCGAAGCGGTATAGGCTTGTTATATTTATAATTTCTCTATAGAGTGCAAGCAATTAGAGTGCAAACAATTAATCCGTGAAACACTATTTACTAAATACAAAATAGTGCTAATTAAACAATTATCTATTAAAATGTTATTATACTAAATATTAGAGTGCAAACAATATAATCATGCAAATGTTTCATGCAAATTCCATTGTTTCCTATTGTTTAATTAATTAGCACTATTTTGTACTATTTAGTAATTAGTGTTTCACGGATTAATTGTTTGCACTCTATTTTGCACTATTTTTATTTTAATCATTTTGTATTATTTATTTTGCACACTTTGTACTGACTCTTACCTCCTTTTTTACGATAAGTGATATATTTTCCGCATTTTATTGTCGCTATCACTTTTATCTTTGATTCAAACATTTCCTAATTTATTAATGCAGGTGACGGGACCCCTTGTCCCTCAGGACAAGAAGGCACTTATCCAGATTGCAAAGGTAATACTTCCATTTCGAGTTCGCACCTTTAGCCTCGATGTTGTGCAAATCTGTTATTTTCTTTTATTTAGCTCCTTTGTATAGTTTACTTCGATTGAGGGGAGGTGGATTTAAGTTTAATTCAATTTTAATTTTAATCCGGCAGTAAATTAAAATTTATTCTGCTTTTTATCTGATTCATTAACTAATACTTGATGAATTTATACTCGTTTAGTTTCAAAGAAAGTCGAGTTTCCTGTTAATCGTCTCCCATCACCAACTGTCACATATCGCAAGGACCAACCTCCATTTTCCAAACAGGAAATGATTTGCAGTTTTATCTTTCCTTCTTGGGATAATGTTACGTTCCTGGTTGAATGGTACGGACGATCGACAAAAGCGGTAAAGAGAGACATGTGGTGCGAACTTGAGGAAGGAAAAACAAAAAACCAGAGGGAATGTTCCCGGCGTAACAGTTGGATTGCTCTTAATGACCACTATGCGATTGGCGATTCGGTTAGTACCTTTTACTGTACCAGAAACTCTCTTGCTCCAGTGCCTTTGGCGATAACGGTTTTAACCTTCAATAGAGAAGCACTGCATGGTAGCTTTCGTTATCAATGCAAAAAAACATCACATTACAGAAGAAAGAAAGAAAGAAAGAAAGAAAGAAAGAAAGAAAGAAAGAAAGAAAGAAAGAAAGAAAGAAAGAAAGGAAGGAAGGAAGGAAGGAAGAAAGAAAGAAAGAAAGAAAGAAAGAAAGAAAGAAAGAAAGAAAGAAAGAAAGAAAGAAAGAAAGAAAGAAAGAAAGAATGAAAGAAAGAAAGAAAGAAAGAAAGAAAGAAAGAAAGAAAGAAAGAAAGAAAGAAAGAAAGAAAGAAAGAAAGAAAGAAAGAAAGAAAGAAAGAAGGAAGGAAGGAAGGAAGAAAAGAAAGAAAGAAAGAAAGAAACAGGAAGAACCCACATACATTACTGCATGGTGTGCCTGCTAAAAAGAAAAAGAAAGAAGAAATCTAAGGAGAGAAAAAGGAGAAGACTGAAGAAGAAAAGGTATTCAAAAGAAAGAAAACAGGAAAGAAATAACAATTAAATCTTTAAATATTTTTTACTGACTGTATAGGTTAAATGCAGACTTTTTATGAAGTACTCTTCAAGTCGCGCGAATAAATGGACAGAATTCGGAAGAGACAGTAATCTATACTATGTTGGAATCGAGGTAAATTGTGCATAATTACCGCTAGATAATTGAGATACTGAACTATAGTCGACGAAATGCCACAGCAAGTTAAGCTAACACCAAAAAGTGGTTACCGGTCCATTTTAGCAGAGAGGCATATTGAAAAAAGATGTCAGAAACTCGATTATTTATTACGTAAATGTTTTACTTTATCCCGCTTTCATAGCTGGGGGGTAATCATCAAAACTGACCAAATGGTCCATACATGAATGTATTTTCTTTTTTTAAATATGAATAGTTTCTCATATGCTAGTGTTTATCGATAGGTTATTTAACTAAATCTTTAAAATTTGCAATGGAATTTACGAACACCCTGTCGGTGGATATTGGATAAACGCTCGCATACATTAGTTTACTCTTGGAAAATATACCTATAAGGCCATGCGTTTTATACATACACAACATTAATCCAATTAACTGATCTGAACTGATTGTGCTCAGCGTATAAAGTTTGAATCCTGATATTTTATATTATTATCGTTACTATCAGGTTACTCCACGTCACGTGATCGTTAAAGAGTGTAATACGACAACTAACATAACTGTAAACTTAAGACCAACTATTCCTATTTCTTGGACAAGAAACCCACTTGAACTTCCAGATCAAAATGACAAAGGAAGCGAAAGGAAAAAGCGGAATACAGAAGGAACGCTTAGTGACCCTTCTATAGTGGTGTTGGTGTTAATACCAGATAAGTACAAAAATAAGAGACGACAAGCAGCAGTTAATAAGTGCCATGTCGAGTTAAAATCCCAAGATATTGATCGTGGAAAAGACATAACGGTTATTGGTATCTGCGATAATCAGGAAGAGAAAAGAGACTTCTACACTTTCAATTTCAAACCAGAAACTTCGCTTCCAGAATGGATTTCAGATATGTATCGAATGCCATCAATGCAGGTACGAAGCTGATAGATATGACCTTTATGATTTTTAAGTAATATATCGAGCACAGAAAAGAGTGTTTCATTCGATTTCCAAACACCGAGAAGTGAGTTGAAGAAACGAGGCGGAGCAGAGTTTTTTTAAATAATAATATAAAAAATTTTTATTACTATGGCGCAAATTCAACATAGCGTTTTCAAATGCGCCAAATTTTACCAATTTCGAGGTATTTGGATAGAGGATGAAACATTCTTTCAGGTGCTTGATATTACTTCTCAAACTATTGATAATTCTTGGAGAAATTAAAATGAGTTTGTGAAATAAAATTGAAGATTTATTTAACACATTTTCACATTAAAATGAATCCCAATGTGTTTATAACAAATAAAGATATTTATATATACGAATCTAACATATTTACTTACATCGTAAGATTGTAACGATAAATAAGTAATAATAAGTGATAATAATTTATAGTAAATGATAATAAAAACGATCAATAAGTAATCAATTAATTAGGCTAAAAGAAATCCACCAGACATGGAAGCAAACGGGAAAAACTATTTTTATAGAGGTTAGTGTTTCATTTAAAAACAGTTAAAGATTCAACATCAAAATAATCCACATTTGTAAAAGTACTTGAAAATTCCAGGTTAGGATGACCGTCAGTACTTGCAATAGCTAATGATAATCCTTTTCTTTTCTTTTCGAAGGTTACAGTTGATAATACAGAAACAAAAATTTGTTCAGCTACTACTGATCCAAACTTTAAAACATTTGACAACTTGTAAGTATTGCTCTACGACATGACAGAGTTGATAGCTGTCAGGGATTTCCAGAATATAAACCATATTTCACGGTTTACAATGCGGCCAGTAAGAAAAAATAGAATAACTGTTTATTGGTTTTATCCAATTGCAAAATACTTATACAGTGATACCTCTGGCGACACCCTTTGGACTGGTGTCCGTTTAATTCCCTTGTTTTGCACTTCGCATTTTCATTAAAGCATCTAACAAAGTTTAGGCATTGTTCTTTGGGAAACTAAATAAGAAACATGTTCAACCCCAATTTTCACTTTTTTCTCTTTTTTGAGTAGAGAAATCGAGATTTTTATCTGACTCGCGCGGCATCTGACGGGCTCAAGTTTACTCATATTATGTACAGCAGTAAATAATATAAAACAAGATGGCGGAGCGACAAGACCTTTTCGTAAACATTGAAAGATAAGTGGCCCCCCTCTGCCCCCTGTGGAACGATCAATGTATTGTTCCGTAAAATATGGCTTATTTTTGACAGCTTTTCATGTTTACGTTGTTCGCGCGTTTTTACCTTAACTTTACCTTAAATTTTTTATTTGCTTATTTTACTTATAATATTATGTACTTTCATCATGCAAATTTTGTTTTAAATCTGACGATGGGATCTTTTGCCCATTTGAACGTTCTTAATATTTTTTTCTAGAATAGAAATTACCAAATACACTCGTATTTTGGTGTCTGTGCCCGCTGAGATAGCTTTTTTCGAGAATGAGGACTGAAAAACTGGGACGAAAGAGCTGTCATGTCTAGCCTCTGGCTATTACAGTTAACTGCTTCAAAACTTTCTGTTTTCAATCGTTTGTATCATAGTATATTTTAGTCTGTAAAACTGGTAGTAAAAATAATTGATTGATTGATTGAGGTTCCACTGTACCGCACTCTACTAGCACTTTTCTAGTACTCTTAATCTTTTATTGATTTTTTTTTTTCCTTTTTGGGCTGCCTTCAACATTCTAAATATCACTTTCAGACATTTCTCTTTCAACAAGGCGGGAGATTATGTGATGCACGTCAATAAAGCAAAAAAAGTTGAGGTAAATGTGCAGTTTTTTTCAAATTTTCTCTATAAGTGTTACATTACAGTGAACATGTTGATCAGGACGACTTCCAAGTACTTGATGAAAAATATCCTTGGCAACAAAAGCGGAAAATAGCTGAAGCCATCCTAATTAAAGAACATAAACCAGACCTAAACGAACAAGGACAATCTGTCGCTCTAAAACTATTAAATTGAACAATATATGTACGCATATTAGTCCCTAGGGTGTACAGTACTTTATCAATAGTATTAGTCCTTAGGGCTAAAGTATTCAATGTAGCGTAACACTTATAGAGTCATTAAACGATGGACGATGGATATCGTCCGAAATATCTATTCAAGAAACTTCTAGTTATTCTTTTTGTCTATAAACTCTTAGCCCAAAGAAACATTTTCACAAATTTTCTCTACATTTACTGCAATATGTAGGCAACATAATGCCAAAGTCCTATTATCAATGAACGATTTTAAGGCTTTAATCTCAAACTTGTATTAGGGACAGTTTGGAGCGGTACTTTTGTTTACCCCTTGTATATTTGATCAGTTATTCATCGCGATTGCTATCTTTCATCACATTCGTGGGAATGATTCCAGCGTGCTGAGTTATTCATAATTTAAAGTTTATAATTTATAATTTATAATTTATAATTTATAATTTATAATTTATAATTTATAATTTATAATTTATAATTTATAATTTATAATTTATAATTTATAATTTATAATTTATAATTTATGATTTATAATTTATAATTTATAATTTATAATTTAACTTATTATTAATTTATTTATTACTTACCTATACTTATTCCGATTTAAGTAAGAACATGCGCATTCAAAAAAAATCATCTTTCTCTTAAAACCACTAAAAGATTTCCCCCCTCCCCCAAATGAATTAGTTGTTTGCAATTTGAAGTTGAAAGGTAGCGCCGCCAAGAAAACCTCACGATCCACCTTAAGTGTTTCAGAATGACCTTTAAAATCATGGAATTACTAATTGCTCGTTATCCTCACAGGTGCACATACGTTTATGGATATGTGGTTGGAGGGGTTATTGTGCCTGTGGTGTTGCCATACGAGAGGGAAAAGATATTATAGTGTTATCTTTATGCAAAGACCTTCGCATCCATCAAAACACAGCACCAAATATAATCCGCGTTGTCAAACGAAGCCCCGGACCTTTATCAAGAGGCGTGCATGTTTTTAGACAGATAGGTGGAGTTGCTTCTGCACATTTTGAGGTAAAACAATAAGCTTTTTATTCTCTTTGATTCGGTAATATAACCTTTAATAACTGGGACTTCTTAGCTTGCGACTGGGGAGGTGGATCGCCCTCTCCTCTCCTCTAAGGGCCAGCTACGCAAGTTATAGAGTTAGATTCTAGCTTTGTCCAAAGCTACTCTTTGTCAGCTCTCCCAAATCCAAAATGGCGGACGCTTCAGAGCTAGCTCATGTAGCCTGGCAAAACGTATTATTATATATTTCCGTTTTTACAAAAACTTTAATGTTTTTAGTCAGTGATAAGGGGAAATTAATATTTTAATACGTTTGATTTAGATTTAGTTCGAGTCTAAACTACTTGATATGCTGGTTTCTTTAGTTCGCATATAATAAAAAATAAAAAAAAATTAATAATAAAAATAAATATGTTCTTATATAGCACTTTACAAATATAACGATGAATTGTTAAGTGATAAAGTAATCAAGAGACTCAAACAAAGAGGAGCATTGATTTTAGTAATCCTTGTGAATGATAATGATGGTAAAAGATAACCTAAACAGACTTAATTTCGTTTTTTTTCACGAATTGCTGTCAAAGCATAAGCTTTTTTTGAACAACCAACCGCGAAGGTAAAGAATCAAAAATAGGCGCTCAATAGGCGCATGTGGCTACTGCCATGAGAAATTATTGCTATATAGGAAAGGAATGGAAGTTGGTAGCTGATTATTGAGATATATGAAGGATATATAGGTAATTGAAATAGCGGTGTTGCTGAAAAAAATATAAATGTTGAAAGTAAGGTATAGGTTTTTATTAATGTTGATATTGATTAATTTGGGCTTCCTGTGTTATGCCGATTCATTTTGTGCAATTGTTGCGCGACTGAAACAAAATGGCGGTCATATTTTGAGGAACGTTTTACTCGTTTTCTCGATGAAAAAGCCACAATGTTCTCCAAGACTTAGACCAATTTTCTCCTTGAGGTCTCTTCTACTTCATATGTGATTCTGTTTTGGCGATTAACAGGTATTAGTTATGAAAATATGCTTTGTTTATTTACTTGATAGTTTACACGCGTGACAGAGTTAACTACTTTGTTAGTAGGCACTAAGGCTGCGTTCATAATGTATGCGTTCGAGAGCACAATTTATTATTACTAATGTCTATTCTTTGCGTACATATTTACGGTGTTCAACTTACCTATAGAGAAGATATATCGCTCTGGGATCCTCACGAGTACATTCCGGCCCTACATTTCATATTCCGGCTGCGTTACCAGCGTGGTTGGTCCTTGTAGTGTAGTGGTTAAACCTGGATACCGAAGACGTGGGTTCGATTCCCGCCCAGGGCATTCGATATTTTTCTCTTATTCTCTCTATTTCATTACACACACCGAACGCATAATTTATTACAACTCGATGACATAGAGGCTTAGCCGTGATTGGTTCCGAAGT